>SJYW01028972.1:1614976-1661549 GCA_006410735.1 Raphicerus campestris | reverse complement strand
GTTCAAGCTGGTTTTAGAAAAGGCAGAGGAACGAGAGATCAAATTGCCAACATTGGCTGGATCACTGAAGAAGCAAGAGAGTTCCAGAAAAACATCTATTTCTGCTTTATTGACTATGCCAAAGCCTTTGACTGTGTGGATCACAATAAACTGTGGAAAATTCTGAAAGAGATGAGAATACCAGACCACCTGATCTGCCTCTTGAGAAATTTGTATGCAGGTCAGGAAGCAACAGTTAGAATTGGACATGGAACAACAGACTGGTTCCAAATAGGAAAAAGAGTACATCAAGGCTGTATATTGTCACCCTGCTTATTTAACTTCTATGCAGAGTACATCAAACACTGGACTGGAAGAAATGCAAGCTGGAATCAAGATTGCCGAGAGAAATATCAATAACCTCAGATACGCAGATGACACCACCCTTATGGCAGAAAATGAAGAGGAACTAAAAAGCCTCTTCATGAAAGTGAAAGAGGAGAATGAAAAAGTTGGTTTAAAGCTCAACATTCAGAAAACGAAGATCATGGCATCTGGTCCCATCACTTCATGGGAAATAGATGGGGAAATAGTGGAAACAGTGGTTGACTTTTTTTTCTGGGTTCCAAAATTACTGCAGATGGTGACTGAAGCCATGAAATTAAAAGATGCTTGCACCTTGGAAGAAAAGTTACGACCAACCTAGATAGTATATTCAAAAGCAGAGACATTGCTTTGATGACTAAGGTCCATCCAGTCAAAGCTATGGTTTTTCCAGTTATCATGTATCAATGTGAGAGTTGGACTGTGAAGAAAGCTGAGCACAAAAGAACTGATGCTTTTGAACTGTGGTGTTGAAGAAGACTCTTGAGAGTACCTTGTGACTGCAAGGAGATCCAACCAGTCCATTTTGAAGGAGATCCGCCCTCAAATTTCTTTGGAAGGAATAATGCTAAAGCTGAAACTCCAGTACTTTGGCTACCTAAGGCAAAGAGTTGACTCACTGGAAAATACTTTGATGCTGGGAGGGATTGGGGGCAGGAGGAAAAGGGGACGGCGGAGGATGAGATGGCTGGATGGCATCACTGACTAGATGGACTTGAGTCTGAGTGAACTCTGGGAGTTGGTGATGGATAGGGAAGCCTGGTGTGCTGCGATTCATGGGGTCACAAAGAGTAGGACATGACTGAGCGACTGAATTGACCTGAACTGAACTGAACTGAACTAGATATGAGGAGATGCAAGGACTGAGATAATAAAATCTGTTTCTAAAAGCATCCAACTATCTAAAGATCTGTCCCACCAGATTTCCTGGAGCACAGAGTGCCTCACTCCACCCTGAACTCCCTCAGGAGTTGTTGAAGGTCAACAATATAGCAGCATGGGGCTTAATCTCCTGTTAAGATGGAAAATGCCTTTGATGTTCAGTTGTTGGCAATGCTGTTAAGAAAGTAAGTAAGTGAAGTCACTCAGTCATGTCCGACTCTTTGCAACCCCCTGGACTGTAGCCCATCAGGCTCCTCCTTCCATGGAATTTTCTAGGCAAGAGTACTGGAGGTGGTTGCCATTTCCTTCTCCAGGGGATCTTCCTTCCCAACCTGGGGAATTGAACCTGGTTTTCCACATTGCAGGCACATACTTTACCATCTGAGCCACCAGGGGATTCCCTGGCAATGCTCTTGGTAAGTGCCAATTTCTAGCTGACACAGCCCCCTTGTGGGCATAAATCCGACCATACTTTGGGATGCATTTCATGACCATTTTGTCACATGTTGCTGGGAAGGCTCATTCCCAGTTTTGAAGAAGGTTTTTGTTGATAGGTCACTCAGTGTGTTATTTATTAATGGACTGGGTCTTAAAAGTCAAAGATCTCTGGATACCTGTCTTCTAGTTATGATCCAGAAAAGTATTACCTTTCATTGCCTCTTCCTATATCTAGAGTTACACTGTTACAATCATTGATCATATATTGAGCTATACATTTGATCAACTGCTTTAAGTCTAGTCATCATTATTTTCCTTCAAGGCTCAGTTATATATACACTTGGTAATACAAGAAGCAAGAATCTTGTTGAAATGGGCAAAATACAAATAGTATACTTAATATTATTAATGTAATTAAAAGTAAATATTTTAGCCATGAGTCTCCCACATCAAACTAGTTTTTCAAAAGATCATCAAGACTAGGGACTGGAGAAGGCAATGGCACCCCACTCCAGTACTCTTGCCTGGAAAATCCCATGGATGAAGGAGCCTGGTAGGCTGTGGTCCATAGGGTTGCAAAGCGTTGGACGCGACTGAGTGACTTCACTTTCACTTTTCACTTTCATGGATTGGAGAAGGAAATGGCAACCCACTCCAGTGTTCTTGCCTGGAGAATCCCAGGGACAGGGGAGCCCGGTGGGCTTCTGTCTATGGGGTGGCACAGAGTCAGACACGACTAAAGCGATGCAGCAGCAGCAGCAAGACTAGGGAACGGGTTACTTAAAGCAGAGATCTGATTTTTCATATGGTTCATCAAATGTGCTACATTAAAGGATTTTCAGGAATGAAAATATAGCATTCACTTTGAGTTTTAGCACAGATATCTCCCTGAGATGCTGTAAGGTGTCAAGGGCCTTGCAGTTGTGTAGCACTGCCTTTCTCATCATAGAGATCTCAGAATTCAATAGGCTAATAGCCCAGTTACTATCATATAAACTTATGAAGTTTAAGGCTTCAATATGGCCGGTTACATCCTCTAACCCCATTGAGGTCACACACACACACACACACACACTAAGCTGCTAAATGGTCATACCAGTAGAATACAGATCTTTGACCCATTGGGATCATACCAATGGTAGATTGGTTAGGGTTACCTCTAATTTGTTAACATGTATGACCTTAAATTTATGGGGCTTTCAAGGCTACACCTTCATATCCATTCCTGCAGATGTCAGGGCCACAAATTAGGGCCACAAATCCACTGAGTTCCATACGAATCACTCTCTCTAAGGGTAGTAATAGGCATAGTTCATAAAGGACCCAGCCTTGTCTTGTAATTATCAGGTTGACCATTTTTAGTATGATTTAGCCATTCCCAACATAGAGGAGCATTTAAACTTAAATAACCATAGCCCGGTGTTGACCATGTAGGTCCACCCCATAACTGTGGGAGTTGTCCTTTTAACAGCTGAGAGGTTAATTTTTTATTGAGACTTAGCTCATCATTCCAATTGAGTTTGAATGACCCTACGAGAAAACTTAAATCTATGGCCAGCATCAGAGTAGGTATTGTTAATTGGCCAGGTGAGAGGATCCCATCTAGTAATAGATAGAACAACACTGAACATTCATCTGAAATAAATTTGCTAGAGGCATCCAATCAGAGCCCTAGAAATCAGAAATCCCACAAGGTAACCCAGAAGTACTAGACACAGGTAATTGGCCACAACCAAACAATTGGATTGAGTTTTAAACCAGCATAGAATCATGTCTATGATAGAAAACATTTAACTAACAGGCATAGATCCAACGAATCAAGAAAACATTTTAAATAATCATGCAAGTCAGATCAACATCTTGGGCAAGCTGTCTGCTTCTGATATTGTCTTCTCCTCCCAGTGTAGTACAGTTTCTTCTGTTTGAGCATTGTTTTAAGGTGAGTTTGAAGTCAGCAAGCCTCTCTAGAGAGCAGTCCAGCTTAGGGGACTTTGGAAGTGGGAGCTAACCGAAGAGTCAATTTCCCTTCAGTTTCACTGGGTATGAGCTGGTTAACAGTACCTGATAGAAAGGATCTTCCCATGGAATCTTCCAGGTGAGAATACTGAAGTGGGTAATCACTCCCTCTTCCAGGGGATTTTCCTGACCCAGGAATCAAACCCATGTCTTCTGCATCTACTGGATTGCCAGGAGGATTATTTACCACTGTGACACCTGGGAAGCCCCATGAATGGGATTAGTACCCTTACAAAAGAGATTCTGGAGAGCTCCTTCACTCTTTCTGGCCATGTAAGGATACAGAGAGAAGTTGGAGGTCTTCCCAACCAAGGGATCACACCAGGTCTCCTGCATTGCAGGTGGATTCTTTACCATCTGAGTTACCAGGGAAATCCACAAAGAGAAGCTGGCAATCTGCAACCCAGAAGAGAATTTTCACCAGAACCCAATCATGTTGGTACACTGATCTCAGACTTCAAGCCTTCTGGACAATGACAGAGAAATTTCTGTTGATTATAAACCATTCAGTTTATGGTATTTTGTTGTAGCAGTACTAACATGGGAAAATAGGCATATCAAAGAAGTTTCCTCATTATTGATTAATATTGCAATGATAAACTAGAATGTATACTTATAAAACTTAAGAATTGCTTTTTAAAATAAACAAGAATAAGAATAAAGAGCATGATGTAATATAACAAAATTAAAAAATAAAGGTGATGGTTAGTTGCAACTTCCCAAGAAATAATTTATGTTTCTGTGGTACTTTGTATAAATAAATTAAGTCACCCCTAAAAAAAAATGAAAAAGGATCTTCCGTCTGGGTTGGAGATGGTTCCTTAAATTATGTCTTCTTCCAGTCTTGGTTGCAGGTCATGGATGAGGCATCTGATCTTCATCCAAAGACAGATTACTGAGATAAGCTTCAGAAACAACCCTAGAGTGTCCTTTAATAATTCAATTAAATTTTACATTAATATACCCTAACAGCAAAGAAGGCTTCCTCGGTAACTCATATGGTAAAGCATCTGCCTGTGATGCTGGGGACTTGGATTTGATCCCTGGGTTGGGAAGATCCCCTGGAAAAGGAAATGGCAACCCACTCCAGTACTCTTGCCTGGAAAATTCCATGGATGGAGGAACCTGGTAGGCTATAGTCCATGGGATCACAAAGAGTTGGACATAACTGAGCAACTTCACTGGTTAACAGCAAAGAACTACCTAGGAAATGAGTCTTAGTAGATACAGACCTGCATTAACAAACTGGGATTTAACAAACATTGAAACATCTATTTCTCTCTAAAATCACATTTTTACCAAATATAAACAAATTAAGACTTATTTGTATTATAGGTCTGGTCTCAATAGACTTGGGCTGATGATTTATATAATGAAAATTGATCATAGACCTTTTTTCTTTGCTGAAACTTTCATAAAGTCTCAGACTGAACCTTTAAAATAAAACCTTTAGGGCCAGTAAAGTCATGCCAAAGGCTTATCACAGATATTGCCTAACAGATCTAAGTGAATTCCTCCCTTTTCAAGGTCTCCAAAATTCCTTGAGATTTCTGTACTTGTCAGTGACATAATCTTCCTGATTTATCTAATTATAAAATATAATTTTACCAAATTACTGTCATAATTAGCTTGACAGGAAGGTTTTCCTTACACCCGGAAAACACAGTATTCAAATCAGTAATTCAAATCAGTAATTTTTCAGGTAGAAATCTTAAAAGTTACAAGCATAGTCACCATTTCATTCAGTCCTTTTGTTAACCTTTGTGAAGTCATCAGATTTTTCATTAGAATCTTTACCCAGTACAGAAACTTGTATTTATCCAAAAGTCCTTTCTATAAATCTTTTTGAAGAGGGAGCATTTTTGCAAAACTTGATAAGTGCTATGACAATATTTTAAGATAGTAACAAGAATTATAAATGATAACATTTTACCCCAAAAGATCAGAATTTTAGGAACTCCATATAGTTTCTATCTATATTATTAGTAACATTTACCATACAATATTTTGGAGCCCCAAAATCACTGCAGATGGTGACTGCAGCTATGAAATTAAAAGACGCTTACTCTTTGGAAGGAAAGTTATGACCAACTGAGACAGTATATTAAAAAGCAGAGACCTTACTTTGCCAACAAAGGTCCATCTAGTCAAGGCTATGGTTTTCCCAGTAGTCATGTATGGATGTGAGAGTTGGNGAAAAGCTATGACCAACCTAGACAACAGATTAAAAAGCAGAGACCTTACTTTGCCAACAAAGGTCCATCTAGTCAAGGCTATGGTTTTCCCAGTAGTCATGTATGGATGTGAGAGTTGGACTGTGAAGAAAGCTGAGCGCCAAAGAACTGATGCTTTTGAACTGTGGTGTTGGAGAAGACTCTTGAGAGTCCCTTGGACTGCAAGGAGATCCAACCAGTCAGTGCTAAAGGAAATCAGTCCTGAATATTCATTGGAAAGACTGATGCTGAGGCTGAAACTCCAATACTTTGGCCACCTGATGCGAAGAGCTGACTCATTTGAAAAGACCCTGATGCTGGTAAAGTTTGAGGGCAGGAGGAGAAGGAGACGATAGAGGATGAGATGGTTGGATGGCATCACTGACTCAATAGACATGAGTTTGGGTAGGCTCTGGGAATTGGTGTTGGACAGGGAGGCCTGGCGTGCTGTAATTCATGGGGTCACAAAGAGTCAGACATGACTGAGCAACTGAACTGAACTGACCATACAATATACTCTGAGACTTATTACTCACTTCACAATACTGTCCATGTAATCTGTATACAAAATGAACCTAATTAGTGTAATATCTCTCTTTGGGATGTTTCAGGGGCCCTCTGATGCTTCCCAACATTAGCTAGAAATCTTAATTAGAATGATTTAGGAAGCTTTATCAAAAAATATCAAAAAAGTTTAGAACATTCAGTCAGATAGGATTATAGGTCACTATGAAACAATATCTATTCACTTAGCCAAAGTATTTTTCTTAGCAAAACTCTATTAGTCTTTGCCCTGCTTCATTCTGCATTCCAAGGCCAAATTTGCCTGTTACTCAGGTGTTTCTTGACTTCCTACTTTTGCATTCCAGTCCCCTATAATAAAGGACATCTTTTTTGGGTGTTATTTCTAAAAGGTCTTGTAGGTCTTCATAAAACCGTTCAACTTCAGTTTCTTCAGTGTTACTGGTTGGGGCATAGACTTGGATAACTGTGATATTGAATGGTTTGCCTTGGAGACGAACAGAGATCAGTCTGTTGTTTATGAGATTGCATCCAAGTACTCCATTTTGGACTCTTTTGTTGACCATGATGGCTACTCCATTTCTTCTGAGGGATTCCTGCCCACAGTAGTAGACATAATGGTCATCTGAGTTAAATTCACCCATTCCAGTCCATTTTAGTTCGCTGATTCCTAGAATGTTGATGTTACTCTTTCCATCATTGTTTGACCACTTGCAATTTGCCTTGATTCATGGGCCTGACATTCCAGCTATGCAATATTGCTCTTTACAGCATCGGATCTTGCTTCTATCACCAGTCACATCCATGACTGGGTATTGTTTTTGCTCTGATTCCATCCCTTCATTCTTTCTGGAGTTATTTCTCCACTGATCTCCAGTAGCATATTGGGCACCTAATGACCTGGGGAGTTCCTCTTTTGGTAGCTTATCATTTTGCCTTTTCATACTGTTCATGGGGTTCTCAACACAAGAGAAGAGTCTATACATGGACATCACCAGATGGTCAACACCGAAATCAGAGTGATTATATTCTATGCATCCAAAGATGGAGAAGCTCTATACAGTCAGCAAAAACAAGACCAGGAGCTGACTGTGGCTCAGATCATGAACTCCTTATTGCCAAATTCAGACTTAAATTGAAGAAAGAAGAGAAAACCACTAGACCATGCAGGAACGACCTAAATCAAATCCCTTATGATTATACAGTGGAAGTGAGAAATAGATTTAAGGACCTAGATCTGATAGATGAGTACCTGATGAACTATGGAATGAGGTTTGTGACACTGTACAGGAGACAGGGATCAAGACCATCCCCATGGAAAAGAAATGCAAAAAAGCAAAATGGCTGTCTGAGGAGGCCTTACAAATAGCTGTGAAAAGAAGAGAAGCGAAAAGCAAAGGAGAAAAGGAAAGATATAAGCATCTGAATGCAGAGTTCCAAAGAATAGCAAGAAGAGATAAGAAAGCCTTCTTCAGCGATCAATGCAAAGAAATAGAGGAAAAGAACAGAATGGGAAAGACTAGAGATCACTTCAAGAAAATTAGAGACACCAAGGGATCATTTCATGCCAAGATAAGCTCGATAAAGGATAGAAATGGTCTGGACCTAACAGAAGCAGAAGATATTAAGAAGAGGTGACAAGAATACACGGATGATCTGTACAAAAAAGAGCTTCACGACCCAGAAAATCATGATGATGTAATCACTAATCTGGAGCCAGACGTCTTGGAATGTGAAGTCAACTGGGCCTTAGAAAGCATCACTATGAACAAAGCTAGTGGAAGTGATGGAATTCCAGTTGAGCTATTTCAAATCCTGAAAGATGATGCTGTGAAGGTACTGCACTCAATATGCCAGCAAATTAAGGAAACTCAGCAGTGGCCACGGGACTGGAAAAGGTCAGTTTTCACTCCAATCCCAAAGAAGGGCAATGCCAAAGAATTCCCAAACTACCACACAATTGCACTCATTTCACACGCTAATAAAGTAATGCTCAAAATTTTCCAAGCCAGACTTCAGCAGTATGTGAACCATTAACTTCCAGATGTTGAAGCTGGTTTTAAAAAAGGCAGAGGAACCAGAGATCAAATTGCCAACATCTGCTGGATCATGGAAAAAGCAAGAGAGTTCCAGAAAAACATCTATTT
The DNA here is from genome assembly GCA_006410735.1 of Raphicerus campestris. NCBI lineage: Eukaryota > Metazoa > Chordata > Mammalia > Artiodactyla > Bovidae > Raphicerus > Raphicerus campestris. The sequence continues at coordinate 1,652,968 of SJYW01028972.1, read as the reverse complement.
CTGTTTTATTGACTATGCCAAAGCCTTTGACTGTGTGGATCATAATAAACTGTGGAAAATTCTGAAAGAGATGGGAATACCAGACCACCTGACCTGCCTCTTGAGAAACCTATATGCAGGTCAGGAAGCAACAGTTAGAACTGGACATGGAAGAACAGACTGGTTCCAAATAGGAAATGGAGTACGTCAAGGCTGTATATTGTCACTCTGCTTATTTAACTCCTATGCAGAGTACATCATGAGAAACGCTGGGCTGGAAGAAGCACAAGCTGGAATCAAGATTGCCGGGAGAAATATCAATCACCTCAGATATGCAGATGACACCACCCTTATGGCAGAAAATGAAGAGGAACTAAAAAGCCTCTTGATGAAAGAGAAAGAGGAGAGTGAAGAAGTTGGCTTAAAGCTCAACATTCAGAAAACAAAGATCATGGCATCTGGTCCCATCACTTCTTGGCAAATAGATGGGGAAACAGTGGAAACAGTGGTTGACTTTATTTTCTGGGTTCCAAAATCACTGCAAATGGTGACTGCAGCCATGAAATTAAAAGACACTTACTCCTTGGAAGGAAAGTTATGACAAACCTAGATAGCATATTAAAAGGCAAAGACATTACTTTGTCAACAAAGGTCCGTGTAGTTAAAGCTATGGTTTTTCCAATGGTCATGTATGGATGTGAGAGATGGACTGTCAAGAAAGCTGAGTGCCGAAGAATTGATGCTTTTGAACTCTGTTGTTGGAGAAGATGCTTGAGAGTCCCTTGGACTGCAACCAGTCCATTTTAAAGGAGATCAGTCCTGGGTGTTCTTTGGAAGGACTGATGCTAAAGCTGAAACTCCAATACTTTGACCACCTCATGCGAAGAGTTGACTCATTGGAAAAGACTCTGATGCTGGGAGTGTTTGGGGGCAGGAGGAGAAGGGGACAACAGAGGATGAGATGGCTGGATGGCATCACAGAATTGATGGACATGTGTTTGGCTGAACTCTGGGAGTTGGTGATAGACTGGGAGGCCTGGCGTGCTGCGATTCACAAGGTTGCCAAGAGGTGGTCGGACATGACTGAGCTACTGAACTGAACTGCAAGAGTGTGTTTAGGGGTCAGGGTTGTAATCTTGTAGGACCGAGCTCCTCACTCATAGAATCTAATACTAAATCTGGGGAGATGGTATTGAGTTGAAATCCCAGATAGCCTGATAGTGTCTGAGTGTTGCAGAAACCAGCAATCGAGAAGCCAAGCAGCACTCAGAGAGTCGGAAAACTCAGGTTTATTATGCTGGCAGGCTCAGAGGTGTTAACGCTCCAAGCTCTCAGCACTGAACAAAGGGGTTACAAATTTTTTATAGAGAGTGTATGACATCAGACTAAAATGGATCATGCTGATTGTTAATAGGCTGGTTTAAACTAGGGGTTTCCCTTGTGGAACAGCATTTAGGACAGGGCAAGTGAATGCCTGACCTTTATACAGACAAGCATGGTTAACCAGGATTACAGGGGCTGGGCATATGAAAAAGCAGAGCAAGGGTGAGTGAGATAAGCTTCAGTTCTTAGCATTGTTGTAAGTCTCCATTTTCCCAAGGTTACATGACTTATGTGACTTTGCAAGGAGGAAGCTGAGTTATAGAAGCAGAACAAGCATGAAGTTATTGTAAGTTTTAACTTTTCCTCTTCATGAAAATGCTTGGAGGTGTGTGGGAAGCCCTGGCTCCTCATCCCCAACAAATACATTGGAATTGGGCCCAGGAAACTAAGTTAATATGTTGAATCTTATCATACTGTTCATTTAAAATACATGCAGTTTTTTGTATGAAGCTGCCAAGAGATCACTATATGCCTCAGAAAGATAAAAATAAACCTTGAAATAATCTACTTCTGCATCATTCATTGATTTGATAATATTGACTCACATAAAAGTACATAAGATCACTTTGATAGCACTAGAAGTTAATCATGAGTTATCTGTTGTAAGCCAAAGATGGACTCAAAGGACAGAAATGGCCTGGACCTAACAGAAGCAGAAGATATTAAGAAGAGGTGGCAAAAATACACAGAAGAACTGTACAAAAAAGATCTTCATGACCCAGATAATCATGATGATGTGATCACTAATCTGGAGCCAGACATCTTGGAATGTGAAGTCAACTGGGCCTTAGAAAGCATCACTACGAACAAAGCTAGTGGAGGTAATGGAATTCCAGTTGAGCTATCTCAAATCCTGAAAGATGATGCTGTGAAAGTGATGAACTCAATATGCCAGCAAATTTGGAAAACTCAGCAGTGGACACAGGACTGGAAAAGGTCAGTTTTCACTCCAATCCCAAAGAAAGGCAATGCCAAAGAATTCTCAAACTACCGCACAATTGCACTCATCTCACATGCTAGTAAAGTAATGCTCAAAATTCTCCAAGTCAGGCTTCAGCAATATGTGAACCGTGAACTCTCTGATGTTCAAGCTGGTTTTAGAAAAGGCAGAGGAACCAGAGATCAAATTGCCAACATCCGCTGGATCATGGAAAAAGCAAGAGAGTTCCAGAAAAACATCTATTATATCTGCTTTATTGACTATGCCAAAACCTTTGACTGTATAGATCACAATAAACTGTGGAAAATTCTGAAAGATATGGGAATACTAGACCACCTAACCTGCCTCTTGAGGAATCTGTATGCAAGTCAGGAAGCAACAGTTAGAACTGGACATGGAACAACAGACTGGTGCCAAATAGGAAAAGGAGTACGTCAAGGCTATATATTGTCACCCTGCTTATTTCATCAAGAGGCTTTTTAGTTCCTCTTCATTTTCTGCCATAAGGGTGGTGTCATCTGCGTATCTGAGATTACTGATATTTCTCCTGGCAATCTTGATTCGTTTGTTTTTCTTCCAATCCAGCGTTTCTCATGATGTACTCTGCATATAAGTTAAATAAGCAGGGTGACAATATACAGCCTTGATGTACTCCTTTTCCTATTTAGAACCAGTCTGTTGTTCCATGTCCAGTTCTAACTGTTGCTTCCTGACCTGCATACAGATTTCTCAGGAGACAGCTCAGGTGGACTGGTATTCCCATTTCTTAATTTTCCAGTTTGTTGTGTGAGATGGTTAGATGATATCATTCGTACAAGGTCTTGAGTTTGAGCAAACTCTAGGAAATAGTGAAGTATAGGGAAGTCTGGCATGCTGCTGTCCATGGGGTCGCAGTCAGACACAGCTTAGTGACTGAACAATAGCAATGAATCTAAAAACTGAGTGTTAAAAAAATCTCCTAATCTGTACAACCCCTTCTGAGCTATTCTGTTTATTTTTTTAATGTGTATTCTATGTATTTTTTCGTGTGAAAATAAGTCAATATTATTTAAAAGACCAAATTTATGGAAGCCTTAAAAAATTCCCCACCCTTATGATTTACATAAAAAATGAATCATGCAAACTAACTCAAGTTTTCAATATTTGTAACACAAAGATTTCTGTCAAAAAAACAGTTGGAAATAACATGCTGTTTGCAATGTAATTGTTACTATTCACTAAAGCAGAAAAGGGAAATGTGGAGAGCTAAAAGGCTGACAGCCTAGTCATTTAAAACTACAGGTTGTCTCAGGAATGACAATGGTTTTGAAATTCAGCTCAACCCATGCCGAGAAGTTGCTAGCTCTAGATACAGGAGAATATTTAACACTTTACTTGAATAAGTTTTTCCTCTTTCTTTTTCTCCTCAGAACATTTCAACTAACCAAGGAAACCTTAGCCTTTGTATTTTAAACTATATTAAATATTCAAATAGGCACTGGTCTTCTCTTCAGAGAGCTTCGAGGATCTGAATTTTTAATAAGGACATTTGTTTAATCGTGAGTGATCAACAGAGCTGCAAAGACTACCAATTTTTTTTTTTTTTTCTGCTAGGAAAAAAAGCAAAAAACAGAATGCACAGGCTAAGTTTGCTGTGTGTAATTCTTTAAAAAAAATTTTTTTTATTTTTACTTATTCATTTATTTACTTTATTATTTTTGTGGCCATGTGGTGCCGGATGCAGGATCTTAGTTCTCCAACCCTGTACTGGGAATGTGAAATCTAGGTACTGGACCATAGGGAAGTCCCATGTGTAACTTGTAATAGATCCACATATTTGCTTACGTTTTTTGTTTGTTTATTTTTTAACTCTTAAAGCAATTTCGATCTGGAGTTGGAAGTTCCCTCACCGGGGTGTCTGACCTGAGAGATTCTCAGGCTCCTTGGGTCCTCTGTGTGCATTGCTTGTCCCTGAAAAGGACTCTCTCCTGGACCAAGCATTAGTCAATTTCCACTGAACCTTTTCACCAGGAGGCCTTGACCTTAGCCCCATCCTTGCCAAGCCTGCAAATCTCAGTTTAGCAAGAATCCTGTTAAGTTACTTTAGGGAAAATTCTCTACCCTTGACATCTACTCACCTTCGTAATGCCATCTACACAGCAGCACTTGCCATCTGCTTCTATAAGGATTAAATTATGAGCCTCAGCAGTTGCTGACAATCAACACCCCCTGAAAAGAGTTCAGCATGGAGAGCAGAATAAGGCACTCTGTGTTCTGGAGGGGGAAAAAAAAACAACAACTGGCAGAACAGATCTTCAGATATTTATTTTCAGGAGAAGATTTTATGAGCCCAATTCTTGCATCTCCTCAAATCTAGAAAATCACTAAAATCCTTTAAGGTGATGTCTGCTTCTTGTGACTAGCAGTAATCTTCACAACACTAAGAGAAACATTTTGAAAAAAATATGTGTTTGATTACATGTACTCCTCCTTCATGAAAATCACATTTATACTGATCTTTTCCCCACCTCTTTGGAGCAGTTTCACAGAACTATCTGAAGTGCTATCTGCTGGACTAAAATTCTCATTTTGCCCCTCAGATTGGTTTGTTTTTTCCAGTCAACAGTTTCGTGATCAAACTTACCCCAGATGATATCTGATCAACCCAATGTGCCTTCAGCAAGAAACCTGTTGAGTCAGTTCAGCAAGAGTTCCCCTGCCTTTGAGGTCCCCTCTTTGGAATTCCTCATCCACTGATCCCCTCACTCTGTCTCTTTGCTGTATACCCCTACTTGTCCTTGCATTTGGAGTCAAGCCCAGTTCTACACTGGAGTGTCTTTACCCCTACTCAATACTTCCTGGATGAAACTTGATTTTGCCACATTAATTACTATCTGCTTTGGTTTTCTCTAACACCCCGACTTGTCCCATTATCTTGAGTGAGTCTGGCTTCTCTGATGCCCTGATTCATTTTGCAGCGGCCACATGATTCTTCACAAGAGAAAAGGTTTGAGTGGTTGGCCGCCAGCCCTGAGCTGCTTGATTTTTGACTTTGAGGTCTTCTGGTTGCACACAAGGAAAAGACCAAAATAGGATAGTGCCATCTTTGTTTAATCTCTGTCTGCGGCTTCTTTTTTCCTTTCAAATTTGAGCTCACATCTACTAAAAACCAGAGAGATAATACCTACCAAACACTACCTTCCCCAATAAAATTATACTAGCCTGAATTGAAAGGTATTTTAGACATCATCAAATCCACCACCATTTTACAATCAAGGAAACTGAGGCTCAAGACTTTGTATTTCTACTTAACAGCAAACTTAGGATTAGAGATCAGCTCCTTCCCACTTCAATTCATGGTCCTTTCTAATAGAACACATTGCCTTATTAAATCGACTTTTTTTGTTAATGTACCCTTTTTTGTTTTGTTGACATTTTATCTATTGCCAATGTACTTAATTGCCTTCAACAACATTACATTTCTCATGCGTGGTATTCCTTTTTCAGATAGGCTAAAGTAGGAGTTTTATTAGACACTTGTGAGTTCAAAACCTGTTCTCCTCCTTACATGTGAACTCTCACCCACTCCATTTGAAATATGGAAAAGAGAGGTGGAAGATACCAATGGAATAGTATTTATTTATCATCACGAGCTATAAATATGATATTGTAATATTCTTGCATGAGTTACAGAAATCTTCCAATAAATTGATTTGTATTTATAACTACTGACCTTATCAAAATACCTATAACACAAATTAAAAAGAAAAATACAAATCTATATACTTTGGAGATGACAGAGACCCTAAACAGCCCAACCTGCTCCTTTGCTGATTGCTCCTTGGAGAATCAACCTTCTATGATTAGATTTGTGAATCCTGGAACTCAAAGCTAACAGAACAAGTCACTGGCAATTTTTGTAACAGAAAAGTCTCAGCACGACAGTTACCAGATCAAGACAATGCAAGTGGACTTTATCCCTGTTTTTTTATACATACAATAGTTTTATAGAGAACTGAATCTTGATCCATGTCTAAGATAGAGTATTTTTGGATTTTGTAGTGACAGACTGTGTTATATGATGAATTTTGTTACCTTTTTCCCCCCAGGAAAACCTGTCTTCAACATTCAAAACGATTCATGGTATTTTACAGATAGTAAATGAGTAACTACTACCCTATGGAATTTATTTGAAATAGAGAGTTTCTCTCTTATTGCAATGGCTGTTATTTATTCCTTTTTTTTTTTTTTTTGTATACATCTTGTTGCCTTCAGCTAGGAATCCTCCTTTAAAATACCATGGAAACAAGCAAATATGCCTCATTAAACTTCCTTGCAAGAGAAAAATTGAAAGAAATTTTAAATTGTAGAGTAGATAAAAATAAAACACATTTCCTGTAGGAGTGATTAGACTGTCCTTTAAAATTCTTTAAGGAAAGGTATCAGAGTTGGCAGAAAAAAATTGGTGTCTTTGTATTTGTGAAATTGTAACAATTTAAGAAAAGTGATTGTGTATTGTATTTCTTGACTAAATACTGAAACTAAATCTTCCCAATTATTTTTCGTATTTAGTACTAAATGAAATTTCAGATATATTGTAAAAGTAACTATTTCTAATAATGCATAAACATAATTATGGGTGACATTAGAGAACTTCTCAGTTAACAAACATAGCTTCCCTTGTGGGTCAGATGGTAAAGAATCTGCTTGCAATGCAGGAGACCCAGGTTTGATCCCTGGGTTGGAAAGATCCCCTGGAGTAGGAAATGGCAACCCACTTGTCTTCTTGCCTGGAGAATTCCATGGACAGAGGAGCCCAGTGGCTACAATATGTAGGGCCACAAAGAATCGGACATGACTGAAAGATTAATTCTTTCTTTCTTCTTTCTATTTGCATTAATGCTTTTGGTTAAGGAGAAGGACTTTTAGAGAGAAACAAAAAACATCTTTTAAATTTAGCTCTATAGTAACTTATGAGTTACTATACTATGATGGACATGTTTCTTCAACACATGAGACCAGAACCATGTAGAGTCTTAAGCTGTTTCATAATATAAGTAAAGCTTCTAGTGAGATAGGAGCTTTTGAACTATCTGGTCTTTTAATGGCCAGTAATAAAGAAAATCCTTTGTATTAAATATATTCTAGCTTCTCCCACAAAATTGAAGCTAAAATTGACACATTTATATCATATGAAGTGTTAATACTATCATCACATAGCTTGGACCTTGGGACTTGAAGAAAATGTTAGTTTTTAGTAATGTTAACTTTATCCTTCCCTATTAGAATAAGTCTAATAAACAGATCTCAGAATGCACAAGCATCACCATTAGTCAGAATCTCCCCCTCTTTATTCTGCCACCTTGTATTTTATTGTGTATTCTAAACTAAGGCAGCAACTATTAGGAACGTGTCCTGAATTAAACATCCCCCTTTTGAATAAAACTGAATGATGTTTTTAAAAGCACACTGGGAAGTGAAAGGAGTTATTGATTTTTGTTGAGTTAGCATTTTGTACATTGAAATCCACTTTAACAACAGAAATCAATATATAACTCTTTCAAATCACTGTTTTGGAATTGTTACTGTTGTGATTTCTTTCTTTTTTCCCCCTCTCTCCTAAACCATGGATGTAATTCATTTAGTAACATGTTAATTTCCTATCCATCTGGATTGAAAGGTTTCTAAGTTAGTGATGTATTAATTGAGCTACCTAAAGGGTAGCATGGAGCCTCTAATACATTAAACAAACACAGTGCTTTGAGGTATAACATGACAGGCCCAAAATATGATTTGTGCACAGCAATTAATCATCTAAATCTAGACAACATTGTTTTACTTCAGCAACTGGTGGTTATTTCCTGACAGTTAGGGATCTGAGTTTTATTCTATTTCTTCTAAAAAGAACATGATGAGGAGGGAGTCATTATTAGAATCCACAGATTTCAGGTATCAGATGACAATCATCCCAGTCCCCATAGATTGCATGATTGAGTCTCAGTCAGTCCCTGATGTTGGGAAAGATTGAAGACAGGAGGAGAAGGGGATGATAGGATGAGATGGTTGGATGACATTACCGACTCAGTGGACATGCATTTGAGCAAGCTCCGGGAGTTGGTGATGGACAGGTAAGCTGGTGCGTTACAGTCAATGGGATTGCAGAGTTAGACATGACTGAACGACTGAAATGAACTGAACTGAACTGAGTCTCAATAACCTGTTTCAACCTGGATTAAATTAGAAAAGGTAATTGAAGTTGGCTGATAATGCCTGATATACATAAGTCATTCCAATAATATCCAGATTTTCTTTTTTTTCCTCTCTTATCTAGTTTTCTTGTTTGCCTTGTTTACTCATAGACTATTCACTCGAGCGCTCAAATCCTTTTGCTTGGTCATAGTTTTGCTTACTACATGGCCATATAATGTTATTATAATTAGAAAGATTATATATATCATTATGAATGATGAATATTTTTTCTTCATTTATGATAAATCCATATTGCTTTACTTTCTTTTTTGCTTAAAAATTAGCAACACAGTTCAGTTCACTTCAGTCACTCAGTCGTGTCCAACTCTTTGCAACCCCAGGGACTGCAGCCCGTTAGACTCCCTGTCCAACACCAACTCCCAGAGTCCACTCAATCTTTCCCAGCATTAGGATCTTTACAAATGAGTCAGCTCTTTGCATCAGGTGACCAAAGTATTGGAGTTTCAGCTTCAACATCAGTCCTTCCAAAGAACACCCAGGACTGATCTCCTTTAGGATAGACGGGTTGGATCTCCTTGCAGTCCAACGGACTTTCAAAAGTCTTCTCCAACACCACAGTTCAAAAGCATCAGTTCTTCAGCACTTAGCTTTCTTTATGGTCCAACTCTCACATCCATACATGACCACTAGAAAAACCATAGCCTTGACTAGATGGACCTTTGTTGGCAAAGTAATGTCTCTGCGTTTTAATATGCTGCCTAGGTTGGTTATAACTTTCCTTCCAAGGAATAAGAGTCTTTTAATTTCATGGCTGCAATCACCATCTGCAGTAATTTTGGAGCCCCCCAAAATAAAGTCTGTCACTGTTTCCCCATCTATTTGCCAAGAAGTGATGGGACCAGATGCCATGATCTTACTTTTCTGAATGTTGAGCTTTAAGCCAAATTCTTCACTCTCCTCTTTCACTTTCATCAAGAGGCTCTTTAGTTTTTCTTCACTTTCTGCCATAAGGGTGGTGTCATCTGCATATCTGAGGTTATTGATATTTCTACCAGCAATTTTGATTCCAGTTTGTGCTTCTTCCAGCCCAGCATTTCTCATGATGTACTCTGCATACATGTTAAATAAGCAGGGTGACAATATACAGCCTTGACGTACTCTTTTTCCTATTTGAAACAGTCTGTTGTTCCATGTCCAGTTCTAACTGGTGCTTCTTGACCTGCATATAGGTTTTTCAAGAGGCAGGTCAGGTGGTCTGTTATTCCCATCTCTTTCAGAATTTTCCTCAGTTTATTGTGATCTATACAGTAAAAGGCTTTGGCATAGTCAATAAAGCAGAAATAGATGTTTTTCTGGAACTCTCTTCTTTTTTCCATGATCCAGCAGATGCTGGCAATTTGCTCTCTGGTTCCTCTGCCTTTTCTAAAACCAGCTTGAACATCTTGAACATCTGCCTCTACTTGAACCTCTGGAAGTTAACGGTTCACATACTATTGAAGCCTGGCTTGGAGAATTTTAAGCATTACCTTACTAGCGTGTGAGATGAGTGCGATTGTGTGGTAGTTTGAGCATTCTCTGGCATTGCCTTTCTTTGGGATTGGAATGAAAACTGAACTTTTCCAGTCCTGTGGCCACTGCTGAGTTTTCCAAATTTGCTGGCTTATTGAGTGCAGCACTTTCATAGCATCATCTTCAAGGATTTGAAATAGCTCCACTGGAATTCCATCACATTTACTAGCTTTGTTCATAGTGATGCTTCTTAAGGCTCATTTGACTTCACATTCCAGGATGTCTGGCTCTAGGTGAGTGATCACACCATCATGATTATCTGGGTCATGACAATCTTTTTGGTACAGTTCTTCTGTGTATTCTTGCCACCTCTTCTTAATATCTTCTGCTTCTATTATGTCCCTACCATTTCTGTCCTTTATCGAGCCCATCTTTGCATGAAATGTATCTCTAATTTTCTTGAAGAGATCTCTAGTCTTTCCCATTCTGTTGTTTCCCTCTATTTCTTTGCATTGGTTGCTGAGGAAGGCTTTCATATCTTTCCTTGCTATTCTTTGGAACTCTGCACATTCAAATGGCTATATCTTTCCTTTTCTTCTTTGCTTTTGGCTTCCCTTCTTTTCACAGCTATTTGTAATTCCTCCTCAGACAGCCATTTTGCTTTTTTGCATGTCTTTATCTTGGGGATGGTCTTGATTCCTGTCTCCTGTATAATGTCATGAACCTCTGTCCATAGTTCATCAGGTACTCCCTCTATCAGATCTAGGTCCTTAAATCTATTTCTCACTTCCACTGTATAATCATAAGGGATTTGATTTAGGTCATACCTGAATGGTCTATTGGTTTTCTCCACTTTCTTCAATTTAAGTCTGAATTTGGCAATAAGGAGTTCACGATCTGAACACAGTCAGCTCCCGGTCTTGTTCACTTCTTTTGAATTCTTAATAATGTAAACAACAGAGTTCACTTCTTTTGAATTCTTGATAATGTCAGAAAAAAATTTGCTGACTCTGCTTGTTACTTATTTTAAACTTGTTGGACATTTTCATCCTCAATTGCAGTCTAGCATCTGTGAGAGAGCATCATGGTATTTTTGAAATTATTGTGCTTGATATTGCAAATCCATAAGTTTTACCTCATCCATTTACTTTCTTTTTCTTTTTGACATTTGTGAATATAACAAGAGGAAGAGACATTAGCAGTCTGCCAGGATTCCTAAAGAGGAATCTTCCCATCTATGTGAAACAATAACAATTTATGTGAAGCAATCTTCACATCTATGTGGGTATATCAAAGAAATGAAACTTTACATGGAGTAGGAAAGATTCCCCCCTGGGGTAGGAAATGTCAGCCCCCTTCAGTGTTCTTGCCTGGAGAATTTCATGGACAGAGGAACCTTGAGGGCTATAGTTCCTAGTGTCACAAAAAGTCAGACACAACAAACTGAATAAAACACACACACTTGCTCTATAAGCAGGAAGATGGGAAATGAGGTGGTGAATAACATAGTTTTTGTACTAATTTTGACATGACATTATTTGCATAATTAGCACCCGTTTTACAGAATTGTTCAGGTTCTTTCATTCATCTTTCACTTTCCATATTTATTCATTGACACACACATGCACAAACTGCATGGGAAGTTTGTTGTCATTGTTCAGTTGCTAAGTCATATCTGGCTCTTTGCGACAAGATAGACTGAACCTACCTTCCCTGTCCTTCACTATCTCCCAGAGCTTGCTCAAACTAATGTCCATTGAGTCGATGATGCCATTCAGCTATCTCATCCTTTCTTGGCCACTTCTTCTCTTGCCCTCAATCTTTCCCAGCATCAGGGTCTTTTCCAGTGAGTCAGCTCTTCACATCAGGTGACCAAAGTATTGGAACTTCACTTTCAGCTTCAGTCCTTCCAATAAATATCCAGGGTTGATTTCCTTTAGGATTGACTGGTTTAAATGGAAAGTATAGTTCATTTCTATATTCATATCAATTTTTTACTGACTTTATGAGTCAACGTCTTTAACCTCTTTTGAATCTGGATCTCAAATAGCAGAATAACCTCTACAGGAAAAGAAGAATGAGGAATTAAAAAGCCTCAGAGAAAGTTAATGGGGAGCAGGAAAGATTTACAAAGCAGGTGGTTCCCTAGCTAAGGGTAACAGGAGAAATTAGCCAAGCAAATAGGAAGAAAGAAGGATTGAGGGGAGGATGGAAGAATATATTAAGTATAGGGGAACCAACTAGTTCAAGGCAAAAAGGCATGAATGATGACAACCTGCCAGAGGGGAAAGTTTGGGGATTGATTATAGATGCAGCAGCAGGATTGACGGGTGAGATTGGAAAGCAGTTATAAGGAGTTTAGATTCAGAGCACAGCTTCATCTTAGAAGTCCCAAGACTACTTTTCTATCTGTCTAGTGTTCACCCATATTTTAGCAATTGACGGCATGGTCATATCTTTTGCAGTCCTCTGGACTTAAAATCCATCCTCTGAGTTTCTGTATTTTGGGGTTCATACTTCCAGTGTAACATAACAGAAAAAAAGTTTCACCCAGAGTATGCTGAATCTGACCTGTTATTGATTAAATCACTTGCCCTTAAGATCTTTTCATGTCTGTAAGTCTAGAAGTACTTCACTCCTTAAAGCTCCTGCATAGTTTTTCATAATGTGCGCTAATTTCCACAAAACTTCACTTATTTTGCATTTTTGCAAATGTTTATTTACAACTCAGCATTTAAAAATTTTTTTTCTTGTATTTCCTTACTAATTAGTTAGGTTGAAAATTATTTGGGGACATTTTATTACCTCATCTGTTTTTTCGCCTTTATATATATATTTATCATATTTTATACTGTCAGTGTTTATTAATTAGTACTCCTATTGTTTAATTTAATTAAACAATATACATTTATTAATTTATATATCTACAATATTTTACCTCTGTTTTATATGCTGTAATATTTTCTCCCATCCTGTTCCTTGTATTTTATTGTACTATGGCATATTTTGTTTCAAAGATGTTTATATCTAATACCATCAAAACTATCAGATTGAGTAGAGATGACTAGAAATGAAAAAACTGTATTTTTTCTTTATGAATTTCAAGTTGTAGATTTCCCATATTTTATTCATAATGATTTCATAGTTATATTTTTCTTCTTTAGTTTTACATTTAGGTGTAACTGAAATTTATCTTAGAGCATAAAATTAGAACTTTATCACCCACTGAATGGAAGAGGGAATGCATATGGATCATTCTGTTGCTTGAGGAAATTCAGCTCTGCAGAAGCTCTTTGGTTCTTGTGATGATAGAAGGAGAGACCAAAAAGATTAATACTAAAAGAGGGACAAAACTAACAATAGCAAAGGAAGGGTTTATGTAAGAAAAAGAAACAAAACTACTTTTACAATTTCATTTAATGGCCTAACTTGCTAGAGAACAAAATATCCAATTTTTGTGACACATGGCTCAATGAAAACCCAGACTTTAGAGGAATTGAGCAAACATTTTAGTTCATGGGCACAACGAATTGGAATAAGTAACCACCACTGGGTCCAGCACGCTGTCAAGAGAACATGCTCTGAGTCAAATTCCTTAAGAAGTTATTTTTCCAAAACAACTGGAAAGTTAATAATACTTTATATGAAATTTGCCTTTAGAATCCTTCCAGGAAAATGAACGGCTTAACTGGAGACAAAAGGTAAGTACCTAATTTCTTAACTCTAAAAAAGTTATAAATATTGTGTTTTCTATTCCAACTGTAAGTCTGACTACCTAAGCAGATAATTCAAAAAAGGATTTTTTTTTTTTTTTTTTTTTTTGGTTTCTGGCCCAACTGAAAATTAATAGGACAAAGTACTCTAGCAGAAAGGGAATGGAATTTTGATCTCATTTTACACAGGTTTGGCATAATTACTTTGATATTTTGTAACTCCCTTCACTTCTGTGTCCTTTAGTTTTTCTTAGCTACAACATCCATTAGGATGGTTACTGTAAGGAAAAAAACAAAAACAAAAAACCACTTACATCAGTGCAACAGTGGTCTTAAATGACACAACAGACCAGTTAGACATCTCCTGGGTCAGGAAGATGCCCTGGAGAAGTAAATGGCAACCCATTCCAGTGTTTTTGCCTGGGAATTACCATGTGAAGGAAAGTTAAAGGACTCAAAATAGCCTGGATTTAAAATTCCCCTCTGGGCCCTCCCTATCAGTGTATGCAAAACAAAGAACTCTCTCACCTGAAGAAAAAAATGGACATTAAGGTTGATTTTGCCCAGCTCCCAGTTGGTCCCAGCCTCCGGAAGATCTCTAGAATTCCTTGCCCCAGCCATTCAAGAGATAATTAATCCGAACAACCTTGAAGAAGAACAGGCCCCCTTAAGACAGTAGATTTCCACATACATGCCTATATATACTTTTTTCTTGGGTTAGAGCATCAGCTCACTAATCTGACTGCTGCCCCTTCTCACCTCATTAAAGGTGATCTGTTCCTGTAAAGTGCGGGTCTCATTCTTTTTCCAAACCTTACCTTCCAGGTGGGCAATGGTGGGCAATGGGATCACAGAAAAGTCAGACTAAACAACAACAACAACAACAACGAACTTTCCATCTAAAGACAGCAGAACACACATTCTTTTCAAGTTCACATGGAACTTTCCTCAGCATGAATCATGTGCTGGGCCACAAAACAAGTCCTAACAAAACTGACAGAAAAGAAACTATCTGAGGCATTTTTTCCCCAACCACCATGGCATGAAACTAGAAAATCAATTACAGAAAGAAAAATGAGGAGAACGATAACACACGGAGACCAAACAGCATGCGACTAAAACAAAAATGGGTCAATGAAGAACAAAGAGGAAATCAGAAAATCCGAGCAAATGAAAAGAGTGAGACATTCCAAATCTATGGAACGCAGCAAAAGCAGTTCTGAGTGGGAAGTGTGCAGTGAGACAGGCTACAAGAAAAACCTCAAACACCCTAACTTAACCATCTAAAGAAATTAGGGGAAAAAAAAAGAACAAGCTAAGCCAAAAGTCAGCAGAAAGAAGAACATAATAAATATCAGAGGGGATTTTAAAAAGAGGCAAAAAATTAGAAAAAAATCAATAAAACTAAGAGCTGATTTTTTAAAAAGATAAGCAAAATTGATGAACTTTTAGTCAGGCTCATAAAGCAAAAAGCAAGAGGACTCAAGTAAACAATGTACTTTCCTCAGAAAACTAAATATAGAGCTGCCATAGATTGTAGCAATTTCACTCTTGGACAGTTCAGTGAAATAAGTCAGACAGAGAAGGACAAATATTGCTTGTTAAGTCAGTTCAGTTAGTTCAGTCGCTCAGTCGTGTCCGACTGTTTGCGACCCCATGAATGGCAGCACGTCAGGCCTCGCTGTCCATCACCAACTCCCAGAGTTCACTCAGACTCATGTCCATCGAGTCAGTGATGCCATCCAGTCATCTCATCCTCTGTCATCCCCTTCTCCTCCTGCCCCCAATCCCTGCCAGCATCAGTCTTTTCCAATGAGTCAACTCTTCGCATGAGGTGGCCAAAGTACTGGAGTTTCAGCTTCACCATCATTCCCTCCAAAGAACACCCAGGATGGATCTCCTTTAGAATGGACTGGTTGTATCTCCTTGCAGTCCAAGGGACTCTCAAGGGTCTTCTCTAACATCACAGTTCAAAAGCATCAATTCTTCGGTGCTCAGCTTTCTTTACAGTCCAACTCTCACATTCCTATATGACCACTGGAAAAACCATAGCCTTGACTAGACGGATCTTTGTTGGCAAAGTAATGTCTCCGCTTTGCAACATGTTGTCTAGGTTGGTCATAACTTTTCTTCCAAGGAGTAAGCATCTTTTAATTTCATGGCTGCAATCATCATTTGCAGTGATCCTGGAGCCCAAAATAATAAAGTCTGACACTCTTTTCACTGCTTCCCCATGAAGTGATGGGACTGGATGCCATAATCTTCATTTTCTGAATGTTGAGCTTTAAGCCAACTTTTTCACTCTCCTCTTTCACTTTCATCAAGAGGCNTAAAATTCCCCTCTGGGCCCTCCCTATCAGTGTATGCAAAACAAAGAACTCTCTCACCTGAAGAAAAAAATGGACATTAAGGTTGATTTTGCCCAGCTCCCAGTTGGTCCCAGCCTCCGGAAGATCTCTAGAATTCCTTGCCCCAGCCATTCAAGAGATAATTAATCCGAACAACCTTGAAGAAGAACAGGCCCCCTTAAGACAGTAGATTTCCACATACATGCCTATATATACTTTTTTCTTGGGTTAGAGCATCAGCTCACTAATCTGACTGCTGCCCCTTCTCACCTCATTAAAGGTGATCTGTTCCTGTAAAGTGCGGGTCTCATTCTTTTTCCAAACCTTACCTTCCAGGTGGGCAATGGTGGGCAATGGGATCACAGAAAAGTCAGACTAAACAACAACAACAACAACAACGAACTTTCCATCTAAAGACAGCAGAACACACATTCTTTTCAAGTTCACATGGAACTTTCCTCAGCATGAATCATGTGCTGGGCCACAAAACAAGTCCTAACAAAACTGACAGAAAAGAAACTATCTGAGGCATTTTTTCCCCAACCACCATGGCATGAAACTAGAAAATCAATTACAGAAAGAAAAATGAGGAGAACGATAACACACGGAGACCAAACAGCATGCGACTAAAACAAAAATGGGTCAATGAAGAACAAAGAGGAAATCAGAAAATCCGAGCAAATGAAAAGAGTGAGACATTCCAAATCTATGGAACGCAGCAAAAGCAGTTCTGAGTGGGAAGTGTGCAGTGAGACAGGCTACAAGAAAAACCTCAAACACCCTAACTTAACCATCTAAAGAAATTAGGGGAAAAAAAAAGAACAAGCTAAGCCAAAAGTCAGCAGAAAGAAGAACATAATAAATATCAGAGGGGATTTTAAAAAGAGGCAAAAAATTAGAAAAAAATCAATAAAACTAAGAGCTGATTTTTTAAAAAGATAAGCAAAATTGATGAACTTTTAGTCAGGCTCATAAAGCAAAAAGCAAGAGGACTCAAGTAAACAATGTACTTTCCTCAGAAAACTAAATATAGAGCTGCCATAGATTGTAGCAATTTCACTCTTGGACAGTTCAGTGAAATAAGTCAGACAGAGAAGGACAAATATTGCTTGTTAAGTCAGTTCAGTTAGTTCAGTCGCTCAGTCGTGTCCGACTGTTTGCGACCCCATGAATGGCAGCACGTCAGGCCTCGCTGTCCATCACCAACTCCCAGAGTTCACTCAGACTCATGTCCATCGAGTCAGTGATGCCATCCAGTCATCTCATCCTCTGTCATCCCCTTCTCCTCCTGCCCCCAATCCCTGCCAGCATCAGTCTTTTCCAATGAGTCAACTCTTCGCATGAGGTGGCCAAAGTACTGGAGTTTCAGCTTCACCATCATTCCCTCCAAAGAACACCCAGGATGGATCTCCTTTAGAATGGACTGGTTGTATCTCCTTGCAGTCCAAGGGACTCTCAAGGGTCTTCTCTAACATCACAGTTCAAAAGCATCAATTCTTCGGTGCTCAGCTTTCTTTACAGTCCAACTCTCACATTCCTATATGACCACTGGAAAAACCATAGCCTTGACTAGACGGATCTTTGTTGGCAAAGTAATGTCTCCGCTTTGCAACATGTTGTCTAGGTTGGTCATAACTTTTCTTCCAAGGAGTAAGCATCTTTTAATTTCATGGCTGCAATCATCATTTGCAGTGATCCTGGAGCCCAAAATAATAAAGTCTGACACTCTTTTCACTGCTTCCCCATGAAGTGATGGGACTGGATGCCATAATCTTCATTTTCTGAATGTTGAGCTTTAAGCCAACTTTTTCACTCTCCTCTTTCACTTTCATCAAGAGGCTTTTTAGTTCCTCTTCATTTTCTGCCATAAGGGTGGTGTCATCTGCATATCTGAGGTGATTGATATTTCTCCTGGCAATCTTGATTCCAGCTTGTGCTTCTTCCAGCCCAGTGTTTCTCATGATGTACTCTGCATAGAAGTTAAATAAGCAGGGTAACAATACACAGCCTTGACATACTCCTTTCCTATTTGGAACTAGTCTGTTGGTCCATGTCCAGTTCTAACAGGTTCTTTCTGCCCTGCATATAGGTTTCTCAAGAGGTAGGTCAGGTGGTCTGGTATTCCAATCTCTTGAAGAATTTTCCAGAGTTTATTGTGATCTACACAGTCAAAGGCTTTGGCATAGTCAAGAAAGCAGAAATAGATGTTTTTCTCGAACTTTCTTGGTTTTTCCATGATCCAGAGGATGTTGGTAATTTGATCTCTGGTTCCTCTGCCTTTTCTAAAACCAGCTTGAACATCTGGAAGTTCATGGCTCACATATTGCTGAATCCTGGCTTGGAGAATTTTGAGCATTACTTTACTAGCATGTGAGATGAGTGCAATTGTGCGGTAGTTTGAGCATTATTTGGCATTGCCTTTCTTTGGGATTGGAATGAAAACTGACCTTTTCTAGTCCTATGGCCACTGCTGAGTTTTCCAAATCTGCTGATATATTGAGTGCATCACTTTCACAGCATCATCTTTCAGGATTTGAAATAGCTCTACTGCAATTCCATCACCTCCAGTAGCTTTGTTCGTAGTGATCCTTCTTAAGGCCCACTTGACTTCACATCCCAGGATGTCTGGCTCTAGGTGAGTGATCACACCATCGTGATTATCTGGGTCATGAAGCTCTTTTTTGTACAGTTCCTCTGTGTATTCTTGCCACCTCTTAATATCTTCTGCTTCTGTTAGGTCCATACCATTTCTGTCCTTTATTGAGCCCATCTTTGCATGAAATGTTCCCTTGGTACAGAATACTGAAGTGGTTTGCCATTCCCTTCTCCCGTGGACCATTTTGTTATTAATTACATGTGAAATCAAAAACATAAAACAAATAAATATAATTACCAAATTGACTTAAAAATATAGAAAACTAGGTTCCAGTTTGGCAAGGGAAGGAGGAGGAGGGGAGGGGCAAGTTAGCAGTACAGGTTAAAAAGATAGAAACTACCATATGTAAAATTGGATAAGGACCAAAGATATATTGTTCAGTACAGGGAAATATAGCCATTATTTGTAGTAATTGTAAATGGAACATAATCTGTAAAAAAAATATTGAATCACCCTGCTGTACACCTAAAACTAACACTGAAAGTCAACTCTACTTTCTTTTAAAAAATAAACAAACAAAATACCAAGTGTTGATGAGGATTTGAATAATTGGAATATTGACACACTATTCATAGAATGGTTGTAAAATGGTACTGCTGATGTACAAAACAGGATGGCGGTTTCTCAAAAAATTAAACATTAAAATTACCATGTGATCCAGTGATCCCATTGTTGACTATATGTTCAAAATAATTAAAAACAAGGTGTCAAAGACATATTTACACTCCCACGGTAAAAACGGCATGATTCACAATAGCTAAATTGTGGAAACCACACAAGTGTCTGTCACTGGATGACTGGATAAAGAAAACGTGCATTAAACATACAGCGGAATAGTCAGTCCAGTTCAGTTGCTCAGTTGTGCCCAATTCTTTTCTACCCCATGGACTGCAGCATGCCAGGCTTCCCTCTCCATCACCAACTCCCAGAGCTTGCTCAAAGTCATGTCCATCAAGTCAGTGATTCCATCCAACCATCTCATCCTCCGTCATCCCCTCTCCTCCTGTCTTCAATCTTTCCCAGCATCAGGGTTTCTACAGATGAGTCAGTTCTTCACAGCAGGTGGCCAAAGTATTGGAGTTTCAGCTTTAGCATCAGTCCTTCCAATGAATATTCAGGACTGATTTCCTTTTAGGATTGACTAGTGGGATCTCCTTGCTGTCCAAGGGACTCTCAAGAGTCTTCTTCAACACCGCAATTGAATAGCATCAATGCTTTGGCGCTCAGCTTTCTTTATAGTCCGGCTCTCACATCCATACATGACCACTGGAAAAACCATAGCTTTAACTAGATGGACATTTTTTGGCAAAGCAATATCTCTGCTTTTTAGTATGCTGTGTAGGTTGGTCATAGCTTTTCTTTCAAGGAGCAAGGGTCTTTTAATTTCATAGCTGCAGTCACCACCTGCAGTGATTTTGGGTCCAAGAAAATAAAGTCTCTCACTGTTTCCATTGTTTCCCCATCTATTTGCAATGAAGTGATGGGACCAGATGACATGATCTTCGTTTTTTGAATGCTGGATTTTAAGCCAACTTTTTCACTCTCCTCTTTCACTTTCATCAAGGGGCTCTTTAGTTCCTCTTTGCTTTCTCCCATAAGGATGCTGTTGTCTGCGTATCTGAGATTATTGATATTTCTCACAGAATATTTTTCCCAGAACAGTGGAATATTACTCACTCTTAAAAGGAAAGGAAATTCTGTAGTATGCTACATGAATGAATGTTGAGGTCATAATGACAGCTGAAAGAAGCCAGTTACAGAAAGACAAATACTGTATACTTTCATTTATATGAGGTACTTGCAGTAGTCAAATTCATAGAGACAGAAAATAGAATGGTGGCTCTTAGGGAGTAAGAGGAGGGGAAGTAGGAAATAATCAATAAATAAGTATAGAGTTTCAGTTTTACAAGATAAAAATAGTTATGGAGATGGAAGATGATGGTTACACAAAATTATGAATAATACCACTGACTGTGCATATAAAAAGAGTAAGATGGTAAATTTTGTTATGTTTAGCATACCACAATAACAACTGTTTTGTTACACTGTAGTGTGACTAATACAAAGATGAAGTGATAGGTTTTTGAAGAGTATTTAAGCAGGGCATTTTAATAAAAATGGAGAAGTAGCATGGGGTTGATCATTGGCCTTGGAGAATTCCAGAGAGAGGAGCTGATGTCCTATACCCCTTTGCAGGCTAAGTCTGAGAAGGCTTAACTTTGGTGTGTTTTATGAAATACTACATCATGATTATTATTGTAGACTTTAGGAGGATTGTCAATCAGAGAAGAATATGTTCATAATCTTTACTTCATTATGCAGATAAGTCTGCAACTGCAGCAAATTATGAGGTCATATCACATGTGCCTTGCTTCACAGCCTTCATTGGGGGTATTTCCTTCAAGGAAAGGAAGAGTTAGAAGAAATTTCAGTGATCATTTGGCCTTATTCCCTCACTTCACAGAGGAAATAATGAGCCCAGGAAAATTAAATAACTTAGCCAAGGTCACATGTGCTCCCTGACAGCTGGATGTGTAAGGCAGATTCTGTAGCCCCAGCCTTGTTCAGATTATACATATATGGCCCTTACAGCAAAGATATATTTACTGCACATTGACAGGCAACAAGATACTGCTTTTCATCACAAGCTCTCCTTGTAGATTATACTTGAGAGCAAATTTTGATGATATATGTGACTTTGCCATTGATATTTCTGGGAAGTATCAAATTAATGGGTCAAATCGAAAGTAAAATGTTGATCTTGAAGCAGTAATATTAAATAAGTGTAAGGGTTAAGTTAGTGTGGTGAAAAATAAGGGTTTCCTGAATGTGACTTAGGACATTGACAGTGCACGTGAAAACCAATTTCTCTACTCACTAGGCCATAGGTAGCCTCTCAATCTATCACTGAATGATACGCTCCACTCTCTGATTTCATCTACTTGTCAAAATGTCCCTGACATTTTATAAGTACAAAGTAAGCCCCTACATTTCACCAGGGACCTCTACAAAAACTATTCAGTCTTATTCACATGTGAGCAAATATTCTATTCTTCTGGAGGAGTCAAGTCATTTAAAAATCTTAAGTAGATTCTGCTATAAAAATCAGAATTGCTGCTTAGTGATATATGAGTCTTTGATATTATTACTCACGTAGGAAATGCATTTTTCATAAAATATCGTAGAATAGAGCTGGTTTTCATCTATCCCTGGAATAACAGAGCATATGAGTAACAGCTGACTTAACAGTGACATGTATTAATATGTGAGTATATGCTGCACTGTAATATGCTTGATCAAAATTTAACCACCAATTCTTTAAAAGCCTGATCCAAGCAATTTGGAAGTAGGAATAAGGTAGAGAATAGAACAAGAGAGGAAATAAATCTATGAAAAACATTGTTTCTGGATGATTCTAACGTTATTAAATATAGGAAAAACAACATTTTTCCCTTTATTTCTGTTTCATCTCTTCCTTAATCCTCCACATGATTTCTATAGCTTATACATCCTGTTACTGCTGTATTCAGGGATAGCATATATTTGAATAATGTAGGCTTGAGGATTAAAGGAAGACATTGGTAAAAGCCCAAGGGAAAATTTGGGCAGAGCATACAAGTAGGATGAATGGAATGGATTTGGTAGGAGAATTGGGGAGAACAAGAGAATATAAAAGGGAGGGACAGAGAGAAAGAGAGAATAGAGAATATTGTTGTTAATATTTATCTTCTGCAACCCAGTCCCCAAAACAGGTCTTAGAAGTGGGATAATCTTAAATACCAGAAACCAAGATGTATGAAAGATGTTGAAAATGCATGTCTCTGGGACACTGACACCATCTTACGTTATTTACTCTGCAACCCCTTTTAATTTAAATAATAACTGTTTGAATTTACAAGCTGAACAAAGATTCCAATTCAAGTGAGAGAGGCTAATGTATAGCAATGAGTTTACAGTCATTTTGTACCTGAAACAAACAAACCAACCAACCAGCATTCATCATTTCTGTGATTTCAGGAGAGGAAGAACTGTTATAAGCTTTTGGGAAATGCCAGAAATACACTAAACTGTATTTGTGTTTTATGTTTATGCAATACTTTTTACAGTGTAGTAAACATGCTGTAATACAAAATCTGAACATTTAAAATCTTCAGTATCAATCTAAAATTCACTAAAACAGAGATGCATGTCCTAGTCATTTTAGCTTCAAGTCTACCATTTTTAATAGTCATTAATTCATTTATTCAACATTTATATAATTTACCTATCATTTTTCTACTATCTACCATGTATTTTTCTGTATTGGCACAGAGTAGATTTCAAGGCACACACTGTTCTTACCCACACAGAGTTTGTAGTATAGGAAGATGAAGGCCATCTAGGTGCCTCCTGTATACAATATATCCTGTTTGATACACTAATTAAAAAATAGAAACAGAAAATCATATAGATTTTAATAGTCCTATCTTTAAACTTTCCACTGGAAAGGAAAGGAGAATTGGTTTTAGATTATCCTTTGCAAAGACTACCTTGCTTCTGCTTAAATATATTAATTAATAGGTACTTCACTAGTTTGTAGCTGACCTATTGTTTCTTATTCAGTTCTATTTATGAATTTGGGAAGAATCATCATCTTTATGCTATAGAGTCTTTCCATCCTTGAACATAATGTTTTGGGTTTCTTCCACAAACATTTGGAACATTTAGGTTAGATTTATACTTTAGGATTTTTTGTTGTGATTGGTAAGAAGTTTTCTTAAATTCTTTTTTAAATTGGTGGTTCTGCTATATTAGACATAAATCTTGTTTGCATTCTCAGAATTGCTTGACCTTTCATTTCTTTCTCTCCCAAATGCCCAGTGGGAACCTTTTCCTCATCAGTTTCCTTTTTTTAAAACTGGGATAATACACTCACTCTCCCATGGAGTATGAAATATGGCTTCCTGAAAAGTGGCTGAGGGGTTGGAGATGGAACCCAGATACACAGGAGACTTAACATCCTATTGCTGTGAGCATTGACCAATGAACCAGTAGGACAAGGGAAAGCAGAGGGCAGATATATTTTCTGTCTTCTCTCCTCTGGGCTCAGATGGTAAAGAATCTGCCTGCAAAGCAGGTTTGATCCCTGGATTAGGAAGATTCCCCCAGAGAAGGGAATGGCAACCCACTCAAGTATTCTTGCCTGGAGAATTCCATGGACAGAGAAGCCTCGTGGGCTATAGGTCATGGGGGTCACAAAGAATCAGACACAACTGAATGACTAACACCTCACTTTCTCTCCTCTGGATAGGTCTAAGGTAATCCAAGGTCA
Source organism: Raphicerus campestris (assembly GCA_006410735.1). Taxonomy (NCBI): domain Eukaryota; kingdom Metazoa; phylum Chordata; class Mammalia; order Artiodactyla; family Bovidae; genus Raphicerus; species Raphicerus campestris. Next base: position 1,628,940 of record SJYW01028972.1, on the reverse strand, counting down.
GCCTTGCCAGGGGAGCCTGGAGGGAGCTGTGCCTTAGAAGTTCATTTGGAAGCAGCATATAATACTGCTGGAATGGTAATGCATTATATAGCCTTACATCTTTTCTTACCTCACTTTCATTTTTTCCTTACCCTACTCATCTAGGCTTGCATTTTTGCAAATAATGTGTCAGTCCCTAATTTTGAGTTTGCTTTCTAGACAGCATTGACAAAAATGTTATTAAAATTGTGTTACAATAGAGCATTTTAAGAATATACAATTCAATAAATGAAAGTGGATCCTTATTTGACAGCAAACAGAAAAATGTTTTTAATGGTTTAGAGACATAATTGTGAAAAGCAAACATTTAAACTCTGCAGAATAAGATACAGGAAAATACATTTTATTAAATCAGATATTAAGGAATATATATTAAATAAGCCACAAAAGGCAAGGCTTAAAGGAAAATACAGACACACTTGAATTCATTACAATTATATATGTAAAAACAGACTGAGAGATAGCTAAAAATCTTTGATGAACTGTATCAGGCAAAGCATTGTTATTACATAAGATATAGAGATATTCTCTAAATTAAGAAAAAATAAGTGCCTGTCTAGCACATTAGCATTAGAAATAGAGAGAAGAGGCCAAATTCTGATGTATCTTAAAACAAGGTTTGTGATGTAAAAAAGAGAAAATCAAACATAAGAGTGAGATTTTTGGCTTGAGTCACTAAAAAAATGTAGTTAATGGCAATTGATTCAGAAGACCCTTCATGGACCAAATGTGTGGGAGATCAAGATGGCAAGTTTGGACATGTCAAAGCATAGATGCTCATAAAACATCTAAGAGTAGATGTCACAAATCTTTTGGCTATATGAGTAGGAACAAAGTGAAAAGTGTGAGCTGTATCTATCCATCTGACTGTTGTTAAATGATTTGTATTTAGAAGCATGTGAGGGATGAGTTCATCAAACATTTGAGTGTTTACAGAGAGGAAAAGAGGGACAATGAAAAGTATTGACTGTTATGATGCTCCAATGCCAAGAGGCTGGGAATAAGAGGAAAAAAAGAAAAGGAGATTGAAGAAAAATGGGCAGTTTGGTAGGAGAAACATAGAGAAAGGTGTCCTGGAAGTGAAATTGCAAAGCTGTATCAAGGAGGAAGTGATCTGCTATGTTAAATGCAGCTGATTTATAAAGGAAAAGGAATGAGAAATGATTCTTGGATATAGCAGTGTGGAACTCACTGATGGTCTTGACAAAAACATTTTCAGATAAGTGATTGGCATGAAAGTCTGATTAGAGTGGATTGAAGAGTCAGAGAACGGAAACTGGAGATAGTTAAGAATAGACAACCCTTTCAGGAATTCTGCATCAAATGAGAGGCAAGAAATTGGAGGAGGTAGATGAAGATGAAAGAGAAAAGTGAAAAAGCTGGCTTAAAGCTCAACATTCGAAAAATGAAGATCACATAGTATCCAGTCCCATCACTTCATGTCAAATAGATGGGAAAACAATGCAAACAGTGACAGACTTTATTTTCTTGGGCTCCAAAATCACTACAGATGGTGACTGCAGCCATGAAATTAAAAGATGCTTGCTCCTTGGAAGAAAAGCTATGATAAAAATAGACAGCATATTAAGAAACAGAGATATTACTTTGCAAACAAAGGACCATCTAGTCAAAGCTATGATTTTTCTAGTAGTCATGTATGGATGTGAGAGCTGGACAATAAAGAAGGCTGAGTGTCAAAAAATTGATGCTTTTGAATTGTGATGTTGGAGAAGACTCTTGAGAGTCCCTTGGATTGCAAGGAGATCCAACTAGTCCATCCTAAAGGAAATCAGTCCTAAATATTCGTTGAAAGGACTGATGGTGAAACTGAAGTTCCCATACTTTGGACACCTGATATGAAGAGCTGACCCATTAGAAAAGACTCTGATGCTGGGAAAGATTAATGGCAGGAAGAGAAGGGGATGACAGAGGACGAGATGGTTAGATGGCATCATCGATTCAATGGAGATGAGTTTGAGCAAGCTCCAGGAGATAGTGAAGGTCAGGGAAACCTGGTGTGCTGCAGTCTGTGGAGTTGCAAAGAGTCAGACACTACTGAGTAACTGAACAACAAAGATGAAGATAAACATGGAAAAAAAATTTAACATGAGGAAATAATAGCATGGTTACAAGTATTAGAGTTCCCCAGAGAAAGAAGGATTTATTAATGCAGCTTATTTTTATGTGAGGAGACAAACAGATGAACAACTTTTTAAAAATATGCATATCCAGTTTTTGTAGGATGATTTGTTGACAAGACTCCCCTTGCTGCACTGAATTGCTGTATCCTTTGTCAAAAATGAATTGAATCCATCTGTAGGCATATTTCTGGACTCAATTCTGTTTCATGGATCTACTTGTCAATCTTTATGTTAGAATACAGAATGTTAGACTGCATCCTCTTTTTTCAAAGTGTTTCAGCTATTTTAGGTTTCTGGCACTTTTCATTTGAACATTAGAATAAGATTTTTAATTTGCATTTTTACTGGAATTATATTGAATTTACCCCAAGACAAACTTTGGGGGTAATTGACATCTCCATAATATTGAATATTTGAATCAATTAACATCATATATTGGTTACTTTATTTACGTCTTCCTTAGTTTCTTTAAACAATGCTTTACAATTTTCTATATATTGATATTGCTCTCTTTTTGCCAATTTTTCTTCAAAACACATCATATTTTTGAGGCTAACATGATTTTTAATGCAGTGTGAATTTTACTTTCAAAATGAATCCCTATCACTTGAAAAAGAGTCTATAGATTTGGTTTTTTAATACAAAAGGAGGACTACATCCGTTTAAAATAGCTTTCAAGAAGTACATTAGTCATTTTAAAAAACTTATGATAAGAATACTTGACATCTACTCTTACACAATTGTTGTTCAGTCGCTAAGTCGTGTCCGACTCTTTGTGACCCCGGGAGCTTCAGCATGCCAGACTTCCCTGCCCTTCACTCTTTCCCAGAGTTTGCTCAGACTTACATATAGTAATGTTTTCCAGTTGTTCATTAATAGTATATAGTAATACAATTCGATTTTGTATATTGCATACAAAATATTGTGTATGTTCTAAACTCACTAATTAGTTCTATTTTTCACTAATTAGGTACTATTTTTCTAACAGATTACACAGATATTCTACACAGTCATATGTCTCTAGAAAAAACTTTCCAACTTGAATACCTTTAATTTCTTCTTCTTGCTTTACTGCACATGCTAGATACTTACTGCAATGTGGACAGAAGTGGTGAATGCAGGTATCCAAACTTTACCTTGATGCTCATTCTAGGAGGAAGGCACTCTGTCTCGGCCATTAGGCATGTTCTTAGTTATAGGTTTTTTCAAATTACCTTTTATTGAGTTAAGAAAGTTCCCATCTACTTCCAGTTTGCTGATATTTTATTATAAATTAAGGTTGAATTTTATTGAAGGCTGTAAACTGCCTCCTTTGAGGGCTCACATATATTTTTTTCTTAATCTTTTTTCAGTTCAGTCACTTAGTCATGTACTTGAGTACATTGATTTTTAAATGTTAAATAAAACTTGTACTTCTTGGATAAAATAGTTATTCTTAGTGTATTATTTTTAAATGTATTCTTGGATTCTATTTGCTAAGATTTTAAGAATTTTTCTATTTTCCCAAGGGGTAGTAACCTGAAGTTTTCTTATAATGTCTTTGTCTTATTTTAGTTTCAGAATAATATGGAATTCATAAAGTGAGTGCGGAAAGATTTTCTCCTCAATTTTCTCAATTATTTCTCCGCAATAATTTGTGTGGAACAGACATTGTTTCTTCCTTATAAGTTTATTAGAATTTACCACTGATGCCCTCTGGCCTAGAGATTTTGCTATGAGATTTTTAAAAACAAATTCAATTTCTTATATAATAAAAGAAGGGTTAAATTAATCAGGTTAGCTATTTTTTCCTTTAGCAAATAGTTTACATCTTTCAAAGAATTTGCTCATTTTATCTAATTTGTGAGTTTATTGGCAAATGCTATTCATAATATTCATTATCCTTTTAATCTCTGTAGAAGCTTTTGTCATGTTACCTAATTCCTACTATTAATAATCTGCATTTTCACCTTGATTTTCTTGATTAGTCTGGCAAGAGGCTCATCACTTTTCACTTTTTCAGAGAATCAACTTTTTGTTTTATTTTCCATTCATTTATTTCTCTCTGATCTTCATTATTTCTCTTCTTCTGATCATTGGGGGCTTCATTTGCTACACTGTTTTTCCTTCTAATTTTAAGTTGGAAACTGAAGTCATTAACTTGAGACCTTTCCTTTTTTTCTAAAGTAGGTTTTTTAAAGTGATGCATTTCCCTCTAAGTACTTCTATAGCTGCATCCTACAAATTTTATACTTTGCTTTAATTTTCCTACAATTTAAAATAATTCCTATTTTCCTTTTGAGTTTTTTGATTTAGGAATTATTTAGAAATGTGTTATTTAGTTTTTGTGATATTTGGGGATTTTATAAATATTTTCTGTAAGTTATTTCTAATTTATTTGTACCATAGTCATAGAACATACATACTATGACCTGACTCCTCCTAAGTTTGAGATTTGTGTTATGGTCTAGAAAATGGTTGGTCATTATAAATTTTCCTTGTGCCCTTGAAAAATGTGTGTACTGTGATGTTGTAAGTTGAAGTCTTCTATGCATGTCAATTAGGTTGAAATGATTGATAGTGTTGTTCAAGTCTTCTATATCCTTACTGATTTATTTTTGGCTCATTCTATAAAACACTGAAAGAAAAGTGCAGATTTATCTATTTATCCTTGATGCTCTTTTTTTTTTTCATGGAATTTTAAGCTTTAATATCAAGTCCATGCAAGTTTAGGATTATTGTTTCTCTTTGGTGAATTAAACTTCTTTCACTGTCAAATGATCCTTCTTTGTTCTGAAATCAGATACTATAGTCAATTCTATTTTTTTTTTTGAACAGAGTGACCTTAGTATATTTTTTATTATCCTGTCTTTTTAATCTATTTGTGTCTTTAATTTTAAGTAAATTTCCTATAGACAAAAATCTAGTTGAGTCTGGCTTAAAAAAATCCAGTCTCCCAGTGTCTGGCTTTAATTGGGGTATTTAACTACTTACACTTAATATGATTATTGATCTAATTGGGTTATATGTTCCATCTTACTCTACCATTTCTATTTTTCCCATCAGTCCTTTGTTTTTTTTTTCCTTTTTTATTCTTTTATATCATATCATTTGGGTATTTTTAGTACTTTTTAAAATCTCCTTTGCTATCTTATTAACAACTCTTCATTTTGTATTATATTAGTAGCTTCTATGGCAACCCAGTCCAGTATTCTTGCCTGGAGAATCTCAGGGACGGGGGAGCCTAGTGGGCTGCCGTCTATGGGGTCACGTAGAGTTGGACATGACTGAAGTGACTTAGCAGCAGCAGTAGCTTCATAAGGTACATAGTGAGCATCTCTAACTTATGAGTGTCCCCACAGTGATATTATACAACTTCACATATAGTAAAGAGCCCTTCAGACACACATTTTTCTCTGTACTTACCCTTTGTGTTATAGTTGTCCTGTATTTTACCTGTATGCATTTTTAAACCCCACAGCATATTGTTATTATTTCTGTTTTAAGCAGTCAACTTTTTCTTTAAAGCATTTACTTAAAATAAAAAGCATTATTCATATTTACCTTTGAATTTACCATTCTGATTCTTTATATTACTTTATGTGGATTATGTTTCCTTCTGGTATCTGGCCTAAAGGAATTTCTTTACTATTTCTTATAATGCAGGTGCTGATAATCAATTCTTTCAACTCTTCTATATCTGAGAAATTTTATATTTTATCATCATTTCCAAAAAAATATTTTTTCTGGATATAGAATTCTAGACTATTTTTAAAATTATTTTCAAAGATGTTGCTCTACTTTTTCTTATTTGCATTATCTCCCAGGAGAAGTCTGCTGTCATCTTTTTCTTTGCCTTTTGTACATATTGTGTACATTTTCTGTTGCTACTTCTAGGGCTTTCTTTTTACCACTGGCTGTAAGTTATTTGATTATGATGTGTCTTGCTGTGGTCTTCTTCAAGCATTAAGTGCTTGAGGTTTGTTGAGCTTTTGACCAGTTATCTTCTAATTTTCCCTTTCTTTTTTCCATTCTTCTTTTAATTTTAAGTAAACTTACTTCATATACAGCATCAAAATTAAAATACAATAAAACTATTTCAATATTTTCTTCCTTTAGGTACTCAATCCCTCTATCTACTGTATACTTGGCTGCTTTTACACAAAATGATTCCCTTGAATAATAATTAATCCTCAGTCCCACCCTTTTTTCCTCTCCTCATATCAAAATTTACAATATTCTGAACAAATGTGTCAAAGGACAGATACAGTAATGCTCTTGCTAGTAATATCATTTCATGCAAACTTTTGTTGTTTAGGTGAAGATAGTTTTATCTATTATGCCTGTTAGCAACATTCATAAATTATCATGGGACGCTTAGTTACACAATGACAACCTAACATTCATGGGAGAATCCTAAGAATAGGATCATCTGGAGGAAAACACAGCTGATAGATGATATAGACAGTGATACAAAAGCTTTTATAACACATGTGAATACCTAGGTCCATATATAAGACTGACCTTATATAACATAACTGAATTATTCAAAAGTTTTCATTTATCAGGACATATTTCTGAAAGCAAGGAAATGAAAAACTCTTTGGATGTTACCTGTTTAAGTCTTTGTGATTTCTTTTTTTGTGTGAATGGATGTTGGAATGGAATAGGGTATAATAAGAATGCCTAGCAATGGTCTGTAGAAAAGGGTTCAATGAACCTATCTTTATGTTTAATGAAATTGCCTTGAGGGGCTCAGTAATAGTGTTTTAAGTTCTCACTCCCTGAAAGAAGTGCTCACTTCATCCTCTATATTCTTTTTTCTTCTTCTCCTTTATGTCCTCATTAGCAATGAGACTTAATTGAACACACCTTCTCTTAAAATGATAAGCATTCCCAAGTCTATTACATTATTTCTAGGATTGACAGCCAAAAGGATTCAGTGGAATGTACTCTTCACTTTAGTGAACAAAAACTAAAGTTCAGTGATATTTTCTCCTGCTGAAAATGAATATGATGTCATTGCTCACTCATATTTTAAAAATACCAATGCAAATTCTCAGATGATAATTCTATGCTTTTTTCCCTCAGGCTTGTAATAATGGGTCTATAAAATGTAGCCTTTTGGCTCACATATGTACTTAGAGGTTAAATTATATCATCATCACACTGTAATAAAGCCTTATAAGCAGTTCTCATGGGATGCTAGACTGAACTCTTAGGTCAGAGCTTTAAAGATGCTGAATAATTATCTCATGTATTTAGATAGTAGAATCAGTATTTAAGGGTAAAATTAATAGGAAATAGCATATTAACTGTGCCTTCTCCATGTCTTGTATCATGGAATTCTTTGTTAAATTTCTTCTAATTTAGTTCTTTTGCCCTTCAAATGATCAGTGATTTTTGCTATATGATAGCCCTGAATATAATTCAAGGTGATAGAGTGTTTTGATGTGTTTTCTGTGTCTTGTTCTCTCAGTTCTTCTAATTGCTCACTTTCGGCTTCATTTAAATATATGGTTAGCCTCAAAATAGTGGATTCCACCTGATTCCACAAAATGTGCCTGCAATATAGTAATGTTCTGACTGGAATATCTGAGAATGATTCTGATTCTAGTTATTATTTTAATTGTTATTATTACCATTTACTCAGCAATAATTGTGTATCTGATAAGGTGATATGTACTTCATAGTACTACCTCATTTAATTCTCAAAAGAATATCAGTCAGATACTATTAACCCACATAAGAAATTCAAGAAAACTGAAGGGTTTAGCACTTTAGCAATTTCTCCAGGCCTTAGATTTAAATCATGGCTCTCAAAAACATACTGTATTGTTTCTGGTAAAATTTGTTTCCATAAAATCTACTTTAGAATGATATGTAAAATATAATCTAAGAGGAAGAAACTTCTATATATTTGGTAGTTTCTATCAACTTGTGGAGCCATACATTCAGAGGGATACGCTGTCTTCTGAATCTCGGTTAACTTTTCAGGCCACTTATAAAGTAAACCTGTTTAAATATTTTCTCTTCTAAGACTCATAAGCAGTGTTGAGCCTACACATAAGCACAATTATAATGACTCATTATATCATGAGGGGAAAAACTTTAGAGGATCTTTTGTAATTGATTAAGACATGATTCATTTTGGGCTTAGTTGTTTTCCAAACACGGGCAAACTTTCTGGAAGCTAGCAAAAGAATTTAATATCAAAGGATGAACTAAATGGATATGGGGGAGATAAAGAGAAAAGGATTATTAATAATAAAATGCTGAAATGAATAAAATAGATGTATTAGCTACTATCTTCCTTATAGTGTTGGAAGACAAGTGAAAATGAATTAGGATAGGCTTTACAATAGTGACTTTATGCAGAATTCATAATAGAGAGCAAAGTCTTTGACACTATATCCACCTGCTTGTCTCATAAGATTGATCTCTCCCTTCCCACCTCCCTATCTCCATCCCCACCCCCCTACCACACATAACACAGAATCATTTCCAAGAAAATAAATCTTACCTTACAGTTATAAAAATGATAGAAGTTTCTTTTGCATATGTGCAATCAGAATTAACTCTTTTGAGAAAAGGTGGTCGAGAAATAAAAAGAGAAAATGTTAGCTGATGGGGAAGAGAGTGGAAAAACATTTAAATGTGAGTATAATCATTGACAAAAACAAGTAGCTGCCATCCAGAACACTATGCATAAATCTTCCAACAAGTTGCAGAGAATGAAGAATAGTTGCTTCTGGATCAATGCACAGTCGTTTAGTGGGCCTATCAAGCTGACAGTGAGAATACCAGACCTGCCACACATGAATGCCCAAAAGAGTGCCTCTCGATGTCAGCCCTGTGTATGTCAAGGAAACAAGAGTACAGGAGTATCGAAGCACACTAACAAACCACTGCTAAGCTTGTTTCCGCTACAGATACAAAACCAAAGGCTAACTGTGATCTGATCTTTGAAACTTGCTGTAGTATTAGTGGCCTTTAAGGCACTGGGTATACCCACACATACTGTGCATAATAGGGGAAAATAGCAGGCTGAGAGTTGAACAGGAGTCTGCATTGCATCTGAAGAAACAAGCTCATTTGAATGGTCACAGTTATCTATTTTGGGGGGATGTTTCTGTTCCTTGTAAGCACTAATGTATTTGTTATGATGGCCATTCTGCACTGAAATAACCAAAGTTTCAGAGCATTTTGTGACATTTAATCATCTTTACAGTGATGTCCCTCAAAAGACTGCCATCTTATATAGTGCTGATTTTGATAGGCATGAGCTTTAGGTTCACTACTTTACCCTGGAATTAAACTTGGAATGCTTATTTTATAAAATCTTTTAGTTCAGAGAAGACAATTCTTTTGTGTCTTAGTTTAAAAAGAATATTAACTTAACAGTTCTGCTAGGAAAGTAGTTTATATGTTGTGACTATAGAACCAATAGGGTTTCATCTTCATATCTGTCTTAGATACTCTATATCTAAAATATTACTGTTTATAGATAAATGTAGTACTATGCCATAAAATTTAAATATATCTACTTATTCTAAAGATTAAATATATCAATTCTAAAGATTATAGTATCTATTCATTCTAAATATATCTACTCATTGTAAAGATTAAATATATTTATTCATTCAAAGATCAATTGCCAATATAAAATAGTCTGCTGTAACATGGTCCAACTGCAAGATAACATTGTCCCTTTCTCTAATGCTGGTATTGAGTATAATTACCAATACTAACATATTGTTTGTATATCTGAACTTTCAATCAACGAATATTTAAACAATTTGCCACGGTCTCAGTAGTATTAGGAAGATACTGTTAGGATATTGTTAGTGTCCACTGCCCCACTCACTCAAAAAAAAAAAACTTACATAAATTTAACAGGCTGTGGTGAGTCTTTGAAATGTATATGGACCTTCCTATGTTAAAGTCACATTTGTTACTGAATAGTGGCTGAACTGTTTGAATTGGATTACAGTGCATACACCAGTGATTTGAGTGAAAACACCTCCCTCATTAGTAAATACATAATCTTTACTTTCCCCCCACTTGATTGTTCTTTGCCTCTTTAGTTGACAAATGTATAGAAGAACAGACGCTTGGACACAGTGCAGGGAGGAGAGGGTGGCATGGTTTGAGAGAGTAGCACTGAAGCACATACTCTACCATATGTAAACGACAGCCAGTGGGACTTGCTGTCTGATGCAGGAAACCCAAATGTGGTGCTGTGTGATGGCCGAGAGGGGTGGGATGGGGAGGCAGGTGGGAAGGAAGTTCAAGAGAGAGGGGACATATGTATACCTATGGCTGATTCATGCTGGGGTTTGACAGAAAATAGCAAAATTCTGTAAAGCAATTATCTTTCAATTAAAAAAAAAAAAAAAGAATCTTGCCTGCAAAGCCAGAGATGCAGATTTGATCCTGGATTGGGAAGATCCTGGAGAAGAGAATGGATACCCACTCCAGTATTTTTGCCTGGAGAATTCCATGAATGGAGAAGCCTGAAGGGCCACAGTCCAGGGGGTTGCAAAGAGTTGGACACAACTTAGTGACTGAACAGCAACAATATATATACTCCCTTTAATTATAAAATGCTGACATCCAACAATAGAATTTACGTAGAAAGCACTATTGATATTAACTCAAACAGAATAGCTTCAAAGTAATAAACTAGCCATTTTCTACCCTGACTTTTGTTCAGTATATCCACTGTAAACACACAAGTAACATCTCTCACTTTGAAGAAGCACATGGTTTCAAAGGTTAGTTATGCAGGAAAAAGAGAGAATGTCTAAGCTCAAGATGCTTCCAAGAGATGCCAATACATTTCCACACTGCTCTTTTATCTCAATTTTACCTAGAAATGTTCTCCCAATTAATTAAGAATAAATAAAATTAGCTTAGAATGTAATCTAAGCACAAGCCTATAAATTTTAATTAAAACTGCAGGCTCTTGGTAAAAATTTTTCAAAATATTTAAGTAGGGTGAATTTCAAAATGACATATGTTTTTACAGAAAACTGATAGAAGAAAATTTATTCAAATGATGGATTTTAAAATAGCATTTAATTAGCCCTTTACTCACAGTAATTTAGAATTATAGATAAGAAAATGATATTTACTCACTGTATATGATTAATAGGAGATTTTATATTGTATATCTCAATGGCCAATTATTATTATTTTGCCAATAAACTGATTCATTAATAAAAATTAAATACAAATTAATAAAGAATTAAAGACTTTTAAAACTTGCTAACAACACTATTTCATAAGCCCCTATGAGGCTACTGTTGATATGTTACTCTAATATTTTTATCAGTACCAATATTTTTTATTCACAAATAGCACTTTGATGTTAAAATTTCTCCAGCTTGAATTTCTATGTATGTATAGCACAGAAGCTTATTTAAATGTATTTATTAATTATGAATCAAATTAATGGCTTTATTCTCTCTAGTTAGTTGTCATTATTAAGTAAATGCCTTGTTAATAAAATGAAACCTGGAAAACTATCCTGTATCCTATTATTTTTTCTTAAAAAGCAATATGATTCCAAAAGGTGAGACTATTTTTTAAAAACATCTAGAGTGTAATACTTATAGTTTAACTTGCATGAACCAAATTGGATTCTTTCAACAATATGGTACTCTAAATGGATCAAATTTTTTGACTGATCTCAAATCTCTTGAATGTTCATTCTATTAATAATTCTAAATCATTCTTTAGAATAAATAATTCTAAATCATTCTTTAGAATTATTAATAGAATGAACATTCAAGAGATTTAGGCTACTAGTGGAACTGAGTACTGAAAAATTATTTCTCTTATAAAAACTGTTCTTTCTTATGACTTTACTGACTCTCTATTTTTTTGCCATACGAATCTTTTAAAAAATTTTTTGTCCTATATCAACATCCCTAAAGAAGAGATGAAGATTAGCATACTCAACTTAACACTTGAAGGAATTTATTAAGTCATCCTTCAGATTCTTTCCTCAGTTAATATTTCTTCACTTTTAAAAGATAAGTGAAATGATTTCTAAGATGCTGAATGTGATAAAATTCAGTTGAAATCACTGAAACTTCTGGTTAATTCCTGCTTTCTAATTTTGTTCATTTGCTTTGTCATCAAAAGGAATATAGTACTCTTTAATCTGGTAATTTCCATTAGAATTATTAATATTAGGTTGCTTTAGATAATTGTTTTCATTATTATTACATATAGCACAAATTACATGTTCCACCTAAAAAATCTGAAAGAATTACTGGAAAGAGAGTTTTAAAAAAGAAAATAAAAGAAAAAAAGCAAAATGGTAAAGCATTTGGATATGATATGATAAGGTAAGAAAGTAAAGTTGTGCTTGGGATCAATCAGATTCTTACTATTTAAATATAAAAATGTTAAATTCAACTGTATGTTGAATAAAAGGATTTTGGGGAAGAAATAAAAATGAAGCAAAGAAAATATGACTGTATTATAAAAAAAAATCAAGAATTATTAAAGAACAACTATTTCTTTGAAAAGATAGTTCCCATATGGTAAAGGAGGATATATACGCATGCTAAGTTGTTGCAGTTGTGTCCAACTCTTTGCAACTCTGTGGGCTGTAGCCCACCAGGCCCCTCTGTCCATGGGATTCTCCAGGCAAGAATACTGGAGTGGGTTGTCATTTCCTCTTCCAGAGGATCTTCCCTACCCAGATATTGAACCTGTGTCTCATTATGTCTCCTGCAATGGCAGGCGAGTTCCTAACTAGTAGGTCCAACTGGGAAGACCAAGGCAAAGAAGTATTCCACTGTAATTCATAACCTCAAGAAGCTAGAATAAAGAACGTGCAATATAAGTCAGCAAGAAAAAATGTTATTAAATGCTCAATAACTAATTCTTCAGGGCTGTTTTAGTTGCACAGAAAAATTGGGAGGCAAGTACAGAGTTTTCATATAAGGCCTTCCCCAACACATGCCTCAGTTCAGTTCACTTCAGTTCAGTACCTCAGTCGTGTCTGACTCTTTGTGACCCCATGAATCACAGCACACCAGGCCTCCCTGTCCATCACCAACTCCCAGAGTTCACTCAGACTTGCGTCCATTGAGTCAGTGATGCCATCCAGCCATCTCATCCTCTGTCGTGCCCTTCTCCTCCTGTCCCCAATCAGTCCTGGCATCAGAATCTTTTCCAATGAATCAACTCTTCACATGAGGTGGCCAAAGGAATGGAGTTTCAGCCTCAGCATCAGTCCTTCCAATGAACACCCAGGACTGGTCTCCTTTAGGATGGACTGGTTGTATCTCCTTGCAGTCCAGGAGACTCTCAAGAGTCTTCTCCAACACCACAGTTCAAAAGCATCAAATCTTCGGTGCTCAGCTTGCTTCAGAGTCCAGCTCTCACATCCATACATGACCACAGTAAAAACCATAGCCTTGACTAGATGGACCTTTGTTGGCAAAGTAATGTCTCTGCTTTTCAATATGCTGTCTAAGTTGGTCATAACTTTCCCCTCAAGGAGTAAACGTCTTTTAATTTCATGGTTGCAGTCACAATCTGCAGTGATTTTGGAGCCCAGAAAAATAAAGTCAGCCACTGTTTCCATTGTTTCCCCATCTATTTCCCATGAAGTGATGGGACCAGCTGCCATGATCTTCGTTTTCTGAATGTTGAGATTTAAGCCAACTTTTTCACTCTCCTCTTTCACTTTCATCAAGAGGCTCTTTAGTTCTTCTTCAATTTCTGCCATAAGGGTGGTGTCATCTGCATGTCTGAGGTTATTGATATTTCTCCCAGCAATCT
>SJYW01028972.1:1549638-1612386 GCA_006410735.1 Raphicerus campestris | reverse complement strand
TCCTATTTGGAACCAGTCTGTTGTTCCATGTCCAGTTCTAACTGTTGCTTCCTGACCTGCATACAGGTTTCTCAAGAGGCAGGTCAGAATTTTCCACAGTTGATTGTGATCCGCACAGTCAAAGGCTTTGGCATAGTCAATAAAGCAGAAATAGAGGTTTTTCTGGAACTCTCTTGCTTTTTCCATGATCCAGAGGATGTTGGCAATTTGATCTCTGGTTTATCTGCCTTTTCTAAAACTAGCTTGAACATCTGGAGGTTCACAGCTCATGTATTGCTGAAGCCTAGCTTGGAGAATTTTGAGCATTACTTTATTAGCTTGTGAGATGAGTGCAATTGTGCGGTAGTTTGAGCATTCTTTGGCATTGCCTTTGAGATTGGAGTGAAAACTGACCTTTTCCAGTCCTGTGGCCACTGCTGAGTTTTCAAATTTGCTGGCATATTGAGTGAAGCACTTTCATAGCATCATCTTTCAGGATTTGAAATAGCTCAACTGGAATTCCATCACTTCCACTAGCTTTGTTCATAGTGATGCTTTCTAAGGCCCACTTGACTGCACATTCCAGGATGTCTGGCTCTAGTTGAGTGATCACACCATCATGATTATCTGGGTCATGAATATCTTCATTGTACAGTTCTGTGTATTCTTCACACCTCTTCGTAATATCTTCTGCTTCTGTTAGGTCTATAACATTTCTGTCCTTTATCGAGCCCATCTTTGCATGACCTGTTCCCTTGGTATCTCTGATTTTCTTGAAGAGATCTCTAGTCTTTCCTATTCTGCTCTTTTCCTCAATTTCTTTGCATTGATTGCTTAAGAAGGCTTTCTTATCTATCCTTGCTATTTTTTGGAACTCTGCATTCAGATGCTTATATCTTTCCTTCTCTACTTTGCTTTTCGCTTCTTTTCTTTTCACAGCTATTTGTAAGGCCTCCCCAGACAGCCATTTTGCTTTTTTGCATTTCTTTTCCATGGAGATGGTCTTGATCCCTGTCTTCTGTACAATGTCACAAACTTCCATTCATAATTCATCAGGTACTCTATCCCTTAAATCTATTTCTCACTTCTACTGTATAATCATAAAGGATTTGATTTAGGTCATACCTGAATGGTCTAGCAGTTTTCCCCACTTTCCTCAATTTAAGTCTGTATTTGGCAATAAGGAGTTCATGATCTGAGCCACGGTCAGCTCCTGGTCTTATTTTCGCTGACTGTATAGAGCTTCTCCATCTTTGGCTGCAAAGAATATAATCAATTTGATTTTGGTTTTGACCATCTGGTGATGTCCATGTGTAGAGTCTTCTCTTGTGTTGTTGGAAGAGGGTGTTTGCTATGTTCAGTGTGTTCTCTTGGCACAACTCTATTAAGCTTTACTCTGCTTTTTCCATATTCCAAGGTTAAATTTGCCTGTAACTCCAGGTGTTTCTTGACTTCCTACATTAGCATTCCAGTCCCCTGTAATGAAAAGGACATCTTTTTTCGGTGTTAGTTTCAAAAGGTCTTCAATTCAGTTCAGTTCAGTTCAGTTGCTCAGTCATGTCCAACTCTTTGCGACCCCATGAATCGTGGCACGCCAGGCCTCCATGTCTATCACCAGCTCCTGGAGTTCACTCAGACTCACGTCCTTTGAGTCAGTGATGCCATCCAGCCATCTCATCCTCTGTCATCCCTTTATCCTCCTGCCCCCAATGCCTCCCAACATCAGAGTCTTTTCCAACGAGTCAACTCCTCTCATGAGGTGGCCAAAGTACTGGAGTTTCAGCTTTAGCATTATTCCTTCCAAAGAAATCCCAGGGCTGATCTCCTTAGAATGGACTGGTTCAATCTCCTTGCAGTCCAAGGGACTCTCAAGAGTCTTCTCCAGCACCACAGTTCAAAAGCATCAATTCTTCGGTGCTCAGCATTCTTCACAGTCCAAATCTCACATCCATACATGATCACAGGAAAAACCATAGCCTTGACTAGACGGACCTTTGTTGGCAAAGTAATGTCTCTGCTTTTGAATATGCTCTCTAGGTTGGTCATAACTTTTCTTCCAAGGAGTAAGCGTCTTTTAATTTCATGGCTGCAGTCACCATCTACAGTGATTTTGGAGCCCCCCCAAAATAAATTCTGACACTGTTTCCACTGTTTCCCCATCTATTTCCCATGAAGTGAAAAAGTCTTGTAGGTCTTCTTAAAGGCATTCAACTTTAGCTTCTTCAGCGTTACTGGTTGGGGCATAGGCTTGGATCAGTGTGATAATAGTTTGCCTTCAGAAACAAACAGCAATCATTCTGTCATTTTTGGGATTGCGTCCAAGTAGTGCATTTCAGACTCTTTTGTTGACCATGATGGCTACTCCATTTCTACTATGGGATTCCTGCCCTCAGTAGTAGATATAATTGTCATCTGAGTTAAATTCACCCATTCGAGTCCATTTCAATTTGCTGATTCCTAGAATGTCAATGTTCACTCTTGCCATCTCCTGTTTGACCACTTCCAATTTCCCTTGATTCATGGACCTGACATTCCAGGTTCCTGTGCAATATTGCTCTTTACAGCATTGGGCCTTGCTACTATCACCAGTCACATCCACAACTCGGTATCGTTTTATGCTTTGGCTCCACCCCTTCATTCTTTCTGGAGTTATTTCTACACTGATATCCAGTAGCATATTGGGCATCTAATGACCTGGGGAGTTCCTCTTTCAGTATCCTATCATTTTGCCTTTTCATACTGTTCATGGGGTTCTCAAGGCAAGAATATTGAAGTGGTTTGCCATTCCCTTCTCCAGTGGACCACATTCTGTCAGACCTCTCCACCATGACCCGTCCATCTTGGGTGACCCCACAAAGCTTGACTTAGTTTCATTGAGTTAGACAAGGCTGTGGTCCATGTGATCAGATTGACTAGTTTTCTGTGAGTATGGTTTCAGTGTGTCTGTCCTCTGATACCCTCTCGCAATACCTACCATCTTACTTGGGTTTCTCTTACCTTGCACGTGGGGTATCTCTTCACGGCTGCTCCAGCAAAGCACAACTGCTGCTCCTTACCTTGGAGGAGGTCGCCCCTCCTGACCTTGTATGTGGAGTAGCTCCTCTCAGCCCTCCTGCACCCGTACAGCCACCATTCCTTGGACCCTCCCCTCTAATCAACACCCCTACCTGATGGTACATTTGTTAGAACTGATGAAGCTACACTGACATGTCATCATCATCACATGGAGTCACAGTTGATATCAGGGCTCACTCCTGATGTACATCATATGGGTTTGCATAAAAGTATCATGCCATACATTTACCATTGCAATATCACACAGAATAGATTTCACTTCCCTAAAATTTCTCTGTGTTCTATCTATCCATTTCTGTAACTTCCCTAATTATGTGCTGTGCTGTGCTTAGTCACTTAGTCATGTCTGACTCTTTGCAACCCCATGGAGTGTAGCCCGCCAGGCTCCTCTGTCCATGGCAATTGTTTGGGCAGGAATACTTGAGTGGGTTGCCATGTCTTCCTCCAGGGGATCTTCCTAACCCAGAGATCAAATCTAGGTCTCCTGCATTGCAGATTCTTTACTGTCAGAGACACCAGGGAAGCCTATAGTCTTTTTCTAACTCCTGATTAATTGAGGTGAAATAGCTGTGTCCTCTAATGGCTCAGTTGGTTAAGAATCCACCTGCAATGCAGGAGACANTTCTTCAATTTCTGCCATAAGGGTGGTGTCATCTGCATGTCTGAGGTTACTGATATTTCTCCCAGCAATCTTGTTTCCAGCTTATGCTTTCTCCAGCCCAGCATTTCTCATGATGTACTCTACATATAAGTTAAATAAGCAGGGTGACAATATACATCCTTGATGTAATCCTTTTCCTATTTGGAACCAGTCTGTTGTTCCATGTCCAGTTCTAACTGTTGCTTCCTGACCTGCATACAGGTTTCTCAAGAGGCAGGTCAGAATTTTCCACAGTTGATTGTGATCCGCACAGTCAAAGGCTTTGGCATAGTCAATAAAGCAGAAATAGAGGTTTTTCTGGAACTCTCTTGCTTTTTCCATGATCCAGAGGATGTTGGCAATTTGATCTCTGGTTTATCTGCCTTTTCTAAAACTAGCTTGAACATCTGGAGGTTCACAGCTCATGTATTGCTGAAGCCTAGCTTGGAGAATTTTGAGCATTACTTTATTAGCTTGTGAGATGAGTGCAATTGTGCGGTAGTTTGAGCATTCTTTGGCATTGCCTTTGAGATTGGAGTGAAAACTGACCTTTTCCAGTCCTGTGGCCACTGCTGAGTTTTCAAATTTGCTGGCATATTGAGTGAAGCACTTTCATAGCATCATCTTTCAGGATTTGAAATAGCTCAACTGGAATTCCATCACTTCCACTAGCTTTGTTCATAGTGATGCTTTCTAAGGCCCACTTGACTGCACATTCCAGGATGTCTGGCTCTAGTTGAGTGATCACACCATCATGATTATCTGGGTCATGAATATCTTCATTGTACAGTTCTGTGTATTCTTCACACCTCTTCGTAATATCTTCTGCTTCTGTTAGGTCTATAACATTTCTGTCCTTTATCGAGCCCATCTTTGCATGACCTGTTCCCTTGGTATCTCTGATTTTCTTGAAGAGATCTCTAGTCTTTCCTATTCTGCTCTTTTCCTCAATTTCTTTGCATTGATTGCTTAAGAAGGCTTTCTTATCTATCCTTGCTATTTTTTGGAACTCTGCATTCAGATGCTTATATCTTTCCTTCTCTACTTTGCTTTTCGCTTCTTTTCTTTTCACAGCTATTTGTAAGGCCTCCCCAGACAGCCATTTTGCTTTTTTGCATTTCTTTTCCATGGAGATGGTCTTGATCCCTGTCTTCTGTACAATGTCACAAACTTCCATTCATAATTCATCAGGTACTCTATCCCTTAAATCTATTTCTCACTTCTACTGTATAATCATAAAGGATTTGATTTAGGTCATACCTGAATGGTCTAGCAGTTTTCCCCACTTTCCTCAATTTAAGTCTGTATTTGGCAATAAGGAGTTCATGATCTGAGCCACGGTCAGCTCCTGGTCTTATTTTCGCTGACTGTATAGAGCTTCTCCATCTTTGGCTGCAAAGAATATAATCAATTTGATTTTGGTTTTGACCATCTGGTGATGTCCATGTGTAGAGTCTTCTCTTGTGTTGTTGGAAGAGGGTGTTTGCTATGTTCAGTGTGTTCTCTTGGCACAACTCTATTAAGCTTTACTCTGCTTTTTCCATATTCCAAGGTTAAATTTGCCTGTAACTCCAGGTGTTTCTTGACTTCCTACATTAGCATTCCAGTCCCCTGTAATGAAAAGGACATCTTTTTTCGGTGTTAGTTTCAAAAGGTCTTCAATTCAGTTCAGTTCAGTTCAGTTGCTCAGTCATGTCCAACTCTTTGCGACCCCATGAATCGTGGCACGCCAGGCCTCCATGTCTATCACCAGCTCCTGGAGTTCACTCAGACTCGCGTCCTTTGAGTCAGTGATGCCATCCAGCCATCTCATCCTCTGTCATCCCTTTATCCTCCTGCCCCCAATGCCTCCCAACATCAGAGTCTTTTCCAACGAGTCAACTCCTCTCATGAGGTGGCCAAAGTACTGGAGTTTCAGCTTTAGCATTATTCCTTCCAAAGAAATCCCAGGGCTGATCTCCTTAGAATGGACTGGTTCAATCTCCTTGCAGTCCAAGGGACTCTCAAGAGTCTTCTCCAGCACCACAGTTCAAAAGCATCAATTCTTCGGTGCTCAGCATTCTTCACAGTCCAAATCTCACATCCATACATGATCACAGGAAAAACCATAGCCTTGACTAGACGGACCTTTGTTGGCAAAGTAATGTCTCTGCTTTTGAATATGCTCTCTAGGTTGGTCATAACTTTTCTTCCAAGGAGTAAGCGTCTTTTAATTTCATGGCTGCAGTCACCATCTACAGTGATTTTGGAGCCCCCCCAAAATAAATTCTGACACTGTTTCCACTGTTTCCCCATCTATTTCCCATGAAGTGAAAAAGTCTTGTAGGTCTTCTTAAAGGCATTCAACTTTAGCTTCTTCAGCGTTACTGGTTGGGGCATAGGCTTGGATCAGTGTGATAATAGTTTGCCTTCAGAAACAAACAGCAATCATTCTGTCATTTTTGGGATTGCGTCCAAGTAGTGCATTTCAGACTCTTTTGTTGACCATGATGGCTACTCCATTTCTACTATGGGATTCCTGCCCTCAGTAGTAGATATAATTGTCATCTGAGTTAAATTCACCCATTCGAGTCCATTTCAATTTGCTGATTCCTAGAATGTCAACGTTCACTCTTGCCATCTCCTGTTTGACCACTTCCAATTTCCCTTGATTCATGGACCTGACATTCCAGGTTCCTGTGCAATATTGCTCTTTACAGCATTGGGCCTTGCTACTATCACCAGTCACATCCACAACTCGGTATCGTTTTATGCTTTGGCTCCACCCCTTCATTCTTTCTGGAGTTATTTCTACACTGATANCAGGTACTCTATCCCTTAAATCTATTTCTCACTTCTACTGTATAATCATAAAGGATTTGATTTAGGTCATACCTGAATGGTCTAGCAGTTTTCCCCACTTTCCTCAATTTAAGTCTGTATTTGGCAATAAGGAGTTCATGATCTGAGCCACGGTCAGCTCCTGGTCTTATTTTCGCTGACTGTATAGAGCTTCTCCATCTTTGGCTGCAAAGAATATAATCAATTTGATTTTGGTTTTGACCATCTGGTGATGTCCATGTGTAGAGTCTTCTCTTGTGTTGTTGGAAGAGGGTGTTTGCTATGTTCAGTGTGTTCTCTTGGCACAACTCTATTAAGCTTTACTCTGCTTTTTCCATATTCCAAGGTTAAATTTGCCTGTAACTCCAGGTGTTTCTTGACTTCCTACATTAGCATTCCAGTCCCCTGTAATGAAAAGGACATCTTTTTTCGGTGTTAGTTTCAAAAGGTCTTCAATTCAGTTCAGTTCAGTTCAGTTGCTCAGTCATGTCCAACTCTTTGCGACCCCATGAATCGTGGCACGCCAGGCCTCCATGTCTATCACCAGCTCCTGGAGTTCACTCAGACTCGCGTCCTTTGAGTCAGTGATGCCATCCAGCCATCTCATCCTCTGTCATCCCTTTATCCTCCTGCCCCCAATGCCTCCCAACATCAGAGTCTTTTCCAACGAGTCAACTCCTCTCATGAGGTGGCCAAAGTACTGGAGTTTCAGCTTTAGCATTATTCCTTCCAAAGAAATCCCAGGGCTGATCTCCTTAGAATGGACTGGTTCAATCTCCTTGCAGTCCAAGGGACTCTCAAGAGTCTTCTCCAGCACCACAGTTCAAAAGCATCAATTCTTCGGTGCTCAGCATTCTTCACAGTCCAAATCTCACATCCATACATGATCACAGGAAAAACCATAGCCTTGACTAGACGGACCTTTGTTGGCAAAGTAATGTCTCTGCTTTTGAATATGCTCTCTAGGTTGGTCATAACTTTTCTTCCAAGGAGTAAGCATCTTTTAATTTCATGGCTGCAGTCACCATCTACAGTGATTTTGGAGCCCCCCCAAAATAAATTCTGACACTGTTTCCACTGTTTCCCCATCTATTTCCCATGAAGTGAAAAAGTCTTGTAGGTCTTCTTAAAGGCATTCAACTTTAGCTTCTTCAGCGTTACTGGTTGGGGCATAGGCTTGGATCAGTGTGATAATAGTTTGCCTTCAGAAACAAACAGCAATCATTCTGTCATTTTTGGGATTGCGTCCAAGTAGTGCATTTCAGACTCTTTTGTTGACCATGATGGCTACTCCATTTCTACTATGGGATTCCTGCCCTCAGTAGTAGATATAATTGTCATCTGAGTTAAATTCACCCATTCGAGTCCATTTCAATTTGCTGATTCCTAGAATGTCAACGTTCACTCTTGCCATCTCCTGTTTGACCACTTCCAATTTCCCTTGATTCATGGACCTGACATTCCAGGTTCCTGTGCAATATTGCTCTTTACAGCATTGGGCCTTGCTACTATCACCAGTCACATCCACAACTCGGTATCGTTTTATGCTTTGGCTCCACCCCTTCATTCTTTCTGGAGTTATTTCTACACTGATATCCAGTAGCATATTGGGCATCTAATGACCTGGGGAGTTCCTCTTTCAGTATCCTATCATTTTGCCTTTTCATACTGTTCATGGGGTTCTCAAGGCAAGAATATTGAAGTGGTTTGCCATTCCCTTCTCCAGTGGACCACATTCTGTCAGACCTCTCCACCATGACCCGTCCATCTTGGGTGACCCCACAAAGCTTGACTTAGTTTCATTGAGTTAGACAAGGCTGTGGTCCATGTGATCAGATTGACTAGTTTTCTGTGAGTATGGTTTCAGTGTGTCTGTCCTCTGATACCCTCTCGCAATACCTACCATCTTACTTGGGTTTCTCTTACCTTGCACGTGGGGTATCTCTTCACGGCTGCTCCAGCAAAGCACAACTGCTGCTCCTTACCTTGGAGGAGGTCGCCCCTCCTGACCTTGTATGTGGAGTAGCTCCTCTCAGCCCTCCTGCACCCGTACAGCCACCATTCCTTGGACCCTCCCCTCTAATCAACACCCCTACCTGATGGTACATTTGTTAGAACTGATGAAGCTACACTGACATGTCATCATCATCACATGGAGTCACAGTTGATATCAGGGCTCACTCCTGATGTACATCATATGGGTTTGCATAAAAGTATCATGCCATACATTTACCATTGCAATATCACACAGAATAGATTTCACTTCCCTAAAATTTCTCTGTGTTCTATCTATCCATTTCTGTAACTTCCCTAATTATGTGCTGTGCTGTGCTTAGTCACTTAGTCATGTCTGACTCTTTGCAACCCCATGGAGTGTAGCCCGCCAGGCTCCTCTGTCCATGGCAATTGTTTGGGCAGGAATACTTGAGTGGGTTGCCATGTCTTCCTCCAGGGGATCTTCCTAACCCAGAGATCAAATCTAGGTCTCCTGCATTGCAGATTCTTTACTGTCAGAGACACCAGGGAAGCCTATAGTCTTTTTCTAACTCCTGATTAATTGAGGTGAAATAGCTGTGTCCTCTAATGGCTCAGTTGGTTAAGAATCCACCTGCAATGCAGGAGACACAGGTTCAATCCCTGGCTCAGGAAGATCCCCTGGAATGGGAAATGGCAACCCACACCAGTACTCTTGCCTGAAGAATGCCATGAACAGAGGATGCCACCCCTGGTGGGCTTACAGTTAGTTCATGGCATTGCAAAGAATCAGACACAACTGAATTGAGTGAGCACGCATGCATGCATGCTTGTCGAGATATCATATCAGACACCAGGGACTCCTTTAGATAGTTACAGAGACTCTCCCTTTAATAAGTACCATCAGACTTTATTTTTAGGGGCCTCAAAATCACTGCAGCCATGAAATTAAAAGACACTTACTCCTTGGAAAAAAAGTTATCACCAACCTAGATAGCATATTGAAAAGCAGAGACATTACTTTGCCAACAAAGGTCCATCTAGTCAAGGCTATGGTTTTTCCAGTGGTCATGTATGGATGCAAGAGTTGGACTGTGAAGAAAGCTGAGCACCGAAGAATTGATGCATTTGAACTGTGGTGTTGGAGAAGACTCTTGAGAGTCCCTTGGACTGCAAGGAGATCCAACCAGTCCATTCTAAAGGAGATCAGTCCTGGGTGTTCTTTGGAAGGACTGATGCTGAAGCTGAAACTCCAGTACTTTGGCCACCTCATGCGAAGAGTTGACTCATTGGAAAAGACTCTGATGCTGGGAGGGATTGGGGGCAGGAGGAGAAGGGGACAACGGAGGATGAGATGGGTGGATGGCCTCACAGAATTGATGGACATAAGTCTGAGTGAACTCCAGGAGTTGGTGATGGACAGGGAGGCCTGGCGTGCTGTGATTCATGGGGTTGCAAAGAGTCAGACACGACTGAACAACTGAACTGAACTGAAACTTCTGCTATAATTGCTGAATCTCTCCCCACCTCTGTTACTCCACCTAAAACTCCAATAGTTATTTTCTGCTGTAGGAATATTTGTGTTTGGAATTATTTTGAAGGTTTTCCTAACTCATAATATGCAAGGTTATTTTCTATCTGTTGTGATAGACACATGCCTAGTTAGTTTAGGTTTTAACATTTCTTTTAAGAACATGCTAGAATGGGAGCTGTAGCTACTTTCTACCTGATGTACATAATGGATTTAATGAGAAGATATTCCTTTCCATAAAAAAAAACAAGTTGAAACAAATACATGACAAATTTACATAAACAAATAAGATATATCTAAAAACTATAAACTGAGAATGCAGGTATTATACTTTATATAAAGGATGGAACATTGTGTGGAATAAAACCACGGTATAGACATTTTATGCATCTCAGTTTGACCAGAGGGTGAGTTATGAAGTGGGGAGATGGGCAAATGATAAAAAGGCTACCCATGGCCAAATGGCCCTCTGAAAGATTATGTTACTTAAGCTGCATATAAGGTAAACCAATTTCCTATTTATTCTTTGTTCAGACTATCTCCCTTACTTATTTATATACCTAACTAATAGGTGTTTCACATCTTCGAGAAAATCACACCTTGGTACCTTATCCCAGATCACCCCTGGTGTTCCTTGTACTATTTATTTTTAAATTTATCAATATTGCTTCGTTTTGTTTGGATTGTTATTTATTCTCACATATGAGCTTATTATATACATACATTAATACATTTTTAAAAAACATTACATGCTGCACTTGAATATACAGGTTTTGCCTGTCTGGAGTAGATGTTTCCTCTTCTGATAATAGCATGTATTTCTTTGGGAAAGTATCCAAAAATCTGTATTATTTTAGAAAAAAAAAAGTTCTTTATGAAAGGAAAATATGCATACAGAAAGTTCACAAGTGATAAGTATATAGTTTCATGAATTAAACCCAAATATGGAACCAGAACCCAAAGGAGGAAATAAAACATTGCCAGCACTTTACACGACCTACCTTTCTCTCAACTGTAAACACTATTCTGATTTCTGAACTATTTTTTGAACTTTAAATGAACAGAATCAACCACACAGTAAGTACATTTTTGTGTATGGGGCCTCTTTCATTCTACCTTATACTTACAAACTTCATTCACACTGTTGCTCCTAGCAATACTAATACAGTATTCTACCTAACAAACACAGTCAATCCTAAAGGAAATCGACCCTGAATATTCACTGGAAGGACTGATGCTAAAGCTGAAGCTCCAATACATTGGCCACCTCATGTGAAGAACTGACTCATTGGAGAAGACTTTGATGCTAGGGAAGACTGATGGCAAAAGAAGGAGGTGGCAGAAGAGATGTGTAGATCACTGACTCAATGGACACAAGTTTGAGCAAACTCTAAGAGACAGTGAAGGACAGAGAAGCCTCACATGCTGCGGTCTACGAGGTCACAAAAAGTTGGACATGACTTAGGGACTAAACAAAAACAAAGACATTTTTTGTCTTAATCCTTGGAGGCTGTGTAATAGGTTAAGCTGCACAACAAAGGGGATCTTTTCCATGCAGAAACTGAACCTGCATCTCTTGATTCTCCTGCACTGGCAGACAGATTATTTACTACTAGCACCATGTGGGAAGCCCCTTTAGAGGGGAGTGTCAAATAGGTTTCCAAATTTCTCTGACAAATTTACACCTGCTGAAATAACTTAGCTGGAGAAGGAGATGGCAACCCACTGCAGTATTCTTGCCTGGAGAATCCCATGGATAGAGGAGCCTGGTGGGCTACTGTAAACGGGGTCACAAAGAGTTGGACATGACTGAATGATGAAGCACAAGTAATTTAGGAAAGACCGAATTGTTCCAAACACTTCTTATTTTATTTGAAAGTGAAAGTAAAAGTCACTCAGTCGTGTCCAACTCTGCGACTTGATAGATTATACAGTCCATGGAATTCTCCAGGCCAGAATACTGGAGTGGGTAACCTTTCCCTTCTCCAGGGGATCTTCCCAACTCAGCGACTGAACCCACGTCTCCTGCATTCAAACCGATTCTTTACCAACTGAGCTATCAGGGAAGCCCTGTTATTTTAGTTAATTTGAATTATTCTATTATCTGTAGTGATTCCTCATTGTGATTTTAACTTGTATTTCCATGATGTCTAATAAAACAACACCTTCTCATATTAGATAATTCATTTGATCTGGATAGCTCATTTTTGTGAAGTAACTGTTCACGTCTTTTGCTCATTTAAGAAATTATTTTCATAGTCTGATAGATTTTTATAAGGTTTTTGCATACAAACTCATAAAATCAATAAGGATCTTATACAAATCCTTTTAAATACATGTATAAAAATCTATTCCCTCTTGTGGTTTCTATTTTCTCTCCTAGTGGTATTATTTCATGGACAGAAGTTCTAACATTGAAATTAGTACATTTTTTCTTCTTCAGTTGGTGGTCTCTTCTGTTCCCAGCCAATGTTTCCTCTAAGTGCTTTATTATTATTATTAAACTTTTGGCCATGTTGCACAGCATGTGGGATCTTAATTCCCCAACCAGGCATGGAAACCATGCCCTTTGCATTGCCAATGCAGTCCTAACCACTGGAATGCCAGGGAAATCCCTGCTTTAGTTTTTATACTTAGAAGTCTAATAAATCTGAAATTGAGTATGTCATGTGGAGTGAGGTAGAGATGAACATTATTTACCAAACAGTGATCTAATTTATCCAGAATCATTTGTTGATGCAGCCATTCTTACCCTCTCTGTGCTACAGTGTCATCTTTTTCATATATTTGATTGTTTCTTGTAACAATGCCACAACTCCCACTGGCTTCTTTTAGCCAATGACTGAGTGATGCATACAGACATTAAGATACTCATAGGGCTCTTCCCAGCCACCTCTGGCTTCAAGATTCCTCTGTATCTTTGCCCAGCTTGCTTTTCTGAGACCACCTGAAGTCTAGATCCCTTTCACCCTAACCTTTCTTTTTCTTTCACCCTAGGCAAGAACTGCATCCTGGTGTGACAACTTTTCCATATTTCTTTGGCTCACACCCAGTTCCCTCACACAGGCATTTTTTCCTAATAAAATACTCACATGTTAATTTCATTTCAGAGTGTGCTTCTTCTGTTAGGTATGGGCATACCTAAGTGTTGCCAAGAGTGGTCTGAGTAAACAGGCAGCAAGATGGGTATTTGGAATTGACTCAAAGGTAGGAAGTGGCACAGATATAGATAAGGTAAAGTAGCAACTTGATTGTGAAAGATTTCATCAATGGTGAAACCCCAGATTGGTAGGTGCCCAATATGCTACTGGAGATCAGCGAAGAAATTTCTCCAGAAAGACTGAAGAGACAGAACTAAAGCAACAACAACACCCAGTTGTGGATGTGACTGGTGATGGAAGTAAAGTCCAATGCTGTAAAGAGAAATATTGCATAGGAACCTGGAATGTTAGGTCCATGAATCAAGGTAAATTGGAAGTGGTCAAACAGGAGATGGCAAGAGTGAACATCAACATTTTAGGAATCAGGGAACTAAAATGGACTGGAATAGGTGAATTTAACTCAGATGACCATTATATCTACTACTGTGGGCAAGAATCCCTTAGAAGAAATGGGGTAGCTATCAGAGTCAACAAAAAAAGTCTGAAATGCAGTACTTAGATGCAATCTCAAAAACAACAAAATGATCTCTGCTCATTTCTAGGCAAACCATTCAGCATCACAGTAATCCAAATCTATACCCCGACTAGTGATGCTGAAGAGCTGAAGTTGAATGGTTCTATGAAGACCTACAAGGCCTTCTAGAACTAACACTCAAAAAAAGATGTCCTTTTTATTATAGGGGACTGGAATGTAAAAGTAGGAAGTCAAGAGATACCTGGAGTAACAGGCAAATTTGGCCTTGGAATATGGAATGAAGCAGGGCAAAGGCTAACAGAGTTTGGCCAAGACAAGCCACTGTTCATAGCAAACACCCACTTCCAACAACACAAGAGAAGACTCTACATATGGGCATCACCAGATGGTCAATACCAAAATCAGATTGCTTATAGTCTTTGCAGCCAAAGATGGAGAAGCTCTATATAGTCAGCAAAAACAAGACTGGGAGCTGACTGTGGCTCAGAACATGAACTCCTTATTGCCAAATTCAGACTTAAATTGAAGAAAGTAGGGAAAAACCACTAGACCATTCAAGTATGACCTATATCAAATCCCTAACAATTATACATTGAAACTGACAAATAGATTCAACGGACTATATCTGATATACAGACTGCCTGAGGAACTATGGACAGAGGTTCATGACATTGTACAGGAGGCAAAGAGTGAGATAATCTCCAAGAAAAAGAAATGCAATAAGGTAAAATGGTTGTCTGAAGAGGCCTTACAAATAGCTGTGAAAAGAAGAGAAGCAAAAGGGAAAGGAGAAAATGAAAGATGTACCCATTTGAATGCACAGTTCTAAAGAATGGCAAGGAGAGATAAGAAAGCCTTCCTCAGTGATCAATGCAAAGAAAAAGAGGAAAACAATAGAATGGAAAAGACTAGGGATCTCTTCAAGAAAATTAGAGATACCAAGGGAACAGGTCATGCAAAGATGGGCACATTAAAGGACAGAAATGGTATGGACCTAACAGAAGCAGAAGATATTAAGAAGTAGCAAGAGTAATACACAGAAGAACTACACAAAAAAGATCTTCATGACCCAGATAATCCCGATGGTGTGAACACTCACCTAGAGCCAGACATCCTGGAATGTGAAGTCAAGTGGGCCTTAGGAAGGATCACTAGGAACAAAGCTAGTGGAGGTGATGGAATTTCAGTTGAGCTATTTCAAATCTTAAAAGATGATGCTGTGAAAGTCAATATGCCAGCAAATTTGGAAAACTCAGCAGTGGCCACAGGACTGGGAAAGGTCAGGTTTCATTCTAATCCCAAAGAAAGGCAATGCCAAAAAATGCTCAAACTACTGCACAATTGCACTCATCTCACATGCTAGCAAAGTAATGCTCAAATTCTCCACGCCAGGTTTCAGTGGTACGTAAACTGTGAAATTCCAGATGTTCAAGCTGGATTTGGAAAAGGCAGAGGAGAGATCAAATTGCCGACATCCGTTGGATCATCAAAAAAGCAAGAAAATTCCTGAATAACATCTACTTCTGCTTTACTGACTATGCCAAAGCCTTTGACTATGTGTATCACAACAAACTCTGGAAAACTCTTAAAGTTATGGGAATACCAGACCACCTGACCTGCCTCTTGGGAAATCTGTATGCAAGTCAGGAAGCAACAGTTAGAACTGGACATGGAACAGTAGAATGGTTCCAAATCAGGAAAGGAGTACATCAAGGCTATATATTGTTACCTTGCTTATTTTAATATACAGAGTACATCATGAGAAATGCTGGGCTGGATGAAGCACAATCTGGAATCAAGATTTCTGGGAGAAATATCAATAACCTCAGATATGCAGATGACACCACTCTTATGGCAGAAAGCAAAGTGGAACTAAAGAGCCTCTTTATGAAAGTGAGAGTGAAAAAGTGGCTTTAAAGCTCAACATTCAAAAAAGTAAGATCATGGTATCTAGTCCCATCATTTCATGGCAAATAGATGGGGAAACAGTGGAAACAGTGGCAGAATTTATTTTNAAATAGCTGTGAAAAGAAGAGAAGCAAAAGGGAAAGGAGAAAATGAAAGATGTACCCATTTGAATGCACAGTTCCAAAGAATGGCAAGGAGAGATAAGAAAGCCTTCCTCAGTGATCAATGCAAAGAAAAAGAGGAAAACAATAGAATGGAAAAGACTAGGGATCTCTTCAAGAAAATTAGAGATACCAAGGGAACAGGTCATGCAAAGATGGGCACATTAAAGGACAGAAATGGTATGGACCTAACAGAAGCAGAAGATATTAAGAAGTAGCAAGAGTAATACACAGAAGAACTACACAAAAAAGATCTTCATGACCCAGATAATCCCGATGGTGTGAACACTCACCTAGAGCCAGACATCCTGGAATGTGAAGTCAAGTGGGCCTTAGGAAGGATCACTAGGAACAAAGCTAGTGGAGGTGATGGAATTTCAGTTGAGCTATTTCAAATCTTAAAAGATGATGCTGTGAAAGTCAATATGCCAGCAAATTTGGAAAACTCAGCAGTGGCCACAGGACTGGGAAAGGTCAGGTTTCATTCTAATCCCAAAGAAAGGCAATGCCAAAAAATGCTCAAACTACTGCACAATTGCACTCATCTCACATGCTAGCAAAGTAATGCTCAAATTCTCCACGCCAGGTTTCAGTGGTACGTAAACTGTGAAATTCCAGATGTTCAAGCTGGATTTGGAAAAGGCAGAGGAGAGATCAAATTGCCGACATCCGTTGGATCATCAAAAAAGCAAGAAAATTCCTGAATAACATCTACTTCTGCTTTACTGACTATGCCAAAGCCTTTGACTATGTGTATCACAACAAACTCTGGAAAACTCTTAAAGTTATGGGAATACCAGACCACCTGACCTGCCTCTTGGGAAATCTGTATGCAAGTCAGGAAGCAACAGTTAGAACTGGACATGGAACAGTAGAATGGTTCCAAATCAGGAAAGGAGTACATCAAGGCTATATATTGTTACCTTGCTTATTTTAATATACAGAGTACATCATGAGAAATGCTGGGCTGGATGAAGCACAATCTGGAATCAAGATTTCTGGGAGAAATATCAATAACCTCAGATATGCAGATGACACCACTCTTATGGCAGAAAGCAAAGTGGAACTAAAGAGCCTCTTTATGAAAGTGAGAGTGAAAAAGTGGCTTTAAAGCTCAACATTCAAAAAAGTAAGATCATGGTATCTAGTCCCATCATTTCATGGCAAATAGATGGGGAAACAGTGGAAACAGTGGCAGAATTTATTTTGGGGGCTCCAAAATCACTGCAGATGGTGACTGCAGCCATGAAATTAAAAGACGCTTGCTTACTCCTTGGAAGGAAAGTTATGATTAACCTGGACTGCAAGTTAAAAAGCAGAGACATTACTTTGCCAATTCAAAGCTGTGATTTTTCCAGTAGTCATCTATGGATGTGAGTGTTGGACTATAAAGAAAGCTGAGCACCAAAGAATTGATGCTTTTGAACTGTGGTGTTGGAGAAGACTCTTAGGAGAGTCCGTTAGACTGCAAGGAGATCAAACCAGTCCATCCTAAAGGAAATCAGGCTTGAATATTTGTTGGAAGGACTGATACTGAAGCTGAAACTCCAACACTTGGCTACCTGACATGACGTGAAGAACTGACTCATTTGCAAAGACCCTGATGCTGGGAAAGATTGAAGGAGAAGGGGACAACAGAGGATGAGATGGTTGGGTGGCATCACCAACTCAATGGAAATGAGTTTGAGTAAACTCCGGGAGTTGGTGATGGACAGGGAGGCCTGGCGTGCTGTAGTCCATGGGGTGGCAAAGAGTCAGACATGACTGAGTGAACTGAACCTACCTGACCTGACCTGGGTAATTATCCCATGCGGCTGGGATGCTGTAGCAGGTGCACTGATGGAGGCATTTGAAATATATGAAGCAAAGTGTACAAATAATGTGATCAGGTGGTTCCTGCCAAACTGCAGTCACTCCCTATAGAAGGATGATGAGAGACCTGGGGCTGCTAACAAACAGCCGCTAATGGCTAAATGGGAGAGCCAGAGAGCCTCGTGGTACATATAAAGGGTCCTTATCACCTGTGTTGGAAGGGCAGACACAGATGAGTAGCAGTTTGAAGACTTAATTGTGAAAGCAGAACTCCAGAGATGCTTGAATTCTCAGCTAAGGCAGGTCTGGTATGTGAAGGTCAGGACCTGGTAGAGGAAACTTTGGACCCTGAAAACTTGGATGAGGTCCCTGGGACAACTGTCCCTGAGAGTATTGACTCTACCATCCTCCTGGACTTTTGGGATATGTAGAGGCACCTTACCTTCCTCTAGCAATTTTTAGCACTTACACTGTGCTGGAAGACATCGCAGATGTCCTTTTCACCAAAACAACATATGTCCCCTCAGGAGCTGATCTACCTTCTGTCCCACAGGTCAGGCTAATATCAAATTTCAAATCCTAGCATAAACAACACCCAAGACCCTATGACCAATGCTTGGCCTGTAAAGAGAAGACATTAAGAAATATAAGAATTAGGTGACATGTACTACAGAAGCTATGGAGGTATTCCCAGGGTTTTATTTTAGGGTGCCATCATCAAGAAGCCTGCAATTTAAGGCTGAATGAGCAAGAATTCCTCAGGATGCATAATTCAATATCCTACAAAACCATGAGGGAATGTGGCTAATTTGCTGCTGGGCTGGCTCTTAGATGCCTGGAAGAAATGATGGCCAACTCTCAGCAAAGCAAAAATGCCTGAATTATCCTGGAAAATGCAAAGGAAAAAATACAAAACTTAAGGGAAGTGAATGTGATGGTTATTTTTTTTGTATCAAACTTGACAATTTTATGTATCCACTTGACTGTCAACTTCACAGCATGCCCAGATATTTGGTTGAATGTTGTTTCTTGGTATATGTGAGGGTGTTTCTTGATCACATTAATATTTAAATCAATAGGCTAAATTAAGCAGATAGCCATTCCTAATATAGGTGGCCTTAGCCAAACCTTTGAAGGCCTGAATAGAATCAAAGGCTGAGTAAGAATTCTCCCTCTCTGGATACATGTATATGTCTGGTTGAGTCCCTTTGCCTCCACCTGAAACTATCANTGACCTGACCTGGGTAATTATCCCATGCGGCTGGGATGCTGTAGCAGGTGCACTGATGGAGGCATTTGAAATATATGAAGCAAAGTGTACAAATAATGTGATCAGGTGGTTCCTGCCAAACTGCAGTCACTCCCTATAGAAGGATGATGAGAGACCTGGGGCTGCTAACAAACAGCCGCTAATGGCTAAATGGGAGAGCCAGAGAGCCTCGTGGTACATATAAAGGGTCCTTATCACCTGTGTTGGAAGGGCAGACACAGATGAGTAGCAGTTTGAAGACTTAATTGTGAAAGCAGAACTCCAGAGATGCTTGAATTCTCAGCTAAGGCAGGTCTGGTATGTGAAGGTCAGGACCTGGTAGAGGAAACTTTGGACCCTGAAAACTTGGATGAGGTCCCTGGGACAACTGTCCCTGAGAGTATTGACTCTACCATCCTCCTGGACTTTTGGGATATGTAGAGGCACCTTACCTTCCTCTAGCAATTTTTAGCACTTACACTGTGCTGGAAGACATCGCAGATGTCCTTTTCACCAAAACAACATATGTCCCCTCAGGAGCTGATCTACCTTCTGTCCCACAGGTCAGGCTAATATCAAATTTCAAATCCTAGCATAAACAACACCCAAGACCCTATGACCAATGCTTGGCCTGTAAAGAGAAGACATTAAGAAATATAAGAATTAGGTGACATGTACTACAGAAGCTATGGAGGTATTCCCAGGGTTTTATTTTAGGGTGCCATCATCAAGAAGCCTGCAATTTAAGGCTGAATGAGCAAGAATTCCTCAGGATGCATAATTCAATATCCTACAAAACCATGAGGGAATGTGGCTAATTTGCTGCTGGGCTGGCTCTTAGATGCCTGGAAGAAATGATGGCCAACTCTCAGCAAAGCAAAAATGCCTGAATTATCCTGGAAAATGCAAAGGAAAAAATACAAAACTTAAGGGAAGTGAATGTGATGGTTATTTTTTTTGTATCAAACTTGACAATTTTATGTATCCACTTGACTGTCAACTTCACAGCATGCCCAGATATTTGGTTGAATGTTGTTTCTTGGTATATGTGAGGGTGTTTCTTGATCACATTAATATTTAAATCAATAGGCTAAATTAAGCAGATAGCCATTCCTAATATAGGTGGCCTTAGCCAAACCTTTGAAGGCCTGAATAGAATCAAAGGCTGAGTAAGAATTCTCCCTCTCTGGATACATGTATATGTCTGGTTGAGTCCCTTTGCCTCCACCTGAAACTATCATGACATTGTTAATCAGTTATACTCCAATATAAAATAAAAGGTTTAATTAAAAAAAAAATCTCTCTCTCTGACTCTGAGCATTAGACATCAGTCTATGAAGGCTTGGACTCAGACTGGAACTATAACATCAACTGTCTTTTCAGATAAAAGAAAAACCAACCAAACAAAAAGCATTATTTAATTTTTTCCCTCTAGGAGTAATTTTTGCCAAGATGTTTTTTAGGGCCATGCTACTACTGCAAGACTGTAGTGCTGAAGTTGTCCACTTTTGAAAAGGACCAGAATATTGCTCAGAACCGTCTATAAAACTGCACTTGTCTTCCGCAGTCAGTTGTGGGAATTAGAACCACTTGTTCATGCTACCTACTTGTGCTTTTAGGATGTGCTCAAACAAAAACTTCTAAATAGGAGTTTCATTTGATGATGGAAGGCTACTGCCCATGCCCCAAATTATGGTTCAGACAACTCAGTTCACGGTAGTCAATCTGTGTTGCATGACACATTGAAAGCTCATGGGAAGACATTCAATCTTCACTAAGGCCCAGGAGCAAGCTGGCAGTTGGTTTTCAAATAGGTATCTGAAAAAGACAGAATAGCTTTTCCCCTGAAATCTCAGGGGGTTTTTTGTGATTCATCTTCAGAACTCTATAGGTTCCGTAACACATCACTGTCTTCCACAGACACTTCAATTAACATTTGATATGCTTAGTCTTATAGCCTATTTGACAAAGTAGTTTTTGTGGCAGCAGCTCTTTTGGAGCTGCCTTTCTATTTTCAGAGGTTCACTAAAAACTGGCAACAATGTATGGCTTAGAATACCTCACAGAAGTATATAATCCATCAAAATTCAGAGCCCTACTAGACGCTGTGCTTCGTCTATAGTGATAAGATATGCTAAATAAACTAATTTGTCCTTTACCTTGGAGAGGACATTTGACATATCCTGGGCCACTGAACCTCTAGAAATTTCACCCAAGTGACAGGATCCTGAATTTTTGTTGTTTTACTTTATCCTTCAGAACCAACATTTCTTTACAAATTATCTAGCAAATTCCCTAGTTTTTGACCAACACATANTAAGGGAAGTGAATGTGATGGTTATTTTTTTTGTATCAAACTTGACAATTTTATGTATCCACTTGACTGTCAACTTCACAGCATGCCCAGATATTTGGTTGAATGTTGTTTCTTGGTATATGTGAGGGTGTTTCTTGATCACATTAATATTTAAATCAATAGGCTAAATTAAGCAGATAGCCATTCCTAATATAGGTGGCCTTAGCCAAACCTTTGAAGGCCTGAATAGAATCAAAGGCTGAGTAAGAATTCTCCCTCTCTGGATACATGTATATGTCTGGTTGAGTCCCTTTGCCTCCACCTGAAACTATCATGACATTGTTAATCAGTTATACTCCAATATAAAATAAAAGGTTTAATTAAAAAAAAAATCTCTCTCTCTGACTCTGAGCATTAGACATCAGTCTATGAAGGCTTGGACTCAGACTGGAACTATAACATCAACTGTCTTTTCAGATAAAAGAAAAACCAACCAAACAAAAAGCATTATTTAATTTTTTCCCTCTAGGAGTAATTTTTGCCAAGATGTTTTTTAGGGCCATGCTACTACTGCAAGACTGTAGTGCTGAAGTTGTCCACTTTTGAAAAGGACCAGAATATTGCTCAGAACCGTCTATAAAACTGCACTTGTCTTCCGCAGTCAGTTGTGGGAATTAGAACCACTTGTTCATGCTACCTACTTGTGCTTTTAGGATGTGCTCAAACAAAAACTTCTAAATAGGAGTTTCATTTGATGATGGAAGGCTACTGCCCATGCCCCAAATTATGGTTCAGACAACTCAGTTCACGGTAGTCAATCTGTGTTGCATGACACATTGAAAGCTCATGGGAAGACATTCAATCTTCACTAAGGCCCAGGAGCAAGCTGGCAGTTGGTTTTCAAATAGGTATCTGAAAAAGACAGAATAGCTTTTCCCCTGAAATCTCAGGGGGTTTTTTGTGATTCATCTTCAGAACTCTATAGGTTCCGTAACACATCACTGTCTTCCACAGACACTTCAATTAACATTTGATATGCTTAGTCTTATAGCCTATTTGACAAAGTAGTTTTTGTGGCAGCAGCTCTTTTGGAGCTGCCTTTCTATTTTCAGAGGTTCACTAAAAACTGGCAACAATGTATGGCTTAGAATACCTCACAGAAGTATATAATCCATCAAAATTCAGAGCCCTACTAGACGCTGTGCTTCGTCTATAGTGATAAGATATGCTAAATAAACTAATTTGTCCTTTACCTTGGAGAGGACATTTGACATATCCTGGGCCACTGAACCTCTAGAAATTTCACCCAAGTGACAGGATCCTGAATTTTTGTTGTTTTACTTTATCCTTCAGAACCAACATTTCTTTACAAATTATCTAGCAAATTCCCTAGTTTTTGACCAACACATATCATTATGCATCAACATTCATCACTGTGATATCATCAATGTCATGGACCAGGCTGATTTCCTATGGAGTGGTTATGCAGTATTATCAAGTATTATGCAGACTAAATGATGAAAGTGTTGTGATACTGGCGAGTAAGACTGTGATGGTATATCACTGTCCTTTTCAGGTGAAACCAAGAGGCTTTTTAACATATATATATAGGGGGAAAAAAACAGATAAATATCTGCATACCATCCACAAACAAACTGCAATTGCAATAGTAGTTGCATCTCTGCAACCCTTCCAAGAATGTTGTATTGCTTTTGATTTTCTATTTTGGTTGACAGAGGCATTTCTAGGTGCTTAAACTTGATATTTCCTACCACAACGATCCATACTTTATATGGGAGGGAACCAATATGGAGAATTTACCAGTTGCAGAGTTATGTCTATTTCAACTGTATTTCAGAAATGGGTAAATGATCATGGGGTTTGTTCTGGTATTTATCAGGCCTGCTGTGAGATAGACCAAAATAAAAACTAAATTAATTACCTAAACCTGAAAGCTCCCACTCTTACTGATAGATCACAATCACTTTTTGTTTGGTGAGAATTTAGCAACAGTTCAGAGTTAGTGTTCAATAATCCCCTCAAAGCCTTTGTATTTTCCTTTCTCTAATACTATAGCTATTAGTCCCTTTGAGGCAAGTCTAAAGGGAAGGTTTACAGAATAAAGTTTAGGCATTGGTGTAGAGTGCTTCCTCAAGGGGATCTCAGTCTTCATTATAGATTCCTTTCACTCAAGATATTCTAGGACTGTGAATTTACTAAAGTTAGGGAAACAGGGAGAGAATCATTATTCTGAATAATGATAATTTATGTCAGACATTCATGGAACCTAACAAATTCACTTGTAAATGTATACTTACATGTACAAGATCCTGAGAATATAAAGACAGAAAATGTTATTTCTTTTTCTATAACACATTTCTTAAGCTCCAAATATTATTTTTACTAGATGTGTATCAAATCAAATCAATTTTATATTTTATATTTTAGAGTCCTAGATTAAAGTAGCTAATATTAATAAAATATTGTATCATCAAAAGTAAGTCTAAGCCAAAATTCACATAATCCTATAAACCATGAAAATGAAACAACAAAGCAAAAACATTGACTGAATGTGCTCACTTGTGGACATGATTATGATTCATTCTAAAACATTGCCTTTCTGATACTAGCTGTTAGATTTAATCATAATATGAAGAATATACTAGTCAGTTTATATTCAAAATTTCATTTTTATGAAAAAGC
The DNA here is from genome assembly GCA_006410735.1 of Raphicerus campestris. Lineage (NCBI taxonomy): Eukaryota > Metazoa > Chordata > Mammalia > Artiodactyla > Bovidae > Raphicerus > Raphicerus campestris. The sequence goes on along the minus strand of SJYW01028972.1, from coordinate 1,588,602 downwards.
ATGAATAACACAGGGAAAACAGAATGACCACTTTTACTTTAAGAATTAGTAGGAACTTGGAATTTAAAATTTGTTTCTAATGCTGTGTTTATTTCATGCACAAAGAACTAGAAAAGACTTCTGAAATAAAATAGGAGAAAATATAGAGATTTCTATAAACATAATAGGCTGTATTAAACCAGCCATTATGGTGGATATGATTTTCGTTTAATGTCAGAAATTGGCTTTTGAAGATGGCACTCTAAAATCAAAGTGTTCGATTTTTGCAGCTTCTAAATTGATTAAAGTTGAAAAGAAGTAAGTGTTAAAGAAACATTTTGAGAATATAGTCATTCAAATCTTATTTCTTTTTTTGGGGGTGGGCAGGTAGTCCTTTGTTTTTATTACATCAGAAAAGGAAAAGGTATGCCTGAGAGCAGCAATAAAAGATAAGTATGTCAAGGAGAGTAAAGTCTTCACATCAGAACTCTCTAGCCCTTCACTATTAGAATATAAATGCTACCCTTGAAATAAACCCGAAAATGAAGGAATATATCTTTCTCTTTAAAGTGCCAGATCAGAAGAGGTGAGCTTTTCTCTGAGAATCAGGAAAGCTGCCTTCTAAGATTTCTGTGATCAAAAATGGGAAAAGCACTAATGTAGAAAGACTGAATCTCACAAAACTGGTTCTCAGCACCAGTCGTGTTAACAGAAAAAATACCAGAGACTCCAATACTGTCTCACCCATTCACAGGGTGAATGGGCAGTTGCTGCTGCTGCTGCTGCTGCTACGTTGCTTCAGTCGTGACCGACTCTGTGCGACCCCAGAGACGGCAGCCCACCAGGCTCCCCCAGCCCTGGGATTCTCCAGGCAAGAACACTGGAGTGGGTTGCCATTTCCTTCTCCAATGCATGAAAGTGAAAAATGAAAGGGAAGTCGCTCAGTCGTGTCTGACTCTTAGCGACCCCATGGACTGCAGCCCACCAGGCTCGTCCATCCATGGGATTTTCCAGGCAAGAGTACTGGAGTGGGGTGCCATTGCCTTCTCCAGAATGGGCAGTTGGGGAAGTCTAATTCCAAACTTACATAGAAAAATCACTCAGTAGTATTTCAGCACATGAATATCCTTTATTCATATAATTTCTTGTTTTATTAAAGTAATAAGAAAGCACTGTTACTTATAGCAAAATAGAGGCAAAAAAGAAAGAACACTTTGTGTCTCTAAATTAGCTCAGTTTATTTGTGGGGAGATTTTCCTCTACTGGCATTATCATTACATTATCTCTTTGTTTTTACTTTTGTTATTTTTTAAAAATAGCATACACCCTTATGTCTTAAAGAGAACAGTGTCTCTTTAAGTCTCCCCAGTTTAAGCCATCTGACTTAAAGAGAACAGTGTCCCTTATGTCTCAGTGGTATGAATTCAGCTTTATTCTAAGTCACTGAAAAAAAAGAAAAAGAAAAGAGGAATTAGGAATACAGATCTTGGGCAAAAAATTAGCAAAGCCTTTCCCATTAAGTTCTGGCCCAGGTTTGACATATCTGTGGTACTTTTTCATAAGTGATTTCATCTGAACTGTGGCCGCTCAGATAACTTACAGAATTTTATTCAAACTCCTTTAGCCTCTGATTCATACTTTTCATTTAAGAAATCCTTAGTGACTAGTGCTTAGCATAAATTTCATGCTCAATAAATATTTATTAAATTAAATAACCATTCTAGTCCAAATCTGTTGGAATTCCAATACAGTGGCATAAATCAGGACTAGTTCCACAGTTTTACAGATCAATTAGAAACATCATTTACTCGTTATGTGACCTTTACATTGAGCAATTCACTTAAGTTCTCTTAATTTCAGCTTTATCTTCTATAAAACTGTATGAGACTGTTCTGCAAATTATGTCACATCTATGAAGAGCCTTCCACAGACTCTAACACATCAGTTAGGTTGTTATTATTTTTAATGTTATTATCAACATTTGCAAATGGCAGATGAGTTTTCATCTCTGAGATTTGTGACACTACTTTTCCTTTTCATTCAATATCTTAAAATTGATCATATATAGAAAGCCACATTTTCAAAGTCCCGGATCATCATGGGTCAATTACAAATGGCACTTTCTTTCTTATTTGTTTCTTTCAGGACACACACACAGTAGTTTTATAGAGTTTCCCATAATTACTGTTAAAGATGCTACTCTTTCTCCTGTCATCTGATTATCATAAAATTCTGAGGATAGAGACCTGATTTTCAAACTGTTTTTATTCACTAGAGCTCCTACTCACCCTCTTTGTCCAGGGAACTCAAGTGCTCAAGAGAAGGTTCTGAATGTTATATTGGTGGTGTCTGTTGTTTTACTTTTTCCAGGAATTGTCAAGAGGGGTTATTCAAAAGCACATTTATTTATTTTCATTTATACAATTTTTGACGCATCCACAAAATACAAAGAACAGGCAGTTGAGACTTAAGAAACTGAGAAAAGGCAAGGCATCCCTGCTGAATATGAGCAGTGCTGCACTCAGTTTTGGATGATAAACTATTTGTTCAACAGAAAATTCTGCAGCTGCAGCATGCTCCTGCTGCAGTGAGAAGAGCACTGCACACATTCAGCCCATAAATGCAACAGTGGTTGCTTTCATCCATGAGGCAGAGTGAACAGGTAGGTGCTCTAAGCCACAATGCATGAATGAGTGGAAATGGCTTACTAGTGAGGACCGCACTGCTTCTGAACGAAGAAAAGTCAGGACGAGGTATTATTCATCTGCAAATAATAGCTGTCACTGGTCTCTTCAACCTTTATCATTATGATCACTTATTTAAGTTACATTTATGGAAGATTTATGTTAAATCGGGAACACCATGTAGTCTCATTTCTCTCTTGCTCCCCAGTTTTAGCCATCTGCCCCAGCCTGTGTGGGCTTTCCTGGTGGCAGTATAGAATCTGCCTGCAATGCAGGAGTCCTGGGTTCGATCCCTGGGTTGGGACGATACCCTGGAGAAGGGACTAGCTACCCACTCTAATATTCTTGCGTGGAGAATTCCATGGACAGAGGAGGCTGGTGGGCTACAGTCCATGGGACTAACACTTCACTTTCACTTTGCGTCCGGTGATCTCTACCTACCAGACCCCTCATGTCTGTACACTGCAGCAGGCCTGGCCTCCTACCTGTCTTTGCTTCTGATTCTGCTTCATGCTACTCCACTCTCTGAACTCCTGAGTGAACATTCTAAACTAAAAGGCTTTTTTTTTTTCTTTTTCATTTTCCTGTTAAAATCCTTCAACTTTCTCCCATTTCTTTTGGGAAGATACTCAAATGTATTATCATAGCCTCTCACAAGTCCCCAGTGTAATATCTGTTTCTCTTTCAGAGAATAAATGACATCAATAAATCACAACTTTCACTTTGAAAGCAAGATAAGCCATAGAGCTTCTACATCAGTACTGAGGAGAAGGAATTTTCAGGATGTGAAGGCCTGACCATCCTCCACTAAAAGTTTCTTAACTATTAACACTAATGTGTTGAAAGGTTCTTTGCCAATATCTCTCATTTTGAAGTTATGCATGCTTTTTGTTTTCTAATGAGATACACATACACATATACACATACACATATTCAGTTCAGTTCAGTCACTCGGTCATGTCCAACTCTTTGCAACCCCATGAATCACAGCATACTAGGCCTCCCTGTCCATCACCAACTCCCGGAGTTCACTCAAACTCATGTCCATCAATTCTGTAATGCCATCCAGTCATCTCATCCTCTGTCATCCCCTTCTCCTCCTGTCCCCAATCCCTCCCAACATCAGAGTCTTTTCCAATGAGTCGACTCTTCACATGAGGTGGCCAAAGTACTGGAGTTTCAGCGTTAGCATCATTCCTTCCAAAGAACACCCAGGGCTGATCTCCTTTAGAATGGACTCTCAAGAGTCTTCTCCAACACCACAGTTCAAATGCATCAATTCTTTGGTGCTCAGCCTTCTTCAGAGTCCAGCTCTCACATCCATACATGACCACTGGAAAAACCATAACCTTGACTAGATGGACCTTTGTCGGCAAAGTAATGTCTCTCCTTTTGAATATGCTATATAGGTTGGTCATAACTTTCCTTCCAAGGTGGATCACAATAAACTGTGGAAAATTCTGAAAGAGATGGGAATACCAGACCACCTGACCTGTATCTTGAGAAACCTATATGCAGGTCGGGAAGCAACAGTTTGAACTGGACATGGAACAATAGACTGGTTCCAAATAGGAAAAGGAGTACTTCAAGGCTGTATTATACTGTCACCCTGTTCATTTTACTAATATGCAGAGTACTACATCATGAGAAATGCTAGGCTGGAAGAAGCACAAGCTGGAATCAAGATTGCCGGGAGAAATATCAATAACCTCAGATATGCAGATGACACCACCCTTATGGCAGAAAGTGAAGAGGAACTAAAAAGCCTCTTGATGAAAGTGAAACAACAGAGCTAAAAAGTTGGCTTAAATCTCAAAATTCAGAAAACGAAGATCATGGCATCTGGTCCCATCACTTCATGGGAAATAGATGGGGAAACAGTGGAAACAGTGTCAGACTTTATTTTAGGGGGGGCTCCAAAATCACTGCAGATGGTGACTGCAGCCATGAAATTAAAAGACATACACATTAAATACACATATTTCATTCACATTTCAGGTTTCACTCACACTAGGCTTAGGCATCCTCTTGTTGAACATAAACAATTTCAGAGCAACATCAGACTGTGCTACTATGTTACCAAAATCAAGACGCCTTCACATTTGTGTCTAATCATAGATATTAGCAAACTTCCTGTACATCCAGCGAAACACTGGCCATTCCCCAACTGCTGGTTAATATGAGTGATTTTTGCTTTTTTAACAACTATGCCTTCAGCCTCCTTCTAGTCTGCCTTTTTTTCTAGATAAGACTTATTAACATATGCAATCACAGAATTATGCCATTTCCTGATATTACCCAATGCAGAGAAAATGCCTACTTCCTTGAATCATCATCAGATCGGCAAGCTAAAGCCAAGATTCCTTAAGAAGCCCTTTCTCACATCCCTGTACTGAGATGCCCCACAGTTTCTCTCTTTGTATGGTCTCCCCAGTTGCAACAAAGAATGAAACCCAATTGATTCACTGCTGTGAGGGTGTTTCTACTAGTCTTTGATTGGGAGCCCATGCACACCCTCTGACTGGTTGAAAGCATCCACCTTCAGGCTGAGGAATCATAAACTCCTTTGCTCTTATGTTTCTTTATTTGTTCATGCACAAATGCAACCTGTAAGTATTTCCTTCGTTTGTTTATTTTTGTGCTTTTTCCCACTTGTGCCACAAAGGACTGATACTCCATTAGGAGATGTGACTGTCAAACCCTTTCTATTTTTGATGCCCATTGCTTGACATATGGCAGGTGTTCAATAAACTTCTGCTGAATGACTGAACTAAAAACGATATCAGCAATAATTATTTAGGAAAAAAATCAATTGGATCCTTTGAAATTTATTTTACTATGCATGGTTATTGATCAAACTTTTCAAGATTCTAAACACTAATACATTTTGAAGGAGAATTTACATATTTATAATTTTGTCTTCTGGTTCTAGAAATGTTTTGACTTTTCATTATTTCCATTTAATTTTATGTTCTTCAGTTTATTTTTTATAAATTTCTTCTTTTAAACTTTGGATTTTATCTTGCTGGTTTACTCCTGAATATATCATAGAATCTGTAATTTATGAAATATATTCCAAATGCAATTTCTCAATATGGTGAAAAGATTACCACCATTTTAATATGCTATGGCAATAATCAAAGTACACAGAAGCTTCATTTTATTTATAAAGATGTTATTTGTATGTTGAAAGTGAAATAGCACTTTGAGTGTCTGAAGAATCTCACTCGAAAATCTTAAGGACTCCATGGAAACTTTCACTGTTATGATGTAAGAAAAATAGATTGCAATTGAAAAATAGCTTTCATTTATTTAGAGTCCAGTGGGACATTCATTATTTGTATTTCTTCTTTGATAATGTGATTATGAGGTTTGACCTTCCACTTAGAGATGAGAAAATCTAATCATGAGTTTATATCCTTTCATATTTCTACTAGTCAGAGTACTGCCTGAAGAGGGACATGTAAGCATATTCAAACTGATGAAAAATTACCTTTTTTAATTTGCAGTGGTTGAAAGTTGAGGCTGTACCTGCCTACTCAACATTCAAAATGCTGCTTTGGGGATAAATAGATCTGGCTCTTTTGTGTCCATATCCATTAACTGGGATTGGTTGAGTTTTCTTGCAATAATAAAGGATTCTAAAATCTCTAGACCTTAAAACAATGGTTGTTAACTACCAATATAGTCAAAGTGTGCTGTGGGCTAAGGCCACCCTCCAGGACACACGCTCTCCAGATATCTAACCTTGCATCTGCATGTCACCATCGGTATTCACAATAGACACGACAAGAGGAAATGAAAAGGGGAGAACTGTGTACCAGCAATGAAATGCCTCTGCTCAAAATAACACACTTTATTGCCATGCACAAACAAAGCTCATCCCATAGCTACACCTCATGTGAAGTTCAGGATACAAGAAGGAATGCAAAAGTACAAACCTACAAATAATAGACCAGGAAGAAGTAACGCAGGGTTGAATGGTTATAATGTTTGCTCTGCTACACAGTTGTGATTTGCCAAAACCCAGAAATACACATCATTGGTAAATAAAAATAGGACACCTGGATTCAGTGTTTGTATTCTATAGAAGTGAGGCGTCTAAATTCCATAGGTGCGCTTTCATGTGTTAACATATCTAACTGAGACGGAGACAAATAGAAACATACAACATACAAGCGTGCTAGATGATCTTCTACATGTAAATATTACTGAGACTTTCTCCCCTATGAAAAACAGAGAAAGACTCAAAAGGATGACCATTCCCTTCAGTCACTTAGTAAAAAAAAAAAAAAAAAAGCACTGATTTTGGAGAGAGACAAACCTGAGTTTTAGTTCTAGCCTTTTAGAGTGACAGGTAGTTTTCCTACAGAATATATTGAAAATGTTCCCATTTAATTGATGGAGAAATTGAAGGGCCAAAATGAGGATTTACAATGAGAGGGACAAAGACAGAAATTAGAACCTATATTCATCTGTTTATCATCTTTAATTGAGGCTCATCATTGTTTTTGAAAGTGTGATTTAAATTACTATCTCATCCTGTGATAAATAATCCATGTAAAAATATATGTTAATAATAACATTTCTATAAAATACACTGTAAAAGTAGGAAGCATGGACACAATTCCATATTTTTTAGAAAACAAAATATTTTATGCAATAAAAGTATGTATCACAAATGTATCATAGCATATATCACACTCCAATATTATGAGGTATATTGGGCACAACTGAATATGAGTTTCCATTACCTAATAAATAATTAAATTACTTGCTTTCACAGACAAAGCACCATACACCTTTGTGATTCTGAACAAAACAATTTTCCTACTGCCAACTTTTCTTCATAAGTGGTTAAATATTTTATGTTTTGCGAAGTAGAGCCTTTGACTCCACTTTATTGGATCACAATAAACTCTGGAAAATTCTTAAAGACATGGAAATACCAGACCACCTGACTGGCCTCTTGAGAAACCTATATGCAGGTCAGGAAGCAACAGTGTGAACTGGACATGGAACAACAGACTGGTTCCAAATAGGAAAAGGAGTACGTCAAGGCTGTATATTGTCACCCTGCTTGTTTAACTTATATGCAGAGTACATCATGAGAAACACTGGGCTGGAAGAAGCACCAGCTGGAATCAAGATTGCTGGAAGAAATATCAGCAACCTCAGATACGTAAGTGACACCACCCTGATGGCAGAAAGTGAAGAGGAACTAAAAAGCCTCTTGATGAAAGTGAAAGAAGAGAGTGAAAAAGTTGGCTTAAAGGTCAACATTCAGAAAACGAAGATCATGACATCCGGTCCCATCACTTCATGGGAAATAGATGGGGAAACAGTGGAACAAGTGTCAGACTTTATATTTTTTGGCTTCAAAATCACTGCGGATGGTGACTGCAGCCATGAAATTAAAAGACGCTTACTCCTTGGAAGGAAAGTTATGACCAACCTAGATAGCATATTCAAAAGCAGAGATATTACTTTGCCAACAGAGGTCCGTCTAGTCAGGCTATGGTTTTTCCAGTGGTCACGTATGGATGTAAGAGCTGGACTGTGAAGAAGGCTGAGCACTGAAAAATTGATGCATTTGAACTGTGGTGTTGGAGAAGACTCTTGAGAGTCCCTTGGACTGCAAGGAGATCCAACCAGTCCATTCTAAAGGAGACCAGTCCTGGGTATTCACTGGAAGGACTGATGCTGAGGCTGAAACTCAAATCCTTTCACCACTTCATGCGAAGAGTTGACTCATTGAAAAAGATCCTCATGCTGGGAGGGATTGGGGGCAGGAGGAGAAGGGGACAACAGAGGATGAGATGGCTGGATGGCATCATGGACTTGATGCCCTTGAGTTTGTGTGAACTCCGGGAGTTGGTGATGGACAGGGAGGCCTGGCGTGCTGCAGTTCATGGGATCGCAGAGTCGGACAAGACTGAACAACTGAATTGAACTGAACTGATATAGTCAGAAGCTGTTCTCCTACCCAAGGATTCACAGATTAGAAAAAAAGATTTCACTTATGTTAAGGGTTTTAGACATAGACTTTTTCGGAGCCTACTCTGCACTGTATACACAAATAACACGTATTAGCCTGTCTGTTATTTCTCATGAAATTGTTTTACCTATTAAGTTTTTAAACTCTGGGTCATGGCATACACTTCAGAGGTACAGATTTGTTCTCATGTTATATTCCCTGAGGCTAAAATTATTTTGGTGAATGAAATACCAATAGATTTAAAAGACTGCCTTGGTGAAAGTGTTAGTCGCTCAGTCATGGCCAACACTTTGTGACCCCATGGACTGTTGCCCACCATTGAATTATGTCCATGGAATTCTCCAGGCAAGAATACTGGATTGGGTAGCCTTTCCCTTCTCTAGGGGATTTTCCTGACCCAGGGATTGAGCCCAGGTCTCTTGCATTGCAGGCAGATTCTTTACCATCTGAGATACCAGGGAAGCCCCAATAACAATGTCAAATGGTTTATAATATATATGAAAATTTTACATTTTATTTCCATGCTAGAGTTATCAATAATTTTTTAAAATAGTAATTTAGAAAATGTTTATAAGTCTTAAGGATTCACCTTTGAGGAAAAGTGAAAAAAAAAACGTGAACGTGAAAGTTGCTTTTTGTAACCCCATGGAAATACAGTCCATGGAATTCTTCAGGCCAGAATACTGGAGTGGATAGCTGTTCCCTTTCCAGGGGATCTTCTCAATTAAGGGATTGAACCCAAGTTTCCCGCACTGCAGGTGGATTCTTTACCAACTAAGCCACCAGGGAAGCCCATTCACCTTTGGAGGTACTTAAGCTGGGATGAAAAGAGATGAAGAACAAGTAGTTCATATTTTATTGAGCTTCTAGTTGGTATTCAGTTTCAAATATTTCTTGGTGTTTTGAAAGCATTTTCCAACATGTTTCCAGCAAATGCTTAAACATACATACAGGAAAANGGGATGAAAAGAGATGAAGAACAAGTAGTTCATATTTTATTGAGCTTCTAGTTGGTATTCAGTTTCAAATATTTCTTGGTGTTTTGAAAGCATTTTCCAACATGTTTCCAGCAAATGCTTAAACATACATACAGGAAAAAATTTAATATTCAGGATCATTCCTCTTTAAAATCTACTTTTTCCAGGGCCTTCCGCAGTGAAAGGGAATAACACATGTGTAATACCAGAATTAATACAACCATGGCTACCACCTTTTTAACCACAACAAGGATGTAAACATTAGAATTAAGTTTATTTCTTAATTCTTACTACATTTCAGGCAATAATTTAAAACATGGATTATTTCACTTAATCCTCATGAATCTATGAGCTGGGTACCACCATCACTTTAACCATTTACAGATGAGAAAATAGTGATTTTTGAGAGTTTAGAGTGACTTGCCCAAAGTTACATGCCAAGTAACTAAGTTATTGGTGAATCAGGAATCAAATCTTAAGTTTATTGGACATCAAAGTTAAAATTCTAAACCACTTCTTATCAAAACTCAGAATTATAACTGACAAGAGGTCTTTACTTCTTCACTTTGAAGAAAAAAGAATTGGGATTGAAAAAACAAATTGTCTAATTGGACTGACAGTTATTATGCAGGCATCTGTGATTAGAAACAAGGTGCAGCCCTACACATTGACAATCTGAATAAGTAGAAATTCCCAATCATTGAAAATGATCATCATTTAAAGGGAAAAGGAATGTCAGACTTATTTGCAAGCTGTTTCAGGATATATTTTATGGCTCATTAACTTTTCTTGTCTTTTTCATATCTATTCGACTTCTGTGTGAACATTTGTTCACAACTGATCAAGCTGTCCATCCATTGGCAAGGTCAGGAAGCATGCCTGGGTCAACACAATCACCAGCTCTCCTGTTAAAAATGATCAAATGCTCTCGTCTTACAGCAGAGAAGGTTTGGAGAATCTCTGTTATACAGGAAGGTTGGTGCCTTGCATTTCAGCCAGAGGACAGTTGGCCCAATTCCATCTTATCAATTCCACACTCTCCTGCACCGTTTTTTTTTTTTTAATTGAAATACAATCATTCATTGGAAGGACTGATGATGAAGCTGCAACTCCAAAACTTTGGTCACCTGATGCGAGGAGCTGACTCATTGGAAAATATCCCAGTGCTGGGAAAGGCTGGAGGCACAAGGAGAAGTGGGTGGTAGAGGATGAGATGGTTAGGTAGCATCATGGACTCAATGAACACGAATTTGAGCAAACTCTGGGAGATGGCAGAGGACAGAGGAGCTTGGTGTTCGCAGTCCATGGGCTCCTGAAGAGTCCAACATGACTTAGCAACTGAACAATAGTTGACTTACAATGTCTCAAGTGTACAGAAAAGTGATTCAGTTATACATATATATATATATATATATATATATATATATTTCAGATTATTTTCCATTATAGGTTATTACAAAATATTGAGCATAGCTCCCTGTGCCATATCCTTGATGTCTATGTATTTTATATATAGAAGTGAGTATCTGTCAATCACATCTGGCTGGTCACTGTGCTAATGACATCTACCATCTACTGCACACTCCAGCAGATGTTGGCTGTGACCCCTTTCCCATACTGCTAGCTCCTACCAAGTCAGTGTCTTCTGGCTGATGTCAGACTATAGCACCTGGGAACTTTTGCCTGAGTAACTTATTTCCATTAGTACAGATCCTTTTGCCCTCATATGCACTGCAGGCCCACTGTGCCAGGGAATTGACACTCTGGGAGTAGCCCTCAATTAACCACCGATGGGAATTGCCATATGAACTCCCAGCTCACACACCTCTGACCGGGTATAACCTGACACTGGGTTTCACACTGTTTCCTGAAGTTTCTCTGTAGGATTAAGCTCCCACTGCCTGCTGTAGATGTTGGTTCCATTCCTTTTCCACTCCTGCAGGGTCTGCACCAGGGTCTTCCCACAGGGAAATTTAAAAAGTAGCACTGACATGGTGTCAGCACCATCAGAGTCACTGAGCATGTAACCGTGATTAAGATACACTCCCCTATTTCAGAGGACTTCCCAGTAAGGAGGAAACGTTGCTCGGTTGCTAAGTTGTGTCTGACCCTTTGTGACCCCATAGACTGCAGCACATCAGGCTTTCCTATCATTCTCTGTCTCCCAAAGTTTGCTCAAATTCATGTCCATTGACTTGGTGATGCTATCTATACATCCCATCCTCTGTCACCCCTTCTCCTCCTGCCCTCAATCTTTCCCACCATTTGGGTTGGTTCCAATGACTCGACTCTAAGCATCAGGTGGACAAAGTATTGGAGCTTCAGCTTCAGCATCAGTCCTTCCCATGAATATTCAGGGTCGATCTTTAGGGTTGACTGGTTTGATCTCCTTGTTGTCCAAGGAACTCTCAAAAGTCTTCTCCAGCCCCACAGTTCAAAAGCATCAATTCAGTGCTCAGCTTCCGAACCCACTCCAGTACTCTTGCCTGCAAAACCCCATGGACGGAGGAGCCTGGTAGGCTGCAGTCCATGGGGTCGCTAAGAGTTGGACATGACTGAGCGACTTCACTTTCATTTTTCACTTTCATGCATTGGAGAAGGAAATGGCAACCCACTCCAGTGTTCTTGCCTGGAAAATCCCAGTGATGGGGGAGCCTAGTGGGCTTCCGTCTATGGAGTTGCACAGAGTCGGACACGACTAAAGCGACTTAACTTAGCACATCCCTACATGGCTACTGGAAAAATAATAGCTTTGATTGCATGGATCTTTGTCAGCAAAGTGATACCTCTGCTTTTGAATATGCTGTCTAGGTTTGTCATAGTTTTTCTTCCAAGGAGCAAGCATCTTTTAATCTTGTGGCTGCAGTCACTGTCTGCAGAGATTTTGGACCCCAAGAGTCAGATGCAAAAATATGGCAGGAAAACATGGAGCATTTGATGGAAGAGGCACTCCAGGCAAGGGGATGGCATGGACAAAGGCATGGTGATTTATCAGAGCAGGCTGCATGAAAGGGCTGGTTTCTGACTCTCAGCTTTCACCTCCAGTGTATTCCTCATTCTGCTGAGGAATTAATTTTCTTAAGTAACACACTGGTCAAAGAAGGAGAAATTGAGACAAAAGAGGCTTGAAGGATAAAAGTGAGATGTGACAAATTATTCAAGTATTTCTTGGACATTCACCAGAGATTTAACTCAAGACCTTCTTTGATCTTGAAATTCACACAGTTAACTACAGCATATATCGTTCTCAGCTACTAAATAGAAACAATAACACTTATCTTCCTGAGTTGTGATGAAAATCAAATGAACCCTTGGAAGCTCGTTTGAGGTGAAAATGCTGAGAGATCCATTTCTCTACCAAAGCCTACTTAATTGTGATTAAAACAGGCACCTTATAAAAAAATTCCCAATTTACTATGGGTCATGGACCTTGGGGGTTGCTCCTGAAAATTGTAAACATAGAATGGTACATACTAACATTTTAATGTCCTTTTTCTTTTATTGTGGGCAACCTTGATACTCAGTCATCTCTCATTCTCAGTTTCTCCAAATGTGATAATATAGAAGACATATCAGTCAAGTCTCTGCTTACTATAGATTTTTGGATCTTTGCTAAACTCTGGTAAAAAGTTTCTGATACAAAATAAAAATGCAACCTACTAAAAGGAGAAAATATCTGAGAAAGGCTTTATATCCACAATGTGTAAAGAACTCACACAGCTTAATAGCAATCTTCCAAAAAAACCTGATTAAAAAATGGGCTTAGGATCTGCCTAGACATTTTTCCAAAGAAGACATACAGATATATCATTAAAACCTCTTAATGATATGAAAATATGTTTTTTAAGATAAAAGTCACTCATCATAAAATAGACAACCGTCAATCAATAAACAAATACTGTTTTTTATTACATCATATGATTTGACTTCTATCTATATTTAAGATATTAGGGATAATAACCAATATTAAAATGGGTTCTAGTTTCTCTAACTAACAGAAGGAAGGCCAGATAACAATTAAAAGATTGCAATACAAGTCTGTCCAAATTTAAGTTAGTGTTATTATTTAAAATCTTTAAAGTTGTTTAGAAAGTTTATGAAAATTAATAAATTCTCCATGTTTACAATTTTATGTATCTCTTAGAGAATGGGTGATTTTAGTCTAATTATATACTCTTAAGTGACACATCATGGTTTTAATGTTATGTATTTTAGTACATTGGAAGAGAGTATGGTAACCCACTCCAGTATTCTTGCCTGGAGAAGCCCATGGACAGAGGAGCCTGGTGGGCTACAGTCTATAGGGTCGTAAAGGGTAGGACACAAATGAAGCAACTTAGCTCATAGCTCATGTTAGTACAAGTCATTGAATAAAATTGTTAGGAACCCACAATTTATACATTCAGTGTTAAAAATGAGTTATTGTCTTTAGTTGTTCCAACAATTCTATTAGGGTAATTTTATATTTAAGGAGTGGAATTACTTAAAATCATCAAAAATGTTTTCCTAGAACAAGTATCTTTTTTTAAAACTTAAATGGGATTGGACAATGGAATGATTCGAAGCAAATTTCTAAAATAAATGTTTTCATTTAAAATTTTCATTTCTATGTGTGGTAGATTCTCAGCTTCTTGAAGTATGTACTTTCAGATAACCCTGCTTGTATGTATATATGCTAAGTCGCTTCAGTCGTGTCCGACTCTGTACGACCCCATAGACGACAGTCCACCAGGCTCCGCTGTCCCTGGGATTCTCCAGGCAAGAACACTGGAGCCGGTTGCCATTTCCTTCTCCAATGCACAGAAGTGAAAAGTGAAAGTGAAGTCACTGAGTCGTGTCCAACTGCAGCCTACTGGGCTCCTCCGTCCATGGGATTTTCCAGGCAAGAGTACTGGAGTGGGGTGCCATTGCCTTCTCCGATATGTATATATACCTAATATGTATATCAGTTATAATTTTATATGTGAACATTAAAACAGTATGATTTTTAAAATGTATTTAAATATTCAGTAAAGAGGAAAGTCTGTGTGACCCCAAAGACTGTAGCCCACCAGGATCCTCTGTCCATGGAATTCTCCAGGCAAGAATACTAGAGTGATTAGTCATTCTCTTCTCTAGGAGCTCTTCCTAACCCAGGAATTGAACTCGGGTCTCCTGCACTGTAGGCAGAGTCTTATCATCTGAGCCACCAGGGAAGCCCAAAATGTGTTCAAATATTTAGTAAAGAGAAAAGTCTGTGCAGCTTTTACTAATATATGATTTTTTCCATTATTCAAATAATGATAAGAATAATTCATATCTGTGGGTTTAAAGAACTGAAAAGTGTGGCAGCACAGAGATATAACTTTTAGAGTAATATTTAAATGGTTATTACCTGAGAAATCACATGATATTTACATGGTCTAATATTGAAAAAAGAATCCATTTCATTTCTTATCCAGGAAAAATTTAAGTTATACTATTGACCAGAAGGGCAGAATTTCTTCAAGATAACTTGACACATGAAAATATCCTCTTTACTGATAACATGTTAGTGACTGAAAAGGTAAAGGTGTTTATTTAATTAGTGCAAGAAACAGAGGTTTAGACATAAAGTCTAAAAAGTGCTGAAAGCCTGAGAAAACATCATTTTGAGGGAAAAATCAAAGAATGAGAAATCTAGTTTGCAAATGAATNTTACTGATAACATGTTAGTGACTGAAAAGGTAAAGGTGTTTATTTAATTAGTGCAAGAAACAGAGGTTTAGACATAAAGTCTAAAAAGTGCTGAAAGCCTGAGAAAACATCATTTTGAGGGAAAAATCAAAGAATGAGAAATCTAGTTTGCAAATGAATAAAAAGTAGAAAAATGCTAGATCTCAATGAAAATAATAAAGAAATTTAAAAAAAAAAAAGGCTAAGATACTACAAAGAACCTGACTCCAATTTCCTGTCAAATTACTGAATTGTATCATTTCTGCAGCTCTGGATGACATACTCACTAGGTTGTTAAGGAATTAGCTAATGAAGTTACTGGAACACTAGCAATTATTTTTGAAAAGTCTTCTAGAATTGGGAAAGTGATAAATTTGAAGGACTCCAAAAAAAAAAAAAGAAAAAAAAGGCAATATTGTTTCTGGTGTTTAGAAAGCACAAGAGGAATAATCCATAAATTCATTGGCCAGTTAGTCCAAATTCAATTTTGTATAAAAATGAAAAAAAGAAAACCCTTCCACTATGTATATTATTCTGCAACTTAGAAAAAAATTTCTGATAGCAACCTGGGTTCATGCCGGGACTTTTTATTTACAAGTAAAAAGATAATAACTTAATGATGTCAGGGTAGAGTTATGGGGAGGGATACTGAGTAGATAATGTTTTATTATTATAGTTTAAGGAGGGTCTGGTATCTTGACATTATTGAAGTAAAGTTCACATTTGTTTAGGTATGAGCATTGCTTTATGTGTCTAAAGTTGGCAAAGCACTTAGGATAAAGAAACATTATAAATGACATGACATCAAGTGGGGAGGGACCAGAGAGACTCTAAATATTGGTGTAAGGTCTATTTGAATGTGATGTCTTCTCAAATGATCCAAGCCAAATATTAAAAACATTTAGAGATAATATATAAGAGGAAGGTATTATAAACCCCAATCAGGACTAAGGTAAAATAATAATTCTTTTAAGGACTACAGAGAATTGGCAAACAGGCAGGACATGACAAATGAGACCCAACTTGAAAAATATGAGCTTATACATCAGGGGGAAAATATTCTGAAAAAGATACCAGCAGGAGGAAGTCAGTGTCAGAGCTATAGAAAGGTATTTCCTTTAAAGAACATTTAAAAAGGGACATACCTTCAAAGATGGCTTCTAGTTAGCCCAGCAGAAAATATCCCACTTTGGGTAGAGCCCATCTTACTCAAAACTTAATATTTTCAGTTATCTCCAGAAGAGTTAAAAACAGGTTAATCTTCATATTATGGGTGAAGGCATTGTGCACAAATAATTGAACTGGTTGTGTTGGCATTTAACCCCTTTCTCTATTACCCTGAAAGATGTTCTATACTGTTAAAATCAATACATAATTAAAGAATGAATGAAGCAACCCAGTCAACACATAGTTAATTGAGTACATGTTATGTGATACCTACCATTCTTGTTGCTGAAAACAGTAGATTACAACACAGTCCCTAACTTCAACAGCTAAGCAATCTACCAGTATGTAGCTGGCACAGGGTAGAGGGCAGATATCAGAGACATTCATCAACCTGTAGCATCTCTTTGCCAACCCATGGCTGAATCTTCAATTTAGACCATGAATATGAAAGACCCTTACTCCATAGATGCATGGGTTAATTTTTTCAATTTGTGAGCATAAAATTAACCAAATAGAAAATCCATATTTAAACCATAGTGGATAGTTCTATGTAATAATAAAATAAGTTAGGGTGAGTATCTATAGATCATTCAAAGTAAAAAAATGTTCTTTAAATGCCAACTCCAAGTACCTTTGATGTTTCTATTTACAATCAAGAATACCGTGGAAAGAAATATTGTATTCAATTTTCTCAACATGGATTAAATAAAGAGTAGGCATTCAAAGCCTCCTCCTACTCCTAGATAAGTTGCTGAGTGGTAAAAAGACACACAGACTCCTTCAGAACCTTGTATTTGAAGTTAAGAGGTTCTCTCTGCAAAAGGGAGTCACTTGTGTTCATTTTTCCAGGCTCATAATCCTTCCTTTGCAAATATGGGAATTTCCTGGAGGCAAAATCAGAGTCTGGAAATCTGGCATTATCTAAACTAGAGCAATAAAAAGGGGCATCCTTTATTCTGTCAGCAAACTCCCCTTCCTCCTCAGTTCTGTTGAAGCATATACTTAGTTGGTGAATTTTTGCTTTTATTACATTAACTTCTGATGATTTGAAAGTTAGGGTCAGATGACTCCACGGGGCAATCAGGCATTTCCCCAGCGGTCAACTGGCAACATTTCATTTTATGGCCTCAATCAAGCATGGAATGGATTTTGTATGTGTAAATATTCCTTGATTTCTGTATTATTAAGACAAGACATTGTGGGGAAAGAGGTGTGAAGTGAATTAACACTTGGAGTTGTGTAGAGTCATTATAATATGCTGTGTATGAAGTCAGAATGGTTAAGACTGAAGTTATGTGCAAATACTAGCCAAGGTATATACAGTTTTCATGGTTTGACCATTTTGACATATGGTTAATTGACAATTTGGGTACGACAGAAAATGACCATAACTTTTTCATTTAATGTGGGACAATTCTGAAATAAGGAGAGGTAACTAAGGATAGTTAAGCCTTCACTCAGGTGGCTGTGAGCTGGTGCAATGAGCACAGGTGGCTGCGAGCCAGTGCACTGAACGCGGGAGAGGATCTACCCCATGTCCGAGGTCAGTGGCAGTGGCCTAGAGTACCAGGCTGCGACAGCACAGGAATGGCCGACAGGAGCCACCCCGTATCCGAGGTCAGGGGCGGCCAGAGGAGACATCCCGCGTCCAAGGTCAGGGGCGGCGGCTGGGAGGAGCTACCCTGCGTCCGAGGTCAGGAGCAGCGGCTGAGAGGAGCTATCCCACATCCGAGGCCAGGGGCGGCCGGGAAAAGCCACCTCGCACCCGAGGCCAGGGGCCGTGACCCTGAGGAGCCACCCACTCCTGAGGCCAGGGCCGGCGGCCGGGAGGAGCAACCAGAGGGGCAGTAGCTGCTAAGGCGCATGAGGGCCTAGAGGATCCATCCCACGTTGAAGGTCAGGAATGGAGGCGTAGGGAGATGCCACTCATCCAAGGTAAGGAGCAGCGGCTTCACTTTGCTGGAGTAGCCGTGAAGAGATACCCCACGCCATGGTAAGAGAAACCAAAGTAAGATGGTAGGTGTTGCACGAGGGCATCAGAGGGCAGACACACTGAGACCATACTCACAGAAAACTAGTCAGTCTAATCACACTAGGACCACAGCCTTGCCTAACTCAATGAAACAAAGCCATGCCTGTGGGGCAACCCAAGACAGGCGGGTCATGGTAGAGAGGTCTGACAGAACGTGGCCCACTGGAGAAGGGAATGGCAAGCCACTTCAGTATTCTTGCCATGAGAATCCCATGAACAGTATGAAAAGGCAAAATGATAGGATACCAAAAGAGGAACTTCACAGGTGCCCAATAAGCTACTGGAGATCAGAGGAGAAATAACTCCAGAAAGAATGAAGGGATGGAGCCAAAGCAGAAAGAATACCCAGTTGTGGATTTGACTGGTGATAGAAGCAAGATCTGATGCTGTAAAGAGCAATACTGCATAGGAACCTGGAATGTCAGGTCCATGAATCAAGGCAAATTGGAGGTGGTCAAACAAGAGATGGCAAGGGTGAACATCGACATGCTAGGAATCAGCAAACTAAAATGGACTGGAATGGGGGAATTTAACTCAGATGACAATTATATCTACTACAACGGGCAGGAATCCCTCAGAAGAAATGGAGTAGCCATGATGGTCAGCAAAAGAGTCCAAAATGCAGTACTTGGATGCAATCTCAAAAACAACAGAATGATCTCTGTTCGTCTCCAAGGCAAACCATTCAATATCACACTTATCCAATTCTATGCCCCAACCAGTAACATTGAAGAAGCTGAAGTTGAATGGTTTTATGAAGACCTACAAGACGTTTTAGAACTAACACCCCCAAAAGATGTCCTTTTCATTATAGGGGACAGGAATGCAAAAGTAGGAAGTCAAGAAACACCTGGAGTAACAGGCAAATTTGGCCTTGGAATGTGGAATGAAGCAGGGCAAAGATTAATAGAGTTTTGCCAAGAAAGTGCACTGGTCATAGCAAACACCCTCTTCCAGCAGCACAAGAGAAGACTCTACACATGGACATCACCAGATGGTCAACACCAAAATCAGACTGATCATATTCTTTGCAGCAAAAGATGGAGAAGCTCTATACAATCAACAAAAACAAGACCAGGAGCTGACTGTGGCTCAATCATGAACTCTTTATTACCAAATACAGACTCAAATTGAAGAAAGTAGAGAAAACTAGTAGATCATTCAGGTATGATCTAAATCAAATCCCTTATGATTATACAGTGGAAGTGAGAAACAGATTTAAGAGCCTAGACCTGAGAGATAGATTGCCTGATGAACTATGGAATGAGATTCGTGACATCGTACAGGAGACAGGGATCAAGACCATCTCCATGGAAAAGAAATGCAAAAAAGCAAAATGGCTGTCTGGGGAGGCCTTACAAATAGCTGGGAAAAGAGGAGAGGTGAAAAGCAAAGGAGAAAAGGAAAGATATAAGCATCTGAATGCAGAGATCCAAAGAATAGCAAGAAGAGATAAGAAAGCCTTCTTCAGCGATCAATGCAAAGAAATCGAGGAAAACAACAGAATGGAAAAGACTAGAGATCTCTTCAAGAAAATTAGAGATACCAAAGGAACATTTCATGCAAGGTGGGCTTGATAAAGGACAAAATGGTCTGGACCTAACAGAAGCAGAAGATATTAAGAAGAGGTGGCAAGAATACACAGAAGAACTGNATTTGACTGGTGATAGAAGCAAGATCTGATGCTGTAAAGAGCAATACTGCATAGGAACCTGGAATGTCAGGTCCATGAATCAAGGCAAATTGGAGGTGGTCAAACAAGAGATGGCAAGGGTGAACATCGACATGCTAGGAATCAGCAAACTAAAATGGACTGGAATGGGGGAATTTAACTCAGATGACAATTATATCTACTACAACGGGCAGGAATCCCTCAGAAGAAATGGAGTAGCCATGATGGTCAGCAAAAGAGTCCAAAATGCAGTACTTGGATGCAATCTCAAAAACAACAGAATGATCTCTGTTCGTCTCCAAGGCAAACCATTCAATATCACACTTATCCAATTCTATGCCCCAACCAGTAACATTGAAGAAGCTGAAGTTGAATGGTTTTATGAAGACCTACAAGACGTTTTAGAACTAACACCCCCAAAAGATGTCCTTTTCATTATAGGGGACAGGAATGCAAAAGTAGGAAGTCAAGAAACACCTGGAGTAACAGGCAAATTTGGCCTTGGAATGTGGAATGAAGCAGGGCAAAGATTAATAGAGTTTTGCCAAGAAAGTGCACTGGTCATAGCAAACACCCTCTTCCAGCAACACAAGAGAAGACTCTACACATGGACATCACCAGATGGTCAACACCAAAATCAGACTGATCATATTCTTTGCAGCAAAAGATGGAGAAGCTCTATACAATCAACAAAAACAAGACCAGGAGCTGACTGTGGCTCAATCATGAACTCTTTATTACCAAATACAGACTCAAATTGAAGAAAGTAGAGAAAACTAGTAGATCATTCAGGTATGATCTAAATCAAATCCCTTATGATTATACAGTGGAAGTGAGAAACAGATTTAAGAGCCTAGACCTGAGAGATAGATTGCCTGATGAACTATGGAATGAGATTCGTGACATCGTACAGGAGACAGGGATCAAGACCATCTCCATGGAAAAGAAATGCAAAAAAGCAAAATGGCTGTCTGGGGAGGCCTTACAAATAGCTGGGAAAAGAGGAGAGGTGAAAAGCAAAGGAGAAAAGGAAAGATATAAGCATNGTGAGTCTGAGTGAACTCCAGGAGATGGTGATGGACAGGGAGGCCTGGCGTGCTGCGATTCATGGGGTCACAAAGAGTCAGACAGGACTGAGTGACTGAACTGAACTGACAGGTTTAAACTGGGAGTGTCCTAAAAAACTTCGACATAAGGTAATTTTTTAAAAAAAGGTTTATATATTATGTCCCTGAAATGTCCCACGGTGGAGGAATATTACTGGGAGTGTGAACTTTGACAATTTCATTCTCTCACAATTCATTGGCCCACCGGAAAAATGGTCACATTGTTTCTTTACAACAAATAAACCATAATACTGTTTTCTTTAAAAATTTTTCAATAGTTTCTAATTATCCCAGTAGTTTACATGCTTATAAGGTCCCTCTAGAAATCCTAGGATTCATCATCATCATCATTTCTTTTTATTGCCCATAACCTGACATACTCTACTCGTCACACTAAATAGCCTTAATTTCTACAACCTTTATTCTCCTCTTTAACTCTTAGGGTTAAGCCAGTTTGGTGTGAGGTATAAGTAAAACTAGTTCATTATAAAGTAAAATCTTCAAAATGCTGATTGAAAAAGATTACATGTCTTGTGAAGTAGTGAACTCTCTCATCATTTGGAAGAATTTAAACAAAGACCTGTTAGCCTTTGTCAGAGATATTTAGAAGGCTTCTCTTGTGGCTCAGCAGTAAAGAATCTGCCTGCAATGTAGGAGACACAGGTTCGAACCCTGGGTCAGTAAGATCCACTGGAGAAGGAAATGGCAACCCACTCCAGTAATTTTACCTGGGAAATCTCGTGGACAGAGGAGCCTGGCAGGCTACAGTTTATGGGATCACAAGAGTCAGACATGAGTTAGTCACTAAACCACCACCATCCAGAATTTGCTAGAAAAACAATCAGTTGAACTGGTAGTACTCTAAGAGTCCATGAAAATAATTGTGTGACACTTAAAAGGCAATTGAATGGCTTCTCAGCTCAGAGATGAAGCCATCTCAGAGATAACCTGCAATTTTAGCACTTATCAAGAAATCTTCAGTCGCTGTAAATCCTACCCAATTGGCTGGCATCATGGACCTTCTTTCCAGTTAGTTCTGCCGACATCCCAACATAATTGGACCTTAAATGTTTTCCCTGTAGAGCTCTTATCTTGTGAACCAACTGCTTAATCTATTTTGGCAGATCCAGGATTCATAGCTCTTCAGGGAGCTGTAAAATATCTTTTTAAAAAAAAGTCAGCCTAGTCCAGTGGGATAGCCAAGTGACAGACTTCATTTTCTATTCTGAAGTTTTCCCCTTGCATGGTTATTATATAATTGTACAATACTTTTCTAATATCTCACAGTTTTAATGTCATTTTATGGTGTTTGAACACTCAGGATATTTTTGTAATAGACATTTAATTAGTCTGATCAAAAAGGAGAGTATTAATGCTTCTTAAAAACTATCCAATATAATACAATAGTAGTAGTTTTTTTTTTCAAATGAGATAAAAAAATGTTGAGTCTTCAGCTATGTGGGCTAATGGTAGAATTTCAGAGTGAGAAAAAGACTTTCCTTAAGTCTCACTTCCTGTCCCAGATTGATTGGCTGGAAAGAAATTCTTGGCAGGCCAAAGACTCTCTACTTTTCAGTGTGCCAGGGCTGATTTTACTAGAAATAACTTATCGCTCATCTGATAATATTTCTGCTTAGATTTAGTACTTTTTGTAAAGGGAAAGAGTTATTTTTGTTATTCTTTGAGTCATGACTTTGGGATAGAAAATACATTTTTTTCTCTAGGTAATCATTCTATAGGGAGATTATCATTAAGTTGAGTGGCTCTCTCTTTCAGAAAGAAACCACAAGAAGTTTAAAAAAGTTCAAACCACAAGAGGTTAAAAAATGTTAAGAAGTATGAAAAGAAATGAGAATTTGACACAAAGCAAACTAAATAGAATGAATTTTTTAAAGGTTAGGAACTGTACATATTTGTCTTGTTTTATTTATAAAAGCAATCATAAATTAGGAGTATGGCATTAACAGATATAAACTATTATATCCAAATAAATAAGCAACAAGGATTTACCACATAGCGCAGGAAAATATGGGCTTCCCAGGTGGCATCAGTAGTAAAGAAACTGCCTGCTAATACAGGAGATGTAAGAGAAGTGGTTTCAATCCCTAGGTTGGGAAGATCCCCTGAATGGCAACTGACTCCAGTATTCTTGGCTGAAAAATCCCATGGACAGAGGAGCCTGGAGGTACAATCCATTGCAAAGAGTTGGAGACAACTGTATTGACTTAGCACACACACATAGGGAATTATAGCCAACATTTTAACCTATAATCAAAAAGAATCTGAAAAAAATGTATATATAACTGAATTACTTTGCTATACACTTGAAACTAACACAGTATTATAAATCAATTATACTACAATAAATAAATAAATATTTTTTATAAAAGCACTTCATGATATGACTAAGTGTATGGTATGGATAGATAGTATGAACTATGAAATGTTATAGAAAAATTATGACATAATCTACATTAAATAGTTTTAATTAATCTTAAATTGGATCATACTTTATTATTTACTACTAGTTTGGAGGTAATTGGTGAATCAAAATGATTGTTCTCTGTACTAAACATCAGCCCCTTTGCTTTTTATCAGCATCTCAGATTTTAAAGACAGTCGTGCTTAAGCATAATATAAATGTATTCCATAAAACAAAATATATGCAATGTTTGTGAAATTTAGTGGTCATGTACAGTTTCCAAAATAATTCCTTTGTTCTTTCTATTAGCACTGCTTATAAGAATAAATTATAATGAACAACATCTAAATATGGGGGGAAAGCAGAATAAAAGTCGAACCAAGCATATTCTTAATATAATTATTAGGTAAAAAGAGAAACAGAGAAAAGTAATTAATCTGGACTCAGTGGTTTGTTCCTCCTAGCATCCCTCCAAAAACGTGCTATTTGAATTCTGGGAGAGAAGTTCCTACATATATTTATTTTCTCTCATTCTCCAAAACACTCATGTCTGCTAAAGAATGGCTATGTTGGAGAGAACCACAGATGTGGGATTTAGGGAGGGGTCATAAAATCCCATCCTTAAGGGAAAACAAGATAATCAGAGTGTTCAAAATTTCAGTCAGGATAAAATATTTTGAAATCTAGAGACCACTGAGAGGGAATAATAAAACAGTAATCAGGATTTATAGTATCCCACAGCTCATGTCTGATTCTTTCCCGTAAATGCTGTAGACTGACTATCTTTTCTGGACTCTTACCCAAACTGGAGTTTTATACATGTGCATTGGAAACAATTCCCTTACTGCAGAGCCATTTTTAAGTGTAATAAATCCTTTTGTTTGTGCAATCAGCCAAAAGCAGGTTGACAATTTTTAGTGCTCTAACCTCTACATATCTCTGTTAGGCAATTTATTGCTGTGTAATGAAAATAAATAATAATTCAGCTAAAATTAAAAGGAAAAAACTTCTTTAATTAGTATAAAAGAAACAGACTTTTTTACACACTTCATTTTGGGTTTTAATGTAATGAACACATGTTGTAAATACTTCCAGATCTTAACATGGTTCAGTTTTAAAATAATTGTTTGTAGTTATTCTTCAATCATCATGCAATGAATGCTTTTATTTTCTGTGAACTTTGTGTGCCTTAGAATAAAGTCATAGAAATTAAGAGAGAAATATTTGCTTAATTATTAGAAGAGTTTAAAAGATGGAAGTTCTTGCTTTCAATGTCATTTATTATTTTTGTATATTTGTTGGGCTCAACATGGATGCCAAAAATTACAAGAGAAGGCAACCTCCTTAAAAACACTTATGGGTACAATGATGACTTTACAGCTCATAAAATGAATCACACAATTCTTAAAGTGAATACCATAATTATCGCAGCAATAACTCTAAAGGTCTACATACTTATCATGATGCACTTTTACTTGGTCCCAACAGATCTTCACTATAATACACATATATATACACATATGTAATGTATAATATTTATATCTATATAGTAGCAAAATTACAGGGATGAAAAGAATGAAAGGGAAAGAGGGCAGGAACAAACAAGAGTTCACATAATTAATACAGACCTATTTCTAAAGGAAATCAACCCTGAATATTCATTGGAAGAACTGTTGTTGAAGCTGAAGTTCCCATAATTTGGCCACTGGATGCAAAGAGCTGACTTATTGGAAAAGACCCTGATGCTGGGAAAGACTGAAGGCAAAAGAAGGGGGTGGCAGAGGATGAGATGA
This sequence comes from Raphicerus campestris, assembly GCA_006410735.1. NCBI lineage: Eukaryota > Metazoa > Chordata > Mammalia > Artiodactyla > Bovidae > Raphicerus > Raphicerus campestris. The sequence continues at coordinate 1,563,078 of SJYW01028972.1, read as the reverse complement.
TTAGGTAGCATTACTGACTCAATGAACATGAATTTGAGCAAACTCTGGGAGATAGTGGAAGACAGAAAAGCCTAATGTGCTGCAGTCCATGAGGTCACAAAGTCAGACACGACTGAAGTGACTGAACAACATTTTTAATGGATTCATTATCTGAGATGTTTAAAAAGTTTGAATATACTGTAGCTTGTCTCCTGTGAAGTGGTCCTCAACTTGGGTGATTCAGATACTCCTTAGATTTGTGGAGTAGATGCAATAAGCCTGGTTTGCCTACTGTCTTCAGTGCCCAGGTTCCTCTCCACTTATGTATGCCCTTTCCAGATATGAGAACAATTCTGAACACACAAAAGTCCACCTCCCTCAGTTATATGTGTGAAATATGTAAGCCATGGTTCTCTTTTGTATTTTTATGCAATGCAACTTCTAGGGGCTTCAGCCATGAAATTAAAAGATGCTTACTCAATGGAAGAAAAGTTATGACCAACCTAGATAGCATACTCAAAAGCAGAGACATTACTTTGCCGACTAAGGTCCATCTAGTCAAGGCTATGGTGTTTCCTGTGGTCATGTATGGATGTGAGAGTTGGACTGTGAAGAAGGNTGAAAAATCCCATGGACAGAGGAGCCTGGAGGTACAATCCATTGCAAAGAGTTGGAGACAACTGTATTGACTTAGCACACACACATAGGGAATTATAGCCAACATTTTAACCTATAATCAAAAAGAATCTGAAAAAAATGTATATATAACTGAATTACTTTGCTATACACTTGAAACTAACACAGTATTATAAATCAATTATACTACAATAAATAAATAAATATTTTTTATAAAAGCACTTCATGATATGACTAAGTGTATGGTATGGATAGATAGTATGAACTATGAAATGTTATAGAAAAATTATGACATAATCTACATTAAATAGTTTTAATTAATCTTAAATTGGATCATACTTTATTATTTACTACTAGTTTGGAGGTAATTGGTGAATCAAAATGATTGTTCTCTGTACTAAACATCAGCCCCTTTGCTTTTTATCAGCATCTCAGATTTTAAAGACAGTCGTGCTTAAGCATAATATAAATGTATTCCATAAAACAAAATATATGCAATGTTTGTGAAATTTAGTGGTCATGTACAGTTTCCAAAATAATTCCTTTGTTCTTTCTATTAGCACTGCTTATAAGAATAAATTATAATGAACAACATCTAAATATGGGGGGAAAGCAGAATAAAAGTCGAACCAAGCATATTCTTAATATAATTATTAGGTAAAAAGAGAAACAGAGAAAAGTAATTAATCTGGACTCAGTGGTTTGTTCCTCCTAGCATCCCTCCAAAAACGTGCTATTTGAATTCTGGGAGAGAAGTTCCTACATATATTTATTTTCTCTCATTCTCCAAAACACTCATGTCTGCTAAAGAATGGCTATGTTGGAGAGAACCACAGATGTGGGATTTAGGGAGGGGTCATAAAATCCCATCCTTAAGGGAAAACAAGATAATCAGAGTGTTCAAAATTTCAGTCAGGATAAAATATTTTGAAATCTAGAGACCACTGAGAGGGAATAATAAAACAGTAATCAGGATTTATAGTATCCCACAGCTCATGTCTGATTCTTTCCCGTAAATGCTGTAGACTGACTATCTTTTCTGGACTCTTACCCAAACTGGAGTTTTATACATGTGCATTGGAAACAATTCCCTTACTGCAGAGCCATTTTTAAGTGTAATAAATCCTTTTGTTTGTGCAATCAGCCAAAAGCAGGTTGACAATTTTTAGTGCTCTAACCTCTACATATCTCTGTTAGGCAATTTATTGCTGTGTAATGAAAATAAATAATAATTCAGCTAAAATTAAAAGGAAAAAACTTCTTTAATTAGTATAAAAGAAACAGACTTTTTTACACACTTCATTTTGGGTTTTAATGTAATGAACACATGTTGTAAATACTTCCAGATCTTAACATGGTTCAGTTTTAAAATAATTGTTTGTAGTTATTCTTCAATCATCATGCAATGAATGCTTTTATTTTCTGTGAACTTTGTGTGCCTTAGAATAAAGTCATAGAAATTAAGAGAGAAATATTTGCTTAATTATTAGAAGAGTTTAAAAGATGGAAGTTCTTGCTTTCAATGTCATTTATTATTTTTGTATATTTGTTGGGCTCAACATGGATGCCAAAAATTACAAGAGAAGGCAACCTCCTTAAAAACACTTATGGGTAGAATGATGACTTTACAGCTCATAAAATGAATCACACAATTCTTAAAGTGAATACCATAATTATCGCAGCAATAACTCTAAAGGTCTACATACTTATCATGATGCACTTTTACTTGGTCCCAACAGATCTTCACTATAATACACATATATATACACATATGTAATGTATAATATTTATATCTATATAGTAGCAAAATTACAGGGATGAAAAGAATGAAAGGGAAAGAGGGCAGGAACAAACAAGAGTTCACATAATTAATACAGACCTATTTCTAAAGGAAATCAACCCTGAATATTCATTGGAAGAACTGTTGTTGAAGCTGAAGTTCCCATAATTTGGCCACTGGATGCAAAGAGCTGACTTATTGGAAAAGACCCTGATGCTGGGAAAGACTGAAGGCAAAAGAAGGGGGTGGCAGAGGATGAGATGATTAGGTAGCATTACTGACTCAATGAACATGAATTTGAGCAAACTCTGGGAGATAGTGGAAGACAGAAAAGCCTAATGTGCTGCAGTCCATGAGGTCACAAAGTCAGACACGACTGAAGTGACTGAACAACATTTTTAATGGATTCATTATCTGAGATGTTTAAAAAGTTTGAATATACTGTAGCTTGTCTCCTGTGAAGTGGTCCTCAACTTGGGTGATTCAGATACTCCTTAGATTTGTGGAGTAGATGCAATAAGCCTGGTTTGCCTACTGTCTTCAGTGCCCAGGTTCCTCTCCACTTATGCCCTTTCCAGATATGAGAACAATTCTGAACACACAAAAGTCCACCTCCCTCAGTTATATGTGTGAAATATGTAAGCCATGGTTCTCTTTTGTATTTTTATGCAATGCAACTTCTAGGGGCTTCAGCCATGAAATTAAAAGATGCTTACTCAATGGAAGAAAAGTTATGACCAACCTAGATAGCATACTCAAAAGCAGAGACATTACTTTGCCGACTAAGGTCCATCTAGTCAAGGCTATGGTGTTTCCTGTGGTCATGTATGGATGTGAGAGTTGGACTGTGAAGAAGGCTGAGCGCAGAAGAACTCATGCTTTTGAACTGTGGTGTTAAAGACTCTTGAGAGTCCCTTGGACTGCAAGGAAATACACCCAGTCCATTCTGAAGGAGATCAACCCTGGGATTTCTTTGGAGGGAATGATGCTAAAGCTGAAACTCCAGTACTTTGGCCACCTCATGCGAAGAGTTGACTCATTGGAAAAGACCCTGATGCTGGGAGGGATTGGGGCCAGGAGGAGAAGGGGGCGACCAAGGATGAGATGGCTGGATGGCATCACGGACTCAGTGGACGTGAATCTGAGTGAACTCCAAGAGATGGTGATGAACAGGGAGGCCTGGCATGCTGTGATTCATGGGGTCACAAAGAGTCAGACACGACTGAGTGACCGAACTGAACTGAACTGATGCATACATCACATCCCTCTCAAGTTTCCCTCCTATCCCTCCATCCCACCCATCTAGGCCGTCACAGAGCACAAAACTGAGCTCCCTTTGCTATTCAGCAGTTTCCCACTGGCTATCTATTTTACATATGGTAGTATATTGTCACTTCTCAATTGCACAACTCTTAGAACCAAATCCAGGTTTCCACTGAGCTGACTCCCTGCTCCCTGAAGCCACCCATGGCCTTGAAACATGGATGGACAAAGCCCAGGACTGGCTTGAAATCAAGACAAGCCAGGCTCCTCCACCACCTGCTGTCGATGCTACTTTTTCTTGAAAGACAAAAAAGGAACCATGACAGTGTGTATAAATTGTAGTTGTTTACATCCCAACCTGTTTTGCGGACTGTGATTAGCAAATTAAGGTTTAATGAGACAGAATGATACATTTATCTTCGAAGGAACAGGGAGACACTTATAGGGTAGAATTGATAGAAATGGCTGTTGAATGTGTGGGATGATAAAGAGAGAGATGTCAACTATCTTTCCTAAGTCAGGCATTTGGGCGAATGGTGACTGCACATAGGAGATAACAGTGATATGTTAACTTCAAAAATATAGTAAGAGCTTCAAGCCTTCCTGAGGCTAGTCAGTTTTTACCTGGTTCTCCTGTCACAAAAGTTAGCCATAGTTGAGACACTTTATCACCTACCAGAAAGAAACTTTCCAAAATGTTAAGGAACACCCTGAGCATCTCTTCCTGCGGCTAGAAATCACTCCTTAGTAATGACCTTTCACTGTATGTTGAATGACCTTTTTCCTTATGGCCAATGTGATGGGCACACTTAGGCATAAAATGCCAGCCAGTCCCACTGCTTACTACCTGAGCTGTCACAGTTCTCACTGTGCCCAGCACTCATTAAGACTAAGCAGGTAAAGAATCTGCCTGCAATGAGGAGATGCAGGAGATGCGGGTTTAATCCCTGAGTTGGAAGATTCCCTGAAGGAGGGCATGGCAACTCACTCTGATATTTTGCCTGGAAAACCCATGGACAGAGAAGCCTGCTAAGCTAAAGTCCATGAAGTCACAGAGAGTCAGAAACAACTGAAGTGACTGATCACGCAAGACTAAATCCAAAAGAACAGGAACAACGAGATGCTAACATCTAAGTTAACCAAGAATTTCCAACAGTGCCTTTACAGTTATGCTTTTATTATATACACTGATAATACTTCAGTTGGGGGACTAAAATCTGTGAGGTATCAGCTGGGATTATGGCACCATATATTCAGCCTGGAAATCTTGTTTAGTTGCTCAGAATTGTCCAAATACTTCTTGAGAACATTAATCAAGGCAATCTACTCAGTGTCTGCAATGGTTGGCCACTAGTTCACATTTATTTGCTGCAGGAATTTAACTGTAGTCTTTCCATCTATTGTATGCAATTTTTATAAACCTCCAAAACTCCTTTGTGGGGTTAAAAAAAGTATATAAGTAAATGTATATAAATTAGCACTTACTTTTGTCTTTGAGATCAAATTCCAGAGTTAGAAACATAGTGAATATCTTTATCTTCATAATAAAATTTTTCTTTTCATTTTAATTTGAGTCCTCATGTGAAAACTTTATGCCAAAACAAAAACAGATGCTAAAACATCTGGAGTCACTAGTTCTACTGGAAGATCTGATATTTGAAAGCCTCCCTATCCTAACCTACTACTACAGTAGGTGATTCCATCTCAGTGTTGGAATTGTTATGAACACTAGACCTGGGTGGCTCAGTGGTAAAGACTCCGCCTGCCAAGCAGGAAATGTGGGTTTGATACCTGGGTTGGGAAGATCCCCTGGAGAAGGAAATGGCTACCCACTCCATTATTCTTGCCTGAAAAGTCCCATGGAACAGGAGCCTAGTGGGCTATGGTCCATGGGGTTGCAAGGAGCTGAACTTGATTTAGTGACTAAATAGAAAAAGATTAGGATTACAAAGGAAATGCAGAATATGTTTCCAATCAAGATTTGTTTGATATAAATAAATTCCTGTATACTCTGTCAATGTATCATTTGTTCATGAAGAATACAATTTTAGGAGAAATTATATTGTTATTATAGAAGACAAACATTGTATCCTTTTGCCATACTATACAGAACATATCTAGAAATGTCTACACGAAAACATTAACTTGATGATTTCACATGTGACTATTTGGAATACATTAGGTAAACAAGCACATACAGAGGAATATTAAATTAACCAACTATTTAGTATAAATTTCTAAAGTTCACTAATTTTCAACAGGAAGACTTGAAAAGCAACAGATTTCAGAATAACTCCAAAGGAAAGGTTATTTTAGTTGTTTTCTTCTAAAATGTCTAAATGATTATTCATGAAATGATCCTTGATATATTAGTTCATTCAAAAATTTATGCAAAATTAAGTGGCAGCCATTTTTATGACAATGTATCTGTATTTACTTAAGTTTTAAAAATTTGTATGAAAAAACACCTTATCTAAACTTACACCATAGTCGCAAATAAATAGCCAATTTGAAATGGCAATAGAAATTATCAAAGATAAACATCAGTCACCTCTTTAGAAAATTAGACTACCCATATTTCTTATTACAATCCATAATTCTCACCTAAACATAGGAGTCAGGGCCTCTGTATTGTGCAACTCCCAGAAATATCATTTATTCTTTAGTCTTAGTGAATGGCACTCCCAGAAGTTGTGCAGTTCACAGCCTGAACAACCATACAGGGCAGTTCTGAAAGGAACCACTCCTGGTAATGAGATCTCTGATCTTTTCTCAAACATGCCTATTCATGTTCCTATATATTTTGCTATAATAATTTTTAAAATACAAAATCTATTTATTATATACTTTTGGTCAATTGTACCTTGCTGCTGCTGCTGCTAAGTCATTTCAGTCGTGTCCAACTCTGTGCGACCCCAGAGACGGCAGCCCAGCAGGCTCCCCCATGGGTTGCCATTGCGTTCTCCACAATTGTACCTCAGAAGTCTGCTAAAATCACAAAACTAAACTATTATGGATTCTTGGGGGTTTGAGGATCTGCATACAGAAGGACCAGTCAGGTTTGAGCCAATTGACTAGGTGTCTCCTGTTTATGGGGCTTCCCAGGTGGTACTAGTGGTAAAAAAAAAACAAAAACAAAAAAAAAACCTCATGCCAATGCAGGAGATGCAAGAGACATGGGCTCGCTCCTTGGGTTGGGAAGATTCCCTGGAGAGGGCATGGCAACCCACTCCAGTATTATTGCCTGGAGAATGCCATGGGCAGAGGAATCTGATGGGCTACAGTCCATGGGGTGTCAAAGAGTCAAACATGACAGAAGTGACTAAGCTTGAAATCTCCCTCTAACGGGAAGTAAAATCAACAAAAATATGAAAAAAATCCACTTCTTTATAGTTATTTAGCATATACTCCTTTGACAGTGCTGTCTGAAGTCATAACAGAGATATAAAGTGAAGAAAAGAGTTAATTCTGCTCTAGTCATTCTTTGAGTAGAGTCACCTGGCAAGGCTAATATAATGGTTTGCAGAAGGTATGTTTCAAAGAAATTTCCTGATAACACTGATGTTGTCAGTCTGCAGACCACACTTTGATAATAACTGCTCTAGGATAATATAGAAATCACCTAACCAATGAGAATCCTTATGGACTGAAACTTCTAGAAAAACATCCAGGTTAAATGAAGACAACACAGGATAAAAGTTTTATGTATGATATATTCCTCAATTTGTAATAAAGGGAACATTACTGATGGAATAAAGATGTTTCTGGAAATGCATAGCGTTTTTAACTTCATGATGGTCAACACAGAGTTCCAAACAAACATGTCCCCAACAGAAACAGCCCTCAGCATCAGACACACCTCGGAACCACCTGATAAAATGCCCAAATGACAGTGCTCACAAACGGTTCTCAAAGTCAGACACACGTCAGAACCAACTGACAAGAAAGCCCAAACAGTACTTTGTGCTCAAAAGAAATGTTTGCCCTGCCAGGTGCTGGTGGACTTAACTTAGTCTTGGAGCTCCTCAGCTCATCCAGATGCACGTTTCTGTTCCATGGAGGAGTACACATCAGTTGGCAGTCAGTGCCAAGCAGGGGAGAAACAGGGAGAATCCTCGAAACAAACGGCTTCATCAGCTGCCGGGAACTTTCCCTCCAAAGCCCCTCTGAGGGCTAGCTAGTTAGGAGCAGCAGCCTCCTCACAGCCCTCCCAGTGTGCCTTCCATCATGGCCGCTGCTCTGCAGGTGGAGGGAGGGTGATGGTAGAAACCCCGGGGCAGCCAGGTGTCGCGAGACTACAGGAGCCTCACACTGGATGCCAAAAATCCTAACCAAAAATAGGGGTCTGACTGCCTGCCGCTTTAAGTCAAATAAGGAGGCAAAGTTGGTGGAAAGGAACGTTTGCTTTATATCGGAAGCTGGAAACCTGGAGTGTGCAGGGGTCGGGGGTGGGGGATGGGGGGCTCCTATTCAAAGGCTGACTCTTGCCCCACCCAGCCCCCAACAATCAGTCGGCGGGAGCTTTTAGAGGTGAAGAGGGGAGGGAGGCTCCATGCAGAAACAGCACAGTCAACTCTGCCTGGCCTCTTGAAATTGACTGTGGGTTGTCTAATCCAGCATCTACTTGACTGTTACAAGTACAGTTAGCCTTCAGTTCCAGGATCAATTTGTTCCCATTTCTTTGAGGCTGGTTCTTTGAATTGCCACAATTTATGTCACGGCTACAGTCTGATCATCACATACCCATCTCGTGGCATTTCATCTGTAAGACAGCTCACAGGTTGTGGCTCAGCGTATCATCTACAGCCCTTCAGGAGTAACTGAAGGTCCTTGGCTTGCTTGATGACTAATCTATTACTGTTTCGTCCTATTTTTTTTTGTTTCTGTGCTGTCTCACTTCTCTGATTAAACTTATCCTTTGGCTCAAGTTTCTCCACAGACAAAAGACAAGCAGGTGATATGGGGGGAAAGACCCGAGAGTCTTGTTCTGTTTCAATACTTTTCAGTCAGCTGCAAGCTAGTTCTGTCCTATCTCTAGAGTTTCATGCTTGTGCCCAGCCTTGTTGACTCATCATTCCCTACTGGCATTTTGAGGTATTCTAACTCATGGCTTTGGTGCTTATCACCATCCTGCCATGACGCAATCTCCTTTTTGTCTTCCCCATCCACAAATATTATCCAGCTTCAATACATACTGGAAAACATATCCATGTATAACCACCTAGCCAGAAGCACATGAAAGATTTCTTCCTCCAAAGTTCACATGAAACCTGTTTTGCAAAATATTTTTCAAATGGTTTACCCCTTTGAGGAACCAAAAGACTGTTACAGTTTAATTTTTTTTAATGTATTTTGCACCACTCAGAATTGCTTGTTCCTTACACTCACTTTGGTTACAAAATAATCATTGTCATTTCATACATTTGTTTGTCCCTTAAGTCATTCTCCCTCTTGGGGTGGCTCCCAGCAAGAGGAGTTGATAATTTCCTGTCTAGTTTGGGAGATATTATGCAGAATGATTTGAGACAAGAGGCCCCTTTAATCTTTCCATTGTATTCTAAGGCTGTCCCTAATTGTGCATGTTTACAGAGCTGGGAATAGCATATATATTATTATACTAGTTTTTTAAAAAATCATATTTATTATACATCATAGGAGTCAGCTAAAACCATACAACCTAACTAGAATGGGTCTTTAGGTCTGAGGATAAAAGCAAAGGTGCACCAGAAGAGGTACTTACAAGGGTCTTCTTTTCAGAGAAAAATATGAAATAACAAAAATAGGAAAAATGCCTTCATCACAGTTCCATCACACTACGCATTGGCTTCTTCACAGTCCTTCCCCTCAGAGTATAGTCTCCTAGAAATCTAATTCATGTCAGGGTCTTCAAAACATTGCAAGTGGAACCCTTAGCTCAAATACCCAAAATGGAGAGATGTTGAAAATCAAAATGTTCAAGCAGTCATCATGAATTGACTAGGACAGCCCAAAGAAGAAAATTGACAATATTCTATTCTGCTAAAATTTGAGTCCATTCAGAGCACCCCGGATTAAGAATGGGTTCTGTCTACTTTGTTGGGTCTTCATATAGTGTAAAGGTAGAGAATGTGCATCATTGCTTTCCTATAATGTCAACAAGTTTTTATGCTGGGTAATAGAAAGGAAAAAAAAAACAACAACTCTGCTCTCACATTTATAATTAATATGATCACATGGGGCTAAAAACAAGAACACTGTCCCACTACTGTCCTGACTCTGCTACTCCCTACCTGAATGACTTAAGCTCTCCATTTCTTGTGTTCCTAAAATTAATGAGTTTCAAAGAGTGGTGGCTTCCAAATCTGGCTGACTAGAGACAACAAACTTTTTGAAAATACACATTCCTGCCTTCATCCATGTATATTGTTATTCAATATGTTAAAGGTATCTGTATCAGACATTTATCAAGATACATGAAAATTAGATTTGAGAGAATTAAAGCCCCTTCAAAAATCTAAAAAATCTATTTTTGTGTCTCTATCTCTTCCATTTCCCATCTGTAATGAAACCTACATTGTATGCACAAAGATGCATATAGTACCTTCATGCATAATTGCCAAAACTTGGAAGTAACCAAGCTATTTTTCAGTAAGTGAAAGGATAAACTGGCACATCCAGGCAATGGAATAAATAAATGTTATCAAGCCATCAAAAGTCATAGGGGAAACTTAAATGCATATTCCTAAATGAAAGTAGCCAATCTCAAAGGGCTGTGTATTGTATGATTCCAAGAATATGACATGCTGGGAAAGGTAGAAGGATTGTAGCAGTAGAGACCACTGGTTGTCAGAGGCTCAAGGGAGAAAGAGACAAATAGCTGGGGCACAGACTACTTGTGTGTATGTTAACCTATCATGTGTGAATGTCCAGACCCACAGAATGTATAATACCAAGAGTGGACCCTACTGTAAACTGTGGACCATGGGTGATAATGATGTGGCAGTGTTGGTTCATCATTTGGAACAAGTATACCACTCTTGTGGGGCTTGCTGATAATAGGAGTGGTGTGCATATGTAGGAGATGGAGGCTAGGGAGAAATCTCTTCATCTGCTAAATTTTGTTGTAAACCTGAAACTGCTCCAAAAACTAAGGTCTATTAAAAATGCATTTTGGATACAATAGGAGTCAATGAATAGCCATTAATATTTCATTTTTAAGGAAAAGATAAAAATGATACTACTTTTACTTTATTGTTTTACTTTGGTTTTTATTTTTTTCTATTATTGGTGCCAAAGTTAGGTCCTTTCCTTACGTTACAGAGAATAAATGCAGGGTTAAGGCAATTGACTATGGCCATCCTCCTCAGTATAATGAAATAATTCCTTAATATTCTAAAATAATCAGCACACACTTTAAGGAGAACTTTCAGAGCTCAAACAATATACCTGTAAGAAAAGGGAAAGACAGAGCTCCTTTTTCTTGAGTCAGTTTGTTTGCAACTGTAAAATTTATGTGAAAGATGCTCCCTGAATCTTCCCCCATTCTCAATCAAAAGCACATACATTATTCTTAATCAATATGTGCAGAGAAAACACATCCCCAAAACTATGATATTTAAATTGTTCTTTTCTTAAAATAATGCTTTTTCAGTCACCTTGGAAAGATGTGCAAATGCAAATCTAAATCCCACAGGCAGTAATGATTTGGTTGAAACAAATACTACTCCCTCAAGCTATGTTGGTTTGGGGGAAAAAATTACTCTTCTAATGGGAAGATTGCAATGGCTCTGTTCCTAAGGCAAAGAGATAGAATAAAAAAAGCCATACAGATAAAATGCTCTTATTTATAACATATAACAAGATATGTAGCAAGACACAAGCATCTTTCTGATGACTTATCCTGCTGATCAGAGTACAAGAGAGTTTATTTTTATAATTACAACAGATGGAAAACAATAAAATTATACTTTAGGCTAATGCACTCTCACCCTTATTATCCTTTTTTTTTTTTTTTATGTGTGTCTCCCCTGAAGCTATTTTATAACAATATAAAAATTTCAGAAATATGGCACCGCAGAAGCCTGACCAGATTTCCTAATTATCTGTCATGACTCAAGACTGCAGTGAGAAATTAGCTCTCCTGGGAAAGAAAAATTTGATGGAACTTAAAATAATAGAAAGAAGCTTATGATGTCTCTCCTCAACAAGTTGAAAAGAAATCTATCCATTTTCAGTAGGATTGCCCTAACTAACTTTCTCATTTCTTTCATATATATATATATATATATATATATATTCCTTAAAACATAATGTGTTGTCATGGAAAGATTCACTCTTGTTTCATTAATCAAATTTTATTCACCCTAATTTCCGATCCATCCTTATCTTAATTAATATACATAATACAAATTAATGTAAAAAAGGATAAGATATATGCACTTGGAGGATTTATCTATATATATCTATGTATGCCTACTCCTTAGTCTTGTCCAGCTCTTTATAACCACATGGACTGTCGTCTGTCAGGATTCTTTGTTCATGGAACTCTCCAGGCAAGAATATTGGAGAGTATGTTGCCATTTTCTTCAACAGGAGATCTTCCTGACCCAGGGATCCAGCTTGCATCTCCTGCTTTATAGGCAATTTCCTGCACTGAAGGCAGATTCTCTACTGCTGAGCCACCAGGGAAGCCCATATCTGTATAGTTATCTATGTGTGTGTGTGTGTGCTAGTTGCTCAGTCATGTCCGACTCTTTGCAACCCCATGAACTATAGCCCACCATCTTTTCTGTCCATGGAATTCTTTGGGCAAGAGTACTGGAGTAGGTTATCATTTCCTTCTCTAGGGGATCTTTCTGTCCCAGGGATCAAACCTGGCTCTCCCACACTGGCAGGCAGGTTCTTTACCATCTGAGCCACCATGGAATCCCCATAGTTATCTATAACAACATCTATATCTAGATATATAATAGTGTCTATCTATCTATCTATCTATATTATCCATAACTGTGGTTCAGACAGTAAAGGATCAGCCTGGATGTGGGAGATCTGGGTTCGATCCCTGAGTTGCATGGACAGAGGAACCTGACAAGCTACAGTCCATGATGTCTGTAAGGAGTCAGACACGACTGAATGACTAACACTTCACTTTGTCTATAACTGTGAAGTGAAGTTGCTCAGTTGTGCCCGACTCTTTACGACCCCATGGACAGTAGCCTGCACCAAGCTCCTCTGTCCATGAGATTTTCCAGGCAAGAGTACTGGAGTTGGTTGCCATTTCCTTCTCTAGGGAATCTTCCCGACCCAGGTATCGAACCTAGGTCTTCCGCATTGTAGGCAGACGCTTCACTATCTGAGCCACCAGGGAAGTCCTCTATAACTGTATCTACATTTATATTTAGCAACATATTCACTTCCTTTACCTCAGTATTTCCTAGCCTCCCTTATACTTAGATGTGCCCAGTGAGTGAATTCTGGCCAATAGAACGCAGGCAGAAGTAATAAGCAGTCCCCAAACATCTTCCATGTATTATTTTTCTCTCACATTTGTCATTCGTTGGATGAATAACAACACCTGTGTGACTAAAGAAGCCACACTTTGACTGTGACAAAACCATCAGATTTGGTCCTTCGAAGAATGTGGATCTTAAAACTCATCTTCCAATATATATCAATGATTATAGCCTTACCGTTCAGTTCAGTTGCTCAGTCATGTTCGACTCTTTGCGACCCCATGGACTGCAGCACACCAGGCTCCCATGTCAATCACCAACTCCCAGACCTTGTTCAAACTCATATCTATC
>SJYW01028972.1:1463377-1525103 GCA_006410735.1 Raphicerus campestris | reverse complement strand
AAAAAAAATAAAGAACTGTTTTATCCAAACAAAATAAAAAACACTTAAGAATATCCCTCCCATCTCCTAGCAACAAAAGATGATGAAGACAAAGACAAGGATAGAAGAAACTAAACAGAACAAAGCAAAAATTGCTTTTCTATTTTCATCTAGGGGACCTCTGATTTCCTGGAATATACAGGTGAAGTCAAACAGCTGTCTGGATTGAATCCTCTTAACATTTCCTAAACTTTGTTCTGTAGAACCAAAATGCATCCTGAAACAATAGGTGTGTTGTGAGAAAGGATGTTCCATGTCCCAGTACATTTGGAAATGCTTTCTGCTATTTCTCCTCTTGGAGACAGTTCAGTTCAGTTCAGTTGCTCAGTTGTGCTCAACTCTTTGAGTCCCCATGGCAGCATGCCAGGCTTTCCTGTCCATCACCGACTCCCAGAGCTTACTCAAATTCATGTCTGTTGAGTCGGTGATGCCATCCAACCATCTCATCCTCTGTCATCCTCTTCACCTCCTGCCCTCAGTCTTTCCCGGCATCAGAGTCTTTTCCAATAAGTCAGTTCTTCACATCAGGTGCCCAAAGTATTGGAGCTTCAGCTTCAGTATCAGTCCTTCCAATGAATATTCAGGACTGATTTCCTTTAGGATTAACTAGTTGGATCTCCTTGCTGTCCAAGGAACTCTCAAGATTCTTCTCTGATACCATAATTCAAAAGCATCAGTTTTTCAGCTTTCAGCTTTCTTTATAATCCAACTCTCATTCATTCATGACTACTGGAAAAAACATAGCTTTGACTAGATGGACCTTTGTTGGCAAAGTAATGTCTGTGCTTTTTAATGTGCTGTCTAATTTGGCCATAGCTTTTCTTCCAAGGAGCAAGCATCTTTTAATTTCATGGCTGCAGTCACCATCTGCAGTGATTTTGGAGCCCAAGAAAATAAAGTCTGTCACTGTTTCCATTGTTTCCCCATCTATTTGCCATGAAGTGATGCCATGATCTTCATTTTCTGAATGTTAAATTTTAAGCCAGCTTTTTCACTCTCCTCTTTCACTTTCATCAAGAAGTGCTTTAGTTCCTCTTTGCTTTCTGCCATAAGGGTGGTGTCATCTGAATATCTGAGGTTATCGATATTTCTCCTGGCAAGCTTGATTTCAGCGTGTGCTTCATCCAGCCTGATATTTTGCATGATGTACTCTTCATATAAATTAAATAAGCAGGGTGACAATATACAGCCTTTACGTACTCCTTTCCCGATTTGGAACCAGCTTATTGTTCCATGTACAGTTCTAACTGTTGCTTCTTGACCTGCTTACAGATTTCTCAAGAGGTAGGTTGGGTGGTCTGGTATTCCCATCTCTTGAAGAATTTTCCACATTTTTTTGTGATCCACACAGTCAAAGGCTTTGGCATAGTCAATAAATCAAAAGTAGATGTTATTCTGGAATTCTTTCGCTTTTGTTGATGATCCAACGGATGTTGACAATTTGATCTCTGGTTCCTTTGCCTTTTGTAAATCCAGCTTGAACAGCTGGAAGTTTATGATTCACGTACTGTTGAAGTCTGGCTTGGAGAATTTTGAGCATTACTCTGCTAGTGTGTGAGATGAGAGCAATCATGTGATAATTTGAACATTCTTTGGCATTGCCTTTCTTTGGGATCAGAATGAAAACTGACCTTTTCCAGTCCTGTGGCCACTTCTGAGTTTTCCAGATTTGCTGGTATATTGAGTGTAGCACTTTCACACCATCATCTTTTAGGATTTGAAATAGCTCAACTGGAATTCCATCTGCGAAATCCTAGAGAAACAATTTTGTCTGTTGAACTCAGATTTACCAACTTGCATTTTACCATGGAAACACATTCTCTCTTTATATAGAAGGTCTAGCTTACATGAATGAATACAAATCTGATTGAAAGGTGGCGAACCTAGATTTCTTTAAACCATTGCTTATTATTTCTACACGTCTTAAAATTGCCGACTAGATAACAATAAAACGACCACACATGACCAATTCCCTTACACTAGGAATGTTCCTTATCTGGTTATTTATGTCAAACTCAGTGCTGAAGTAATGATTTCATGACAGTCAACTTTTTTGTGCTGCAGTGCTGCTAAAGTTTAAAGACAAGTATTTTTTTTTTTCCTAATAATATCTCTAGTGGCATTTTTATTTTTCCTGTGCTTCCCTGGTTCCCAGAATATGACCTTCATCTCTTTCTGTCTTTTGATGATTATGGGCATGAAGAGATTTAGATAAGGAGGGGAAAAGATAATTGTCCCAGGCCACAGAAATAAGGAGTGACTAAGTGTATAGAGAAGATTATACATCTTGAAATCTAGTTTCCTCTAGGGCAATCATGACTGCTGCCATGACCACCCCATGAAGTAAGGGGGCTCTCTGATTTCTGAAACTAGTTAACAACAAAACAAAGCTCAAAGAAAAAAAAACCTAAAAATAACCCTATCCCTCCCATGTTACTCTATTCCTGGCTAAATATATTTGACACTATCAATTTGCATTCATTATATTTGCTTTTTCTACCTGCACCCCATCATGCAGATGTTGCCTACTTAAGAACTTTGTCTATGCCCATAGCAGCACTGTAGCCTGGGGTGACTTGTGTTCTGAAAATGTCAACACACCTAAAATCACATTGACTGTATTATGCACAAATACCACACAGACAAAATACCAAAAGAAAGAATATCTTGAGAATGGTTGATAATTTTTGCTTATTTCTTGTTTGTTCATGTATGTTAATGTTTTGTTTCAAATGTAAGATTGCGCTGGAAGAAGGAGTCTGCACTTTTCAAATCTCAACATTTAAGGAGATTAGATATTGGGGGATGCTTTTTGCTTCCTTGTGAGGAAAACTGAATATTTCCAACCTCCATTACTTAATAAATATTTCTCTAGCACATGATTGTTCTTTTTTTAAAAATTAGTGTAAATAAGTTAGCAAATATCCTATGAGGTGCTATCCAAGCAAAAGCTGGAGATTCTTCACATTAAATATTATGGAGGATGTAGAATGAGACTGGTTGGCTAAGAGAGGTGAGAGTCATCAGGGTAGTGGAATTCTTTTCCTCTGAGGCAAAGCAATGTAGGTTTTGAGGATATTTGCCTTAAGGCTTCCCAATCTCTCCTCTTATTCATGATCTACACTGGAAGTATGTCCCCTTCTCAGGAAATCATGATTCCTACATTTTTCCTACATTTCTGCTTCAATCCTACACAGAAGTGACTCTTGGCTGGTTTATCAATGGTCATTTATTTGCTTGTAAGAAATAATGACCTCATAGCCCATGCCTCTCAGGCAAAATTTTTTTTTTCTTGTTTTGCTGGCTTTTGCTCTGGGAGATTGGGTCTTCTCAAGCTCTTACCTGAGTTTTCTGCTTTTCCCAGATTACTGCTAACTAAACCTGTAGACTTGGGCTTCCCTGGGGGTTCAGTGGTAAAAAAATTTTGCCTGCCAATGCAGGAGATGCAAAAGATGTTGGTTCGATCCCTGGGTCAGGATGAACCCCTGGGGTAGGAAATAGTATCCCACTCCAGTATTCTTGCTTGGAAAATTCCATGGACAGAGGAGCCTGGAGGGCTACAGTCAATGGGGTTGCAAAGAGTCGGACATGACTGAGCATGCGAATCTATGTACCTAGTCCAGAGAAAGTTGAGCACCTTCAAGAGATGAACACAAATACTTTTAGTCAGCCTGGAGAGTAAGAGGCTTACCAGTCACCTTGAATGTTAGGAATCCAGCCCAGCTTCCAATTCTAGGAAAACCAAGAAAAACAGAAACAAAAAAAGAAATAAACCTGAACACTTTGATTCATTAGCAGAGTGTCTGGCATTGAGGAAAAAAAAAGTTGTGAATAAAAGGAAAAATGTACAAGCAAACTTTAAAACTGCTCCAAATCTTTCCAAATAGTTTTTTTAAGAAAATAGATGTGGCATTCGCATAAACATATGCACGGCACTTCAAAATAACTGAGTCAAATTGATTCACCATAATGAAGTAAAATGGCCCTCCTAGACTATTTCCAATGAAGAAAATTCCATTTATTTTGATGGGTTACTTTTTAGATACTTCTTACCTTTAAAAGAAATAAACCCTATTTAGTTGCCAAGTGTATGACATTAATTAGCTACCCCTTATGTAGAAATTCTGCTTATTTATAGATCTCCCAAATAGTGACCGATGTTTTAAATAGTTTACTCTCTGAGTTCCAGGATTTCTATCATTTTTTGTTGTTTAGTCACTAAGTCAAATCTGACTCTCTGAGACCTCGTGGACTGTTGCATGCCAGCTTCCCTGTCCTTCACCATCTCTGAGAGTTTGCTCAAACTCATGTCCATTGGGTCGATGATGCTATCCAACTATTTCATCCTCTGTCATCCCCT
The DNA here is from genome assembly GCA_006410735.1 of Raphicerus campestris. NCBI lineage: Eukaryota > Metazoa > Chordata > Mammalia > Artiodactyla > Bovidae > Raphicerus > Raphicerus campestris. The sequence goes on along the minus strand of SJYW01028972.1, from coordinate 1,520,704 downwards.
TCCCCTCCTACCTTCAATCTTTTCTAGGATCGGGGTCTTTTCCAATGAGTCAGCTCTTCACATCAGTGGCCAAAGTATGTGAGCTTCAGCTTCAGCATAAGTCCTTCCAATGAATATTCAGGTTTGATCTCCTTTAGGAATGACTGGTTTGATCTCCTTCGGTCCAAGGGACCCTCAAGAGTCTTCTCCAGCACCACGATTTGAAAGCATCAATTCTTCGGTGCTCAGCCTTCTTTATGGTCCAAACTTCACATCTGTATATGACTACTGTAAAAACAATAGCTTTAACTATATGGACCTTTGGCTGCAAAGTGGTTTCTATAATGGCCATACTTCTATATCCCTGAAGGAAAGAAGAACAAGGAAAAGGTGAAATTCTAGATTATACCATGTCTTGAGGAGAAAGAAATCAACTAGTCATTTCCAAATCAGTGAGATGAGAATGATCTTAAGAACCGCAGTGTAAATCTCTGGGTTAGTTTCCAAGTTCTTATGATTGGAATCTTTCAAAGTAGCAAGGGGTACTGAAAGATAATTGATCAAAAGGAAGGAATGAGAGCCCAGTCCCCTACATGGCTGGGTCAGTAAATATGTAGACACATCAGACTGAAGTGGATTATATGTGGACGTATCAGGCTGAAGTGAATGCCTGTGATTTCTGTACTTAGTCAATTGTGAATCCCCAGCACCTGACACCTGGAAATGAGGAAGAAAACAAAGACTCATGAAATGCCCAGGTCAGTCCTGAAATGCCATATTGCTCTTGGAGCTGCTCATGAACCTTTCTAGACAGAAAAACCCATCATTTAAAAGAGCATTACTTTATAATGGAGTCTATTCAGCCCTCCACAGCAGGGTAAAGAACACAATATTAGTGCCATATCATTTTTTCCCATTGTCTATGAAACATTTGAAGTGGAAATGGCTTCTTTCAACACCAAGAGACCATGTGGGAACTGACCTGCTCAGCAGATGAGTTGACAGTCACGGTGGGGAATTTCATTACACCTTAGTATTTGAGTGGCAGGAACAGCTCACACTAGGCCCTCCCTAACCTCTCTGGCAAGAGCTCAGAATTGAGTCTGTAAATGTTAATCAATATTTCGGGCCTATTAAGTAAAGAAAGGTATTGTGAAAATCAAAGGACTAATGGCCAGTCGGGCTCTGTGAAGGTCTGTTCAGCTGTCAAAAGCAAAATATCCTGGATGAGAGAATATACTTTAACAAAATTCTTTCAAATTTATATAAAATATAATGTCTTTGTTCTACCAAAATACATATAATATCAGCACCTTAAAATATTCAACCAAGTTAAACAGGAATATATGCATCTTTCCAAAAACAGTGGAAACGAATATCTTTTAAGCATAAAATACTGTCTAGAGGTGACTTTTTAATTGTTTAAAATTTTAGCAAAGAAGCCATAGTATAATATTCATATTATACTACTGCCCCTCAAAACAACAACACCATTCAGGCACATGTGAGACTTAAATGTAAAACACAAAAGCATTAAAGGAAAATATATTCCTGAAGTTGGGGATGCTTTCTTAATGCAGATATAAAATTGAATCCATGAAGGAAGAACAAATTGTGAATAAATAAAAATCAGAAAGAAATTTGTGAAAAAAGAAGTTGTCATAAAACAAAAATCATGCATTATTACAAAAGAAAATATTTATAAATTTTGGGACAAATTAAACCCAAAAATATATAAGCAGTTCTAATAAATCAAAAAGAAATACAATTACCTTTAAATTAGAAAAAAGTCAAAGAGGTAAGCAATTAGGTCATATGGAGAAATAAATATATACACATAAGAAATTACCTCCTCATAAATAATTAGAAATTTATTTTAACAAAGAATATCACTTATATTAATTAAACAAACATAGATAATTGGTAATATCCATTATTGGCAAGGATATGAAGAAATAAATACTCATAAATATTCATGCAAATGTAATTGACATTGACCTAGAGGACCATGGGAATTTAAAATGGCCATAATTTTCCTATTAACAATTTCACTCCTAGGACTCATTCTGCATACAAATGAACAAAATTTTAAAAAATTAAAGAAATATTTATTGAATGGAAACTATGTGCTAGGCATGTTTCTAGAGAAGATAGATACATAAGAGATATTGCAGAAATAAAACAGAAAACAGTCTCTGTTACTGCCTAGATGGAGTAGGCAGTAAACAAGGAAAATAAGACATTAGTATGTACATTAGTACATTAGTGTTACATCCAATACATAAAGTAGTAAGTGCTCAGGAGAAAAATAAGGATGCGGGTGCTGAGGTTACACATGATTGGGCACATGTGTCCCAGTTTCAGGGAGGATGGCCCAGGAAGGCCTCACTGTGACACTATTTGAGAAAAGTTTCCAGAAGAAGAGGGAAAAAAGCTATGTAGAGAACAGATGACTGAGCATTCCAGACGGAAAGCCTGAAGGGTAAAGATGCTGAGGCTGGAACATGTCTGTAGTGATGAGTGAACATCAAAAACACCGGTGCGGCTGAGTGAAGAGAAGGAAAGAGGAAGTGAGGTCAGAGAGAAAACAAAAGTTCAGACAATGCAGGGACTGCTAGCTACCCTCTGACACGGGAAGTCAACACTTAAAGACTCTTGCAAAATAATCTAACTACTGCATTAGAGAGGCCTGGTGGGGTAAGGGCAGGCTTGGGGAGACCAGTCAGGAAGAGTATATAGTATCTTTGTATATCTATTGCAACACTGTAGCAGAGAAAGGGGAAAAAAAAATCTAAACTCATCATTATTCTCTTACAGACTTAGCTGAATTATACTTCTATAGAATATTATATAGCCATTAAAAAGAATGAGATCAGCTTAGTAAATCCCCAAGACACATTATTGAACAACAAAAAAATATATTTCCATTTATCTCATTTATGCAAAACAAAACAAAAAGACCCCAAATATAAAAAGCAACTGTGTCAATCTGCACATTAGTCAGGAAAAACTTTCCAGTTATATATACAACCAAAGATCGGGGTGGGGGTGCGGGGGTAGTAAGCGAGTGGCCTTTTACACATTCCTTTTGCATAGTCATAATGCCTGGGTCTTATACAAGCATTTATTTATTATTATTGTGTAATTTTAAATATCATACCTTTTGAAGAGGGGAATAAAGGAAATTGTGAATGCAATTTATCTTTCCAAGTATGACTATTCAATTCAGTTCAGTTCAGTTGCTCAGTCGTGTCCGACTCTTTGCAACCCCATGAACCTCAGAACTCCAGGCCTCCCTGTCCATCACCAACTCCCAGAATCCACCCAAACCCATGTCCATCGAGTCGATGATGCCATCCAACCATCTCATCCTCTGTTGTCCCCTTCTCCTCCTGCCCTCAATCTTTTCCAGCATGACTGTTACAAATGTGTTATTTGCATTGTACCCTTGAAATAATCTATTTGTCCCATGACGGGGGAAATATTCTTAAAAACTTGTTCTCTTTATATATATATATGTGTGTGTGTGTGTATATATAAAATTTGGCTACTAAAAAGGTATGCTAAAGGAAAAAATTAATCTCTAAAGGGACTAAAATTCTAAATGTAATGAATTTTGGGTACCCTTGTATATGTTCTAAATTGTTAATAGATAACCAGAACAGAAAGAGAATATTTCAGGCAGCATGTTTCTTTAAACAGATGGGCAACTATAATCTAGGTCAACTTTCTAGGTGTGTGTGTGTGTGTGTGTGTGTGTTTGAAAGGAAATAATTTTAGTACTTTAACTTGGCTAAGAGAAAAAAAAAATTGTGAAGGAATATGAAGCCTGCACATTAAGAGTCAACTTCTCTTGAGTGGGAAATTCCAAAAGCATAAGTACATTCTCCACTTGAACAGAGGAAAATCCAAAGTGACAGTTCAGCTCAGCATTTGGTATCACCTTTTAGACATTTCAAATTTAAGTTTGAAAACACTTAGTATTTGAAAACTGGTTAAGCATCCAGGGGGAAAAAATTATGTTTCTGTCTCACACTTTGGAAGAATAAATAGAAGCTGGATTCAAAATTCAAAAGATGAAAATAGCATATTAAAATTATTAGGATAAGATGTATGTGAATATTTATGTAATTTCCATGTGGGAAAAATGTTTCTTAGCTTGGCACCAAAATCAGAGGCTTAAAAAGGACAATATGGATAGCCTTGATTAAATGACATTTTAGAATTCATACAATATAAAGAATAAATGATACAAAGTTTTTAAGAAGTAATAGGAATAAATAAAAAACAAGTAGCTTATATATGTATAATGTGTTGTCATAAAACAATAGGAAAAAATGAGTTCTCCAGTAGAAAAAAATATACTAAGGGCATCAGTAGGCCACTCATAGGCCAAAAAAGTAATGCAAACGGGTAACGCTACATTAAAAAGATTCAACTAAATGAGTAATAAAATGCCACTTCAGTCAAGGTGTACTTTTTCATCATAATTACTGTGTATGTTTGTGTGGGTGCAAGAGAGACAGAGACAAAGGGAGAGATAAAGAGAGATACACAGAGAGAGAGACACACACACAGAGGGACGGGACGTAAACTCTCTTGGGGACCACTGACAGTAACCCTCCCTCCGAATGGGCTCAACTTGCTTACTTCTCCAAAATGAAAGAATGAATGAATCTCCCTCCCTGCTACTCCCCTATTTTCGCCATCATTTGACATAGTTCTTGAAAAGTCTTCACCTTACTGGACACTTTTCTTCCCTTGAATTTTCAGATACCACACACTCCTGTTTTGTTCCCCCATATCTCTGGCAATGTGCCCTGTCTCCTTTGTTGGCTTCATCACCACTACTTGGCTGAAAAATGTGGGAATTTACTGAGGCTCAAGCCTGAGTCCTTTTTCTCTTCATACTTTAAATTCTCTCTCTAGGCCAATTCCGTTTCACGGCAACCAAGTTCCAAGTGACTCTAAATGTAGACATTCATCCTCTGAACAAGCAGAACTCTTCCTGACTGGTAAATCAAAACAGCATGCTAAATATCAGTATCTGAACATCTCAAAGACATTGCAACAGCTCAATCAAAACTAAATTTCACTATTACTTGTTTCAGGGCATGATACCTCCAACCATTCACTTAGGAGAGCCAGAGATACAGGAATCATCTTTGTTTTCTGTCTTCATTTTACCATCCATGTCCAATCCATCACAAGGTCCTATGGTTAAAGGATGAGTCCCAAAACCTAACATTTACTTTTCTATCTTCCTCAGTATGACCATAATCCAAGCTACCTTTCAGCCCTTGCCAAGAGCATTACAACAGCTTTCTGATTTCCAGTACTTCCATTCATTAACCAAGCATCACATCAACCTCCAGCTCAAAACACGTTAGTAATTCCTATTGCTTTTGCTTGTTTATTTTTGGCTGTGTCATGCAGCACGTAGGATCTTAGTTCCCTCTCTTAGGGATTGAACCCATACCCCCTTCATCAGAAGTGCCGAGTGTTTACTAGTGGGCAGCCAGGGAAGTCCTTATCTCTTGCTTTTAGAATTAAGAACTAATTTCTGAACATATCCACTGAAGCTTTAGGTGGTCTGGTTCCTATTAAACCTCATGTTACACTCTGTTTTCTCTACACTAAATGCTACCTAAGTATAATTTCTAGACCAGCACATAGATTATCACCTGGGAACTTGTTAGAATACAAATTATCAGGCTCCACCCTGAAACTACTAAATCAGAAACTCTGGTAGAGGTGGGGACATCCCTGGTGGTCCAGTGGCTAAGACTCTGTGCTCCCAATACTGGAGGCCTGAGTTCAATCCCTGGCCAGAGAACTAGACCCCACATGCTGAAACTAAGACCTGGAACAGCCAAATATATAAATAAGACTTTTCTTAGGGAAACTTTGGTGGAGGAGTTGGGGGATCAACAGTGTGTATGTGTGTAATTTTATTTAAAACATTTTAACCAACGTAATATTATAAAGAAAATTTCCCCCAATTAAAAATAATTTAAAAAATTTTTATTAGAGTAAAGTTGCCTTGCAATGTTGTGTTCATTTCTACTGTAGGGCAAAGTGAATCAGCTGTATGTATACATATATATATGCCCTCTTTTTGTTGGATTTCCTTCCCAACACTGTGTATTTAAACTAGCTCTTCAGGAAATTCTGATGCATGATAGTTTGACACCCACCACTTCAGATGCCTGTGTTCCTCCCACAGTGGCCTTTTCTTCTCCCCACAGTGGACTTTTTTTCTCCTAGAATTGGCCATGCTCTCTTGTACCCCCATTTTTCACATGGTCTCTCCTCTGACAGTCTTTTTTCTCTGCCCTGTATAATAGGCATCTCCTGTTCTTTCAAATCACAGCACTTTTATCCTTCCCCACCAGTCAAATGCTCCTTTTTTGCTATTTCAGGGCATTTGTCTCTTTTGCATGACATTCATGACACTTTTAATGTTAAGTATATTTTTAGGTGATTGTGTGGTTATTTTCTGTCTCTCCCAACAGAATGTGAGCTAGCGATAGCCAGAGAGAGTTTGCTCACCATTGTACCCAGAGCATTTGCTACATCCCTTGACACAAACTGAAATATTAACAAATACTTTAAATGAATGACTACTGGTGTATTGGTTGACATGCCTATAAACTTACATGTTCTTGGTGTTATTCTTCAGATGATTGGGTTATTATCTTTATTCCTTGCTGTTGTTCAGTTGCTCAGTTGGGTCTGACTCTTTGCAGCCCCATGGACTGCAGCATTCCCATTTTTCCTGTCCTTCACCATCTCCTGAAGCTCACTCAAACTCATGTTCATTGAGTTGCTGATACCATCCAAGCATCTCATCCTCTGTCATCCCCTTCTCCTCCTGCCTTCCACCCTTCCCAGTGTCAGGGTCTTTTCCAATGAGTCAGCTCTTTGCATCAGGTGGTCAAAGTATTGGAGCTTCACTTCAGCATTGGTCCTTTCAATGAACATTCACAATTGATTTCCTTTAGGACTGACTGGTTTGATCTCATTGCAGTCCAGGGGACTCTCAAGTGAATGTGAAAGTGAAAGTCATTCAATCATGTCTGACTCTTTGTGACCTCATGGACTATATACTCCCTGGAATTCTCCAGGTCAGAATAATGGAGTGGGTAGCCTTTCCCTTTTCCAGGGCATCTTTACAATCCAAGGATCGGACCCAGGTCCCTCACATTGTAGGCATCAATTCTTTGGTGCTCAGCCTTTTTTATGGTCCAACTCTCACATCCTACTGAATTATTGGACTCACATGACTATTGGAGAAACCATCACTTTGACTAGAAGGACTTTTGTTGGTAAAGTAGTATCTGCTTTTTAATACACTGTCTAGGTAAGTCACTGCTTTTCTTCCAAGGAGCAAGCATCTTTTGATTTCCTGGCTGACACCCTGCCTTCTCCTGCACATAGTGGATTGTGGGATTTCTCATTCTCTAAAATCATGTGATCCAATTCCTTATAATAAATTTCATTCTATAGTACACATATCCTTTTGATTCTATTTCTTTGGAGAATCCTAACTCCCTCCACAGTTTGCATTTAATTTTTATGAAATGATAATCAGCTACATATTTTTCAGCTGAACTTATTGTCTTCTCAGTGGTCATTAAAAGTTAAATGATTTAATAATAATTTATAAAACTTTATTCATATATATATATGTAATTAAGAATATATAATTAGGATTGTATATTAAGACTTCCCAGGTAGCTCAGTGGTAAAGAACCCTCTTGCTTATGCAGGAGATACCAGAGATGTGGGTTTGATCCCTGGGTTAGGACAATCCCCTGGGGTAGGAAATGGCAACCCACTCTAGTATTCTTGCTTGGACAATCCCGTGGACAAAAGAGCCTAGTAGGTTAGAGTCCATGGGCTTGCAAAGGGTTGAACATGACTGCATGACTGACCAGTGCACGTCTGCTATTGTTGGGCATTTTGGAAACTTCTCATTAAGACCTACTAACACGGGTGTTTCCTTGAATATTCTCTATGTTTTGAATACCTGAACTTATTTCTGCTGTGTATATCTCTAGGATTGGAATTACAGAGTCATAACATGGACATATTCTAGTAGACTCCATCTAACAATTTAGCAAAATAATTTTACCAATTTACACTACAGACTCACCAGCAATTTGAGCCTTGGATAGTCCACATCTTTGCCAACATTTGTATTTTCCAATTTTTAAATTTTGGCCACTATTGAATTTAGTGCAGTGTAGTTTTAATTAGAGTTTGACTAATAAAGCCAGCTATCTTTTCAAAATTTAAGAGGCTTTTTAAACAATAAAATTTATTTTTCTAGGGTCAGTTTTGCAAATGAAAACAAATAATTTACTACAAATAATACTAATTCCTTAAATCTGTTAAAAATAACAACAACCTACTTCCTTAAATCTGCATATAGTGGAAGAATAGCTAATCTGAATACTTGTGTGTACATATGCATACATATATACATATAAACACACATACATTTAATGCATTTGTAAACATCTTAAGATATTTTTAAACCCAAGACCCCTTGATTCACTATTTCATTATTTTCAATAGTGTCAAGATAGCAAATTACTTTCAACACTGAAATTCTCAATAATTTTGGCAATGACACTATCAGAAAAGACAGTATCTATTCATTTGAAAAATTCCCATAGAAAAGGAAAATCACTGCTGTCTTCTCCTTGTAGTTCTGGGAAGTTTCAGGTAGAGATTACCTCTCATTTAGCCTTTTTTAGACACCTCATCTTTTATGGCCTCTAGGCAAGCTCCAAGATTTCCTTTCTATTAGGCTACTAGAATTAAACTCATATTATAGGTTGGGATTATTTTCAAAATTATAATGGAAACTAGCAAACCAAAGAGTGCCTCATATTGAGAAAAGCTAAGGCAAAACTATGTTAAAAAGACCCTAAGAACATTAGATTGGGGCTACAGTTCATTCAGACTGGTTTCTTGGTTGTCATTAAAATCTGTGCTTGGCTAGTTTTTCTAATGTTTCCATGAGAAAATCAGAGCTTTAAGTATTCTACCTATTATACTCAGAGCTACAAATCTCCTTGGAAAAATTTTTTCACAACTGTATGGACTTAGAGAATTCAGTTTCCTTTACCACCATTCCAGTTGGAGCCCTTACTCTTTCCTAGAAAAGATGCAGGAGCTTTCTAACAGGTCTCCTCATTTCTGGTTACTCGCAAGTCACATTTGCCCTACATATGCCTACAAGGTTAACTTTTTAGATCCATAATCCCCGTTTACCCTCCCAGAGGAAATTTCAATATATTGCAAAATCAATATCTGTCTAGACTCTAAATATGACATCAACTGACTCACTAATACTCCCAGTTCTTCATTTTTCTATTGGAAGATATTCTCAGTATTGCTTTGATAGTCAAGTTTGTCTTCTTTTAAGGCCACTCTCTAATGCCACATGTTCTAATGAAACTTGCTGGACACTTCCAAATGACCATCTCTCACAATTTAAATAGCATTGTGTATGTTCCTCATGAAGTCTATCATAATTTACTTAATATCACAGTTATTTTCTAGAATCTTCCAGCTTCTTTAAAGCTCATATATTTCTCCCACCTTTTTATTGGTTCAATACATTCTAATAATCTACAACATTCTCAGCAAGAATCTAGTACATTTCAAGATATTTCACAGGTTTTCTACTCATTTTCAGTATAAATTCTTAGTTCATATTCTTGTTGCTTTTTAAAACACTGGTCTTAATATGTGTACATACAAAGGAATATATGAAAGTCATAAAGCTATAGCAATAAAATGAGCACCCATGAACTTATAACAGCTTAAATATTAGAATATTACCAATATCTTGCTTTTTCCTATGTGGTTCTCTCATCTTATAACCTGCTTTTCTCCCAGAGATAAACAATATCTTGACTTCTATAAAAAATACAAATTAAAAAGACATTCTTTCATTCTTATTTTCAATTTCTTGATTATGAATCTATGCTTAAATAATGTGATATTTAGTCTTGGCACTTTCTGAGTGTAATGAGAATAGAATTGACTTTATATATTCTTCTGCAAAATGCATGAACTACTTCTCGTTCATTGTTTCGTTATTTCACTCTTGTTTGGACCTTGGAGTCATTCCTAGTTTTCTGAAACTATGATTGATGCAAGTATGAGCATTCATTCTTTATTTTTTCCATAATAAAAAGTTAATTTTGCACAAATCTTTCTTGTATTTCCCTTGATATACACACATAAAAACTTTCTATAGGATTTACATATACACACAGGAGAGGAATTACTGAGTTAGGGAGTAATGAGGGTCCCAATGCATAGGATAATGCCAAATTCTTTTCACAAGTAGCTGTACCAATTTTATTCTGCTGTGTATATGAGTTCACACTGATCCACACCCTCCCTAAAATATATTATTTACTCCCTTAATTTTAGAGTACCATGGACTACAAGGAGATCAAGTGAGTCTAAAAGAAATCAATCCTGAATATTCATTGGAAGGACATTCATTGATGCTGAAGCTCCAATATTTTGGCCACCTGATATGAAGAGCAAACTCATTGGAAAAGACCCTGATGCTTGGAAAATTGAAGGCAAATGAAGAAGGGGCGGCTAAGGATGAGAGAGGTTGCATCACTGACTCAGTGGACATGAATGTGAGCAAACCCTGGGAGGTAGAGAGGCACAGGGGAGTCTGGTGTGCTATAGTCTATGGGGCTACAAAGAGTTGGATATAACCTAGTGACTCAAAAACAATACAACACATTTTTGCCAATTTAGTGGTATGTCCTTATGGTTTATATTTGCTTTTACCAGGTTGCTTCAAATGTTGCTTTGACTTTATTCTGTTTCTGATATCTTTCTAACATCTATGTTTGTTAATTGCTATTTTTAGACAAAGAAAGCAAGATTTATGGTCTAAGTCCCATGCTTCAGGGAGCTTAAAATTTTTTNATTGATTTCCTTTAGGACTGACTGGTTTGATCTCATTGCAGTCCAGGGGACTCTCAAGTGAATGTGAAAGTGAAAGTCATTCAATCATGTCTGACTCTTTGTGACCTCATGGACTATATACTCCCTGGAATTCTCCAGGTCAGAATAATGGAGTGGGTAGCCTTTCCCTTTTCCAGGGCATCTTTACAATCCAAGGATCGGACCCAGGTCCCTCACATTGTAGGCATCAATTCTTTGGTGCTCAGCCTTTTTTATGGTCCAACTCTCACATCCTACTGAATTATTGGACTCACATGACTATTGGAGAAACCATCACTTTGACTAGAAGGACTTTTGTTGGTAAAGTAGTATCTGCTTTTTAATACACTGTCTAGGTAAGTCACTGCTTTTCTTCCAAGGAGCAAGCATCTTTTGATTTCCTGGCTGACACCCTGCCTTCTCCTGCACATAGTGGATTGTGGGATTTCTCATTCTCTAAAATCATGTGATCCAATTCCTTATAATAAATTTCATTCTATAGTACACATATCCTTTTGATTCTATTTCTTTGGAGAATCCTAACTCCCTCCACAGTTTGCATTTAATTTTTATGAAATGATAATCAGCTACATATTTTTCAGCTGAACTTATTGTCTTCTCAGTGGTCATTAAAAGTTAAATGATTTAATAATAATTTATAAAACTTTATTCATATATATATATGTAATTAAGAATATATAATTAGGATTGTATATTAAGACTTCCCAGGTAGCTCAGTGGTAAAGAACCCTCTTGCTTATGCAGGAGATACCAGAGATGTGGGTTTGATCCCTGGGTTAGGACAATCCCCTGGGGTAGGAAATGGCAACCCACTCTAGTATTCTTGCTTGGACAATCCCGTGGACAAAAGAGCCTAGTAGGTTAGAGTCCATGGGCTTGCAAAGGGTTGAACATGACTGCATGACTGACCAGTGCACGTCTGCTATTGTTGGGCATTTTGGAAACTTCTCATTAAGACCTACTAACACGGGTGTTTCCTTGAATATTCTCTATGTTTTGAATACCTGAACTTATTTCTGCTGTGTATATCTCTAGGATTGGAATTACAGAGTCATAACATGGACATATTCTAGTAGACTCCATCTAACAATTTAGCAAAATAATTTTACCAATTTACACTACAGACTCACCAGCAATTTGAGCCTTGGATAGTCCACATCTTTGCCAACATTTGTATTTTCCAATTTTTAAATTTTGGCCACTATTGAATTTAGTGCAGTGTAGTTTTAATTAGAGTTTGACTAATAAAGCCAGCTATCTTTTCAAAATTTAAGAGGCTTTTTAAACAATAAAATTTATTTTTCTAGGGTCAGTTTTGCAAATGAAAACAAATAATTTACTACAAATAATACTAATTCCTTAAATCTGTTAAAAATAACAACAACCTACTTCCTTAAATCTGCATATAGTGGAAGAATAGCTAATCTGAATACTTGTGTGTACATATGCATACATATATACATATAAACACACATACATTTAATGCATTTGTAAACATCTTAAGATATTTTTAAACCCAAGACCCCTTGATTCACTATTTCATTATTTTCAATAGTGTCAAGATAGCAAATTACTTTCAACACTGAAATTCTCAATAATTTTGGCAATGACACTATCAGAAAAGACAGTATCTATTCATTTGAAAAATTCCCATAGAAAAGGAAAATCACTGCTGTCTTCTCCTTGTAGTTCTGGGAAGTTTCAGGTAGAGATTACCTCTCATTTAGCCTTTTTTAGACACCTCATCTTTTATGGCCTCTAGGCAAGCTCCAAGATTTCCTTTCTATTAGGCTACTAGAATTAAACTCATATTATAGGTTGGGATTATTTTCAAAATTATAATGGAAACTAGCAAACCAAAGAGTGCCTCATATTGAGAAAAGCTAAGGCAAAACTATGTTAAAAAGACCCTAAGAACATTAGATTGGGGCTACAGTTCATTCAGACTGGTTTCTTGGTTGTCATTAAAATCTGTGCTTGGCTAGTTTTTCTAATGTTTCCATGAGAAAATCAGAGCTTTAAGTATTCTACCTATTATACTCAGAGCTACAAATCTCCTTGGAAAAATTTTTTCACAACTGTATGGACTTAGAGAATTCAGTTTCCTTTACCACCATTCCAGTTGGAGCCCTTACTCTTTCCTAGAAAAGATGCAGGAGCTTTCTAACAGGTCTCCTCATTTCTGGTTACTCGCAAGTCACATTTGCCCTACATATGCCTACAAGGTTAACTTTTTAGATCCATAATCCCCGTTTACCCTCCCAGAGGAAATTTCAATATATTGCAAAATCAATATCTGTCTAGACTCTAAATATGACATCAACTGACTCACTAATACTCCCAGTTCTTCATTTTTCTATTGGAAGATATTCTCAGTATTGCTTTGATAGTCAAGTTTGTCTTCTTTTAAGGCCACTCTCTAATGCCACATGTTCTAATGAAACTTGCTGGACACTTCCAAATGACCATCTCTCACAATTTAAATAGCATTGTGTATGTTCCTCATGAAGTCTATCATAATTTACTTAATATCACAGTTATTTTCTAGAATCTTCCAGCTTCTTTAAAGCTCATATATTTCTCCCACCTTTTTATTGGTTCAATACATTCTAATAATCTACAACATTCTCAGCAAGAATCTAGTACATTTCAAGATATTTCACAGGTTTTCTACTCATTTTCAGTATAAATTCTTAGTTCATATTCTTGTTGCTTTTTAAAACACTGGTCTTAATATGTGTACATACAAAGGAATATATGAAAGTCATAAAGCTATAGCAATAAAATGAGCACCCATGAACTTATAACAGCTTAAATATTAGAATATTACCAATATCTTGCTTTTTCCTATGTGGTTCTCTCATCTTATAACCTGCTTTTCTCCCAGAGATAAACAATATCTTGACTTCTATAAAAAATACAAATTAAAAAGACATTCTTTCATTCTTATTTTCAATTTCTTAATTATGAATCTATGCTTAAATAATGTGATATTTAGTCTTGGCACTTTCTGAGTGTAATGAGAATAGAATTGACTTTATATATTCTTCTGCAAAATGCATGAACCACTTCTCGTTCATTGTTTCGTTATTTCACTCTTGTTTGGACCTTGGAGTCATTCCTAGTTTTCTGAAACTATGATTGATGCAAGTATGAGCATTCATTCTTTATTTTTTCCATAATAAAAACTTAATTTTGCACAAATCATTCTTGTATTTCCCTTGATATACACACATAAAAACTTTCTATAGGATTTACATATACACATAGGAGAGGAATTACTGAGTTAGGGAGTAATGAGGGTCCCAATGCATAGGATAATGCCAAATTCTTTTCACAAGTAGCTGTACCAATTTTATTCTGCTGTGTATATGAGTTCACACTGATCCACACCCTCCCTAAAATATATTATTTACTCCCTTAATTTTAGAGTACCATGGACTACAAGGAGATCAAGTGAGTCTAAAAGAAATCAATCCTGAATATTCATTGGAAGGACATTCATTGATGCTGAAGCTCCAATATTTTGGCCACCTGATATGAAGAGCAAACTCATTGGAAAAGACCCTGATGCTTGGAAAATTGAAGGCAAATGAAGAAGGGGCGGCTAAGGATGAGAGAGGTTGCATCACTGACTCAGTGGACATGAATGTGAGCAAACCCTGGGAGGTAGAGAGGCACAGGGGAGTCTGGTGTGCTATAGTCTATGGGGCTACAAAGAGTTGGATATAACCTAGTGACTCAAAAACAATACAACACATTTTTGCCAATTTAGTGGTATGTCCTTATGGTTTATATTTGCTTTTACCAGGTTGCTTCAAATGTTGCTTTGACTTTATTCTGTTTCTGATATCTTTCTAACATCTATGTTTGTTAATTGCTATTTTTAGACAAAGAAAGCAAGATTTATGGTCTAAGTCCCATGCTTCAGGGAGCTTAAAATTTTTTCTGGCAGTGTCACCTGGGCAGAATGCCTAAGCCTGGACTGGGACTTGTGTGGACCCTGGTCCTTGTCTCTTCCATACGAACATATGAAGACCTCTCTGACTCTTTGCACCAGGGGTCCCAACCTCTGGGAGCTAATGCTTGGTGATTTGAGGTGGAGCTAATATAATAAATAATAGAAATAAAGTGCACCATAAATGTAATGTGCATGAATCATCCACAAAGCATCCCTCCTTCTAGTCTCTGGAAAAACTCTCTACCATGAATCCAGCCCCTGGTGCCGAAAATGTTGAGGACCCCTGGTTTCTACTGCAAGTGGGTCAATCAGACCCCCAAGTAGCTTTACAACTTCTGTTCATAGAGTCTTCCTGGGACCCTATGCCTGGATCATAATTTCAGCAGGACAGCCTGGTGAATAGATGGCCCCTTCTGACTGGGGCTGGAGAAGGAAATGGCAACCCACTCCAGTAATCTTGCCTGGAGAATTCGATGGACAGAGGAGTCTGGCAGGCTACAGTCCATGGGGTTGCAAAAAATCAGGCATGCCTAAGCAACTGTCACTCACTCACTCACTCTGGCTGGGGCAGAATTTCTTTTATGGGATCATCCCATATGGAGCTGCCAGAATGGTACTAACATAACTTGAGTGATTTTGATTGACACTGGACACAGAACAGGTTCAGAGCTTTGAGCTTCCAGTGGTCCACTGCCTGAGGATATGGTTAAGAGCATGAGCCCACACCTACCCATGACCTAACTGGGCTGCTACTTCTGATCCACAGCCCCCGAGACCAGAAGGAGTGTCAGCAGGCTTCCTTTACCCCATGTACAGGATCTCGCCCTTTCTACAGAGGTCACCCGCCTTGTCCACAGGCTCTGTGGGAGATCCAGGCAGTCCTCTGGAGATGGCTGTTTCTGTCTTCTCTGAGGGCTCTGAAGACTGTTACACCACAAACCAGTGGGCCTTTCTGATCCTGCTCTCTCTTGCCCTGACAGCTGTAGTGACACTGTACTTTCCTTCGCCTCTGTGTAAGCCATTCTGGTATATGTGTGTCTGTGTGTGTGCGCTGTCATGTCTGACTCTTCGTGACCTGTGGAAAGTAGCCCGCCAGGCTCCTCTGTCCATAGGATTCTCCCGGCAAGAATACTGGAGTGGGTTGCCATGTCCTCCTCCAGGGCATCTTCCCGACCCTGAGATGGAACCTGGGTCTGTGACATTGGCAGCTAGGTTCTTTAACACTTGTGTCACCTGGGAAGCCACAAGGCATTCCGGATAAGGAATGCATGTTCCTTTGTGAATAAAGGAACTCTTTCTGCTTTATGCATGGGCCCCTTGCTGATTGTCTCCCAGGGCACTGTATGAAAGACTGGGGAGCAAGCAGTATCTAAGGAAGGAATTTCTTGATAGTGGCCTTTATTTTTGTCATAAAATTCTAAACAGTAAATTTAACATAGCATAAAACAAATGACTGCTAACATTTCCTTCATATGAGTAAGGACATTTTCTTCAAGTGGGTAAGACTTGTGTTTGAGGTCATCATCAAAGAAGCACAGTACTAATTACGAGAGAGGGAGAGTGAAAAAAATGTTTATGGGAGGCATGATGGATATGCAGCAGTATAAGTAGTGATGCAACCAGCATTTAGTAATTGAGACTGAAGAACTTCAGAGGCAAGAACATCTGAACTGACTCAATACAGTTTCCAAGGAGCCAAGATAGAAGTGTTACTAACTTTTCTCATGAAAGAAGTGAATGATATTAACTTTTCTCATTAAAGTGAAAGTGTTAGTTATTCCGCTGTGTCTGACTCTTTGCAGCCCCATGGATTGGAGCTCACCAGGCTCCTCTATCCATGGAATTCTCCAGGCAAGAAAACTGGTAGACTTTCCTTTCTCCAGGGGATCTTCCCAATCCAGGGATTGAACCCATATCTCCTCCAATGCAGGCAGATTCTCATAGTGGGTGATATAAAGTTAGCCAAGAACCACTCATTTGGTTAAAACAAACATTAGATATGGTTCCCAGACCTGAATAGGAATAGAAAATCTTGAATTCTGTAAAACAATTTCACCTACAATGACTGTATGATAAACAAGTACGTAAATGCCTCTTCTTTACCAGTTATTCTAAACTATATATAAGTAACTAAATCTATATATAAGTAACTATATATAACTAAATAACTATATAACTATATAGATTTATATATAAATCTATATATAAGTAACTATATATAACTAAATCTATATATAAGTAACTCACTATGATGCTTTTGAATTGTGGTGTTGGAGAAGACTCTTGGGAGTCCCTTCGACTGTAAGGAGATTCAAGCAGTTCACCCTAAATGAGATCAGTCCTGGGTGTTCATTGGAAGGACTGATGTTGAAGCTGAAACGCCAATACTTTGGCCCCCTCATATGAAGAGGTGACTCATTGGAAAAGACCCTGATGCTGGGAGGGATTGGGGGCAGGAGGAGAAGGGGACAACAGAGGGTGAGATGGCTGGATGACATCACTGACTCAATGGACATAGGTTTGGGTGGACTCTAGGAGTTGGTGATGGACAGGGAGGCCTGGCGTGCAGCATTCCATGGGGTCGCAAAGAGTTGGACATGACTGAGCGACTGAACTGACTGACTGAACTATGGACTCATCAGGGCTTCCCTGGTGGCTCAGTGGTAAAATATCTACCTGCCAATGCTGGAGAAGCAGGTTTGATCCCTGGGTCAGGAAGATCGCCTGGAGTATGGCAACCCATCTTGTCTGAGAAATCCTATGGACTGAGAAAACTGGAGGGCTATAATCCATGAGGTTGCAAAAGAGTCAGACACGACTTAGTGACTAAATAACGATAACAATGGACTCATCAATTCTTTATTAAAATCTAACCAAATTGCTCATACAAACAGAGGCCTCACAAACATAATCTAGGTAAGGCCTTATTTAAATTATAATTTTTTGCCCTCATGTTTTTGCTGTATTTTTGTATCCTAAATCTCCTATTCTTCATTTTCCCTTTTTTTCCCTCACACAATTCATTGTTATTTTCCTGTGACTTTGTTTCCAGACTGAGAATTCTCTTTTCCATGTAAAAGCTTTTTTGTTGTTGTTTTTGTTATTCTAAGTTGGGTTATTTCATTTTTCATTTCAAGCATAACTGTTCATTATTTTTAGGAGTCTTCCATGTCATTTTATTTATGATGTGAGTTTTTCTGAGATTCTCAATTTGTCTTTTTTTTTTTCCTCTCGAGCACAGCAGGCAGATTATTTTATGAATGATTGTATCTGATAAATACATAATCTGGACTTGTATTTGTGCTATTTCTAGTTCATGACTCACTTTGGTCACTTTTTCACATGCTTAGCTATTTTTCTCATTTTGACAGAACTCTTTACTTGAAACATTCACCTCTAGATATAATTTAATTATAAGATTGGTAGATTTAGATTTATTACTCTCAGATGCTTATGGTCACCAACAGTTAGGGGATACTGTCTCCACTTTTAGTATTGGACATTCCAGAAATTGAGTTGCGGTACCTACTATTTCCAGTTTATGTTTTTACCTATGGTTCAACTGTAAGTGTCCTAACACATAGGTCATGAGATTTATTATACCTTACACAATGGCTTAAAGCTTCCCAGGTGGTGCTAGTGGTAAAGAACCCACCTGCTGATGCCGGAGACTTAAGAGACAGGGGTTCGATCCCTGGGTCAGGAAGATTCCCTGGAAAAGAGCATGGCAACCCACTCCAGTATTCTTGCTTGGAGAATCCCATGAACAGAGGAGCCTGGTGGGCTACAGTCCAAGGAGCCACAAAAGAGTAGGACATGACTGAAATGGTTTAGCAGGCACACACACACAATGACTAGCTCTGTATCCACAGTTTCACTCTCAAAACACTGAGAATAAGCAAAAAACAAAACTTCTTAGGTGCTCAGAAACTTGCTTAAATTTTTCAGATTGGTTAACATCCCCAGGGGAAAAAACATCCCCAAATGTCAGACTCCCACTTCGCTTAATCTCAAATGTTTCCCAGATCTTGGCTTGAAAAACGTGCCATAGGTTTCTTTAGGAGAATTGGTCCAAATTATGGCCCACCATTATAAAAAGTAGAAATCATTATTTACTTTCTAGTAAAAAGTTTGGGAAGTTGGTGTTATTCTCTCCAACATAATCAATCAAAAACTGAAATTCAGAATTTTTAAGTTACTTGCCTGAGGTCACCCAGTGTTAAGTGGCAAAGCCATGACTCAGACTAAGTTTTCAGATATTTATTTTGTGTGCTTTTCTCTAAACCCGACATCACCACAATTCTTTGGTGGCTCCTTCCTTCAATTGTATGTGTACAATTCTATCCCTAGACTTTTTTTGGTCTTCTAAATTGTAGTCACTATATTACACATCTTTACTTCACAACTTATTTACTTTGTTGCTTATTTGTTTATCCATTTTTTACTGGGTGCCCATTTTGAGGCTGTTAATGTACAAAAATAGCATCTAGTAAAGTGATAGAGCCAAAGAAAAGCCTATAAATATTGGCTGAATAAGTGTGTTAATAAATATAAGGGATATAGTATGGTAGGATCATTATTTTAGGGAATTAATTTGATTTTATGGATGTTTTCCCCATCTGTATTGATTAATATTGGGAAATCACTTAAGCTAGAGGGAGGACCGGCCAGGAGGCACAATAATTAAGCCAATTATCTTAATCTCGGGTTTCCCCGGTGAGGCTAGTGGTAAAGAATCCACCTGCCAAAGTGGAGACACAAGAGATGTAGATTCAATCCCTGCCTGGGGAAGATCCCCTGGAGGAGGAAATGACAACCCACTCTAGTACTGTCTGGAGAACTCAATGGACAGAGGTGCCTGGTGGGCTGTATAGTCCATGGGGCTGCAAAAAGTGGTCATGACTGACCACAGCACAGCACATATTAATTTCTTAATTTGAGAAGTGACAAATTATAGTGTAATACTTATTCCCATAGGTCTTATAAAGGATGAGAAAACTTAAAAACTGGTAAGGCCAGATTAAATATTCATAAATTGTGTCAAATGATGTCAAAGTGGTTGATTTCTTCAGCTCTTTCAACACAATGTAGACCTCATAATAAATGGATTCACTTTTATTTATTTATTTGGCATTATTTTCAGCACCTGCTTTGTGCCTATGTGTTCAGAGCTGCAAGCCCTAAGTTAATATCATTACAGGGTATCCAATTTAAAATACATGTAGAACACAAATTAAAAAAAAATTCAACTTTCACTAAATTTTACCCTCTGTAAGATAAAACATATGGGGGAAAAATATGTTTAAGCCAGACTTTGGTCATTAGATTCTTCCTTAGGTTTCTTTTCTGATGAATTTTAATTATTTTTCCTTCAAGGCACTTCAAAGGAGTGTGTACATGTGAGCAAAGTCTCTTGAGTCGTGTCCAACTCTTTGTGACCCCATGGACTGTAGCCTGCCAGCCTCCTCTGTCCATGGGATTCTCCAGATAAGAATATTGGAGTGGATTGCCACTCTTTTCTCCAGGGAATCTTCCTGACCCAGGGATGGAACCTATGTTTCCTGAGGCTCCTGCATTGCAGGTGAATTCTTTACTGCTGAGCCACAAAGGAAGTGTGTTAAAAACCGAGCTCTAATTGCAGACTTTGTTTGTTTACATTATTTCAGTTGATGTTTTCTGTTCCACACTTGTCTCTTACTTTTTTTTAAATCACACCTTTCTCTTTCCAAGATTTACTTGCCAACACATCACTGCTTAATTCTTTATGAATGTTCTTTGCTGTTTTATTGGACATTCGCAGTAGTAATTTCTTTGTAAACCAAAACTCAGAAATCCAGAAAACTCTAAGAAAGAATTTAAAATGTCTCGGAGTGGATAGCCATTCTCTTCTCCACGGGTCCTTCCCAACCCAGAGATTGAACCTGGGTCTCCTATATAGTAGGCAGATTATTTACCCTCTGAGCCATCAGGGGAAGCCCTATATGAAAGATATCAGCTTGTACTTCAGATCAGTTCAGTTCAGTTGCTCAATGGTGTTCGACTCTTTGTGACCCCATGAATTGCAGCACACCAGGCCTCCCTGTCTATCACCAACTCCCGGAGTTCACCTAAACTCATGTGTATCAAGTCGGTGATGCCATCCAGCCATCTCATCCTCGGTCGGTCGTCCCCTTCTCCTCCTGCCCCCAATCCCTCCCAGCATCAGAGTCTTTTTCAATGAGTCAACTCTTTGCATGAGGTGGCCAAAGTACTGGAGTTTAAGCTTTAGCATCAGTCCTTCCAAAGAACATCAAGGACTGATCTCCTTTAGAATGGACTGATTGGATCTCCTTGTAGTCCAAGGGACTCTCATAGAGGTAAGGAATTTCTCAACTAAGGGATACTCTATTTTTAGGGACTTCTAAAAATAGGAATAATTCATTTGGAAAACACATCTTGGTTTCATGCTAGATTTAGGCAAACTGTGAATGACCCAGATTTATCTGACTTCTTTTTTATCCATCTTTTCCACACTACTCAGTGAAGATATTCAAAGTGTAGGGTGTTCATGCTGGTGTGCATACAAGGTGAGTCATTGGTGTGCAGAAGGCAAACATGAGAATACCTTTTCATATTTTTATCATTCATCTTATCCTTTAAACTTTTGTATTTTCTCTATACTGAATACCAGAGAGTACTGCATCTTTGTTCAATAGATTAAAAACCCCAAATATCATGAAAACCATTTCACTTGGGTAACCTTCAGAATGTAGAGGCTGTTGTAGAATATTAATATATTTGGTGAAATTGTTTAAGCACTGCAAGAGGTTTTGTGCCTATGTAGAAAGATTTTTTTTTTAACTTCAAAAAGCTGTCAGTGGAACTCTGATAATGACACTTACTGTCAAACTTATCATGCCTCAATTATGTTAACACCTTCTTTTGAAGTTTCCTTTTTAACATGAAAAACACAATTTATTATAAAAGATCTCTGCATAAGCTGAAAGAATTCAAAGGCCTCCAATAGGCTGCTCTTGAGAGAACTGTAGGCAGGGAAAACTTTATATTCATACTGTGAGCAACTTAGTTTCACTTTGCTGTGAGAATAAATCACAAGAAAAAGTGCACCTTGAAGTAGGCACAGCCAGCATGTACAATGTTATAGCATCAGAGCGAATGTGTCTGAGGCTCCCTGACAGTCCTTTCAGAGTCTCCAGCGGAAGATTCTCCCAGCTACCCAGGCGTGGGGACACCATACTCCCTTGTCCAGTTGTTGGTTCACTTGTGCCCTCTGTCTCACACATTCCTCATCTTTCCTTTGCTATCTTTCTATTGTCACATACCATTTGCTTTTTTTCTTCTCTAAGTCATCTGCTAGATGTTGATGAACACAGACTCTCTTATCATTGCTGGATTTTAGTTTCTTTCTCCAAGAGGCTGAGATTATTGATTCCATTTAGGTCAGTACATTTTCTGTGAATCATGTTCCTCTGTGTCCATTAATTACCCACAAGCCATGTTTTGTTCCCCCATCACTGCTGCTCACTTTATGTACCTATTTGGTATGGAGTGATTTTATGTATGTGTGTGCACACTGTGTTAGCTTTTTCCTCCGTGGAACCCTGCTGAACAAGAAGATTGCATGCTCTGCCTTCTACGCCTTTGCCCTGCTTCCCACCCCCAACTATGCTCCTACTTCTGTTTCCTTAGATCACATTTATTATCATGATGTTTCTTTCCTATGAATCCTATTTTCAATTTCTCTGGCAATTCTGTATTGTCTCCTTTGTTATCTGACTTAAGAAGAATGCAAATATATTCACTACAAGGAGATATTCTTCAATCAAAGACTGTTATCCTCCTCATATTCTCCAAGATTAGGGAACAAATATTGATAAAGAATATGGCATCATATATAACCGTGTTTATACTACAGATCATGGAAATTATATGTTTTGGCATCCTGGTCCAGTGTTTTGTGATATTTTCATTTTGATTTGAGCATAAGTGAATATATGCTACTCTTCAAATTCAGCTAAAGAGGAGCATACTTTACGAATCTTCCTTTGCCATACCAAAGTAATTAAAATTTCTGATACTTCAATAAATGAGCATTTATAAAACATTTTCCTGTTAGAATATCTATTCTTTCAGTTGGCTAACTCCATTAACTTCCTACAACTGATAACGTCTTTTTTCTATATGCCTAATTTAGTTATTCTTCTTACAGAAGTGAAAAATTCTTAGCATAGTTATCCTTGTTTCTATTATAGATATAAATGAATCATGATACTCTTTCATACTAGCAAAGATAGGTCTACAATACAATCTTGGTGAAGCTATGATCTATTTATAAGAGTGATATGTAATTTATTTTATGTTTAAAATATTTATTTGGCTTCATTGAGTCTTGGCTGCATCATGCAGTATACTTCTTTATTGTGCATAGGCTCAGTAGTTATGGCATACAGGCTAAGTTGCTCCCCAGCATGTAGGTTCTTAGTTCCCTGACCAAGGATCGAGCCTCCATCTCCTGCACTGGAAGGTGGATTCTTAACCACTATTCTTAGTTAGGGAAGTTAATCAAGGGAAGTCCCAGGAGTGGTATGGAACTTAAAATGCATTTGACATCTTTGCCATAGACAGTATATTTTCCAAAAATGGATATCCTAAAATATATATTTACTAAATGCTAAAATAATATTTATATATCTAGGTAAAGCCAACTTATACACCATTATTAAGACTTTTACTCATTTTATGTTTTTGCAAATGTGTTGTATATTCTATTGTAAATAAGCAGAAAAGAGGAACCAAGAACACAGCCTGGGTTTTTTACTTTGTGTCAGGTTAGTCTGAAAAGATGCAAGATTTTTTAAAACAGATTTTACAACAGCAATTAGATCAGGGAGTGGACCAAGCCCAATTATCACTTCAATTCATGCAATTACAAATAGAAATGGAGCAAGCAGAGCATTAGGCCTTTCCTTCTCAGGGCTCTCTTTGCCTATTCCTTCCCCCTTTTCCATGTAATCATTAGAAAACAAAAGAATGGAACTAAAAATAATTTGACAACCAGAAGTGAGTTAATGGTGACAAATGCTAATACTGAGTCAATTCTTTTTTCCATAGTAGGTGTATTTACTTTAGGTTGTACAGCTAAGACACTTAAAATACAGGAACATCTGATGGAAAAGGGTTGCCACTGTGTCATCTGGGACATGCTTTTATTTCAGCTTTCAGGATAAATTATAAGTTAGAGGAGACTAGAGAAATCCTTTAACTTCTGGTTTTCCCTTTTAGTGAGAGCAATCATGGAGAAAATTATGATCATTATCGAGGACACGCATTTAGATAACACAACCGCAGGAAGAAGCTCCTTGGCACATATTTTGCCTGAGAAACAAAGGTCTGAGAGTACCTATCATGCCATACTTTATTCTCCTTCCAAGGAAAAACACAGACAATCAAAAAGATTTTCACAAGAAATTAAAGAATCAGGGTCAGGCTGCCCCCAGAGGCCTTCAGAAAGTTTCTGAGGCTTGAAGTGTGGTGGCAATTTCCCCACCCCCGAGTTCTTCAAAATGGAAAAATGGGAGAGATTTTGTTATGAATAAGCCACCTAAGAACCATGATTATAGGCATAAACCATCAGAAAGCACAGCTGATTTTCATCTTGTAAGGTTTGATGTTGTTTTTTATTGCTTTGCAACTTAATTGTACTTGGTGGTGTTTGCAGCTTAGAAGGTACACAGTTATGCTTGTCACTGTCTTTGGGAAACCATTCTTGAGCCCCAGTATCCTGAAAATGTTCTTCCAGTTGGAATTTGATGGTGGTCTGTATTAGTTATCTGTTAGTATGTAACAAATAAACCCAAAACTTAGAGGCTTCAAACAACAATTTTTTTTTTTCTTATGATTCTGTGGGTTAGAATTTGGGCAGAGCTCATCTTTGAACTGCTTATGCCCCAGCTGGTGTTAGCTGTGATCACTTACTCTAATATTTTCTTCCTGGAAATATCTAACCAGATTCTCATGCTCCTTGGGGACATTTTTGTGTAATTTTCATCTACTGTGTTACTGCAGGGGTATGTCTTTTCTCTAGCCTCCAAAACCAATTTCCTCACTGTATTCCAAATTCCACTAGCAATCTCCTCACTAGTCCTCAGGCTTCTGCCCTCCTTCCTACAAAGTCATTAGCACCTATTTTAGGGTTTTGTTATGGTGACAACCTATTTCTGATATTCATTTTTGTCTCAGTTATCTAATTCTGGATAACAAACAACCCCTGAACTTGGTGGTTTAAACATCGCAACAATGATTTTTTTTTTTAAATTTCTTATGAATCTTTGGGTTAGGAACTCAGGTAGGGTCTGCTGGGTGTTTCTGCAGCTCCACTTGGCAATGGCTGAGGGCACTGCATCAGCTGCGTTTAGATGCTGGGCTGGAAGATCCAAAGTGGCTTTACTCACATGTCTAAGGCCTCAGTGCTTCTCCATGTGGGTTCTCCCTGTATCTGCTTCCATCTTCTCATATAACAGTTGAGCTCAAACTCCTTTACATCTTACAGCACACATCACCAGGAGTGCAAAAACAGAAATTGCCACGTTACTTTAAAAGCAAGGCACAATGTCAAAACAGGCCGCAGTTTCAGTGGATGGAAATGGACCTATTCACTGATGGGAAGAAAAGCAGGCACATATAAACAGGGAAGGGAGGAACAGTTAAGCCATATTCAGAATCTATCTATGGCATGATCAAATCTGTAAATTCCACATAAATGATACTAATTTTATATCTTGTCAACTGAGAGACTAAATCCCCATTAATTTACCCTATCAAAGAAATGGAAAATCTTTGAAAACCAAGATAGCACATTTTCTGGCATCTAAATATTTCCATAGGTCTGGGTTGTTTATGTGCAGAATAATACTTGCATATTGTATATGAATTATATTAAAATATGTGTATATATATATATGTAAATTATATTACTTCAAAGAATATCATCTTATTTTACAATCCCATTTCTTACAAAAAAGTTTGGCTCATATCTCCTTCTGAGTCAGTCCACTTTCAAGCCATACTATTCTAGTTAAAGGATAGCTTTAAACTCTATGCCCAGTTATTTATTATTTAACTATTGGTCACTAACTCAAATTCTTGGAACACTGCCATTCTCTTTTTAGTATTCCAAAGTAACATTCATACCAGACTTCTAGAGAAGGCTTAAGGATTAAAACCAGCAGATGAAGATACTGGTAATTAAATTTTGACCTTATTGATGCTACAAATACACCTGTTATTTGTTGTCATGGGAAATTTCTCACTAGCCATGTCCCATTTTTAAGGTAAAACTTTTAGACCTATTATCAATGAACATACTTCCTCTTCACAGAAACCCTACATTTTTTCCTCAGATTTACTAATCTGTATACTTAAGTTCTGCTACTCTTACTTTTTTTGCAATAAAAATTTGTGTAGCACAGGGCTCCCAGTCTGGCACTCCGTGATGACCTGGAGGGATGGGATGGCAGGATAGGAGAGAGGCTAGGGAGTGAGGGGGTGTATGTATAATTCTGGCTGATTTGTGCTGTTGTATGGCAGAAATATTGTAATACTGTAACATAATATTGTAAAAATTAAAAATATATATTTGAATAAATGAGAAAATCATACTTTAAAATTTTTCTACAAAGAGGAAAATTTTGTAGGGCCAATGTTCTGTTTTAATAGAATACTCTAGAAGAGTATTTTAATACTCTTTCCTCATTTCTTTCATCTATGTTTGCCAAGGGTCTCCTACATTAAAAACAATAACAACAAAAAGTCCAACAAGGGGTTTTCTGAAATAAGAATAACACTCTTCCACTCTTGCTTTTAGTATTTGGTTTAAATGGTGAAAATTTCCTTCCCCATAAAGATATGGGAGAGATATGGATTAGAAGGTGTGCATTTTTTTTAATACAGTAGATTACATTTTATTTTATTTTTTAATACTTTATTCTATNGTTCAGACTGGTTTTAGAAAAGGCAGAGGAACCAGAGATCAAATTGCCAATATCCTCTGGATCATGGAAAAAGCAAGAGAGTTCCAGAAAAACATCTACTTCTGCTTTATTGACTATGCCAAAGCCTTTGACTGTGTGGATCACACTAAACTGTGGAAAATTCTGAAAGAGATGGGAATTCCAGACCACCTGACCTGCCTCTTGAGAAATCTGTATGTAGGTCCGGAAGCAACAGTTAGAACTGGACATAGAACAACAGGCTGGTTCCAAATAGGGAAAAGAGTACATCAAGGCTGTATATTGTCACCCTGCTTACTTAACTTATATGCAGAGCACATCATGAGAAATGCTGGACTGGAAGAAACACAAGCTGGAATCAAGATTGCTGGGAGAAATATCAATAACCTCAGATATGCAGATGATACTGCCCTTATGGCAGAAAGTGAAGAGGAACTAAAAAGCCTCTTAAAGAAAGTGAAAGAGGAAGCGAAAAAGTTGGCTTAAAGTTCAACATTTAGAAAAGGAAGACACAGCATCTTGTCCCATCACTTCATGGGAAATAGACGGGGAAACAGTGGGAACAGTGTCAGACTTTATTTTTTTGGGCTCCAAAATTACTGCAGATGGTGACTGCAGCCATGAAACTAAAAGACACTTACTCCTTGGAAGAATGGTTATGATCAACCTAGATAGCATATTCAAAAGCAGAGACATTACTTTGCTGACTAAGGTCTGTCTAGTTAAGGCTATGGTTTTTCCAGTAGTCAAGTATAGATGTGAGAGTTGGACTGTGAAGAAGGCTGAGCACCGAAGAATTGATGCTTTTGAACTGTGGTGTTGGAGAAGACTCTTGAGAGTCCCATGGACTGCAAGGAGATCCAACCAGTTCATTCTGAAGGAGATCAGCCTTGGGATTTCTCTAGAAGGAATGATACTAAAGCTGAAACTCCGGTATTTTGGCCACCTCTTGCGAAGAGTTGATTCATTGGAAAAACTTTGATGCTGGGAGGGATTAGGGGCAGGAGGAGAAGGAGACAAGAGAGGATGAGATGGCTAGATGGCATCACTGACTTGATGGACGTGAATCTGATTGAACTCCAGGAGTTGGTGATGGACAGGGAAGCCTGGTGTGCTGGGATTCATGGGGTCATAAAGAGTCGGATACGACTGAGTGACTGTACTGAACTGGAATTGCTGATCTACATTTTTTGGCTTTATGAACAATGTTGCTATGTTTACTTGTATTTGTATGAATATGTTTTCTTTTTTGTAGAGTATGTACCTAGCAGTGTGACTGATAAATCATGTGATAACTACATTGAAATTTTTGAAGAACTGCCAAGCTATTGTCAATAGCAGCTGAATCAACTTACGTTCCTACCAGCAATGTATGAAGGGTTCAAATTTATTCACATCTCTGCCAAAACTTAATATCCATCCTTGTGGCTTCCCCAATGGCTCTGCAATGCAGGAGGCACTGGAGACACGAGTTTGATCCCTGGTTGGGGAGATCTCCTGGAGGAGGAAAAGACAACCCATTCCAATGTTGTCTGAAAAATCCCATGGGTAGAGGAGCCTGACAGGCTATATATAGTCCATGGGGTCACACAGAGTCGGACATGACTGAGTGACTAAGCACACACACATCCTAGAGGGTTAGTGATGCATTTTACACTAATTTTTTTCTTTTGTCAAAAAATGAATGAGATAGTTATCAGTATGGTTGGAGTAACTTCTATAAGAACTCAAAATTACTTTGGCTTAACAAAATAAAGGCTTATTTCTCACTCATATCAGAGTGTAATATGGGTAGAATGGCAGGGTGAGCAAGAAATGGGGTTTCAATTACCCAGGAAACCTCCTTTATATTACTGGACATCCCATTCTTTCTGCAGAAAGGTCTGCAGCCAGCCTAGAGAGTTACATGAGAGGCATTAGTTAATAGCTTGTAAACAGCATGCATGACCCACCATTTTTCATTTCTCAGAGTTCAGTCATCTGTCTCTCATCTCACTGCAAGGCAAGTTTGGAAATACAATCTTTTTGAGTACCCAAAAGTTAAAAGAAATAAAGTTGAAGATTGCATTAGATTTTTTCTGTCACCACACACGTCATTAACAGGATTGAACAATTTTACGTAAACATGATAATAGGAATTTTGGTTTTAGTACTGACAGAAATTCATTATATCATTTTGGGATAGGTGTTAAAATTTTCTGGTGACGGTTCTTTATCATTCAGTTTGCTCTGGTATTCACACAACTTACATTCTCAAATTTTTTTTTTTACTGCCTTTTGGTGTAAAAGAATCTTTAAAATCCACATTATTTTAATGAAATTTAATGGCCACTGGAATTATTTAAAAATACATTGCACGTTTTAAAAAGCAAAATCTTCTGTGATATGTTTATGTCTTTTAAAACTCCCTCAATCTGCTATTCAAACTATCATTATAATGGAAAGTAAGATTATGTGCCCACATTTAAACTTTATTGGATATTTCATACTGAATTGCTATTTGCAATACAGATTGTAACCTGACTGTGTCCATAAGTATTTTTTATCAAGCCTTTAAACTGGTCTTATTGGCTTCATAAATACTGAAGTCTTACATGGCCTTATAACATTCTGTGGTGTAAATCTTGTATATTCAAAGTTTATATGCATATTTATTGTATAGATCATTATATTACTACCAGAACCATAGGCAGTAACTGCTGGGAATAAATTTTGTTCTTTATATAAAAATTCAGATTTTAATCCTTAAAATTTAGGAAGCTTTGCATTTGCATATATGCAAATGAATTTTTTAAAAAATATTCATACCCACACATAGTCTCAGAAATGTATTGCACTTTTATTTTTTAAAGATATGTATTTTTATTTCTGCTAGATGGCCAGCAATTTGTTTGCCCAAACTTTTTTATTTCCATTTTTATTTCCTTATTACCTAGCATATTTACTTAAATTTTCATTACCTTTTCTTTTTACCTTGTTTCCTGAATTCTCCTTTTTCATCTGAGATTATACTCGAAGAATTTAAACAGTTTGTTGAATAGTAACTGATATAAATGTTGATAGATTATGCACAATATAACATAATGTGATCAAAGACCAAAAAAATTAAGAGGAATGTTGAATTACTCTGTAAACAGAAGTATCTGCTTCTGAATTACATATAGTCTAGTCTAAATAAGCAGAGGAAATAATATTGAATTGCAAGATGGCCTAACACAAAGTACTAAGCATTATTGTCCACAATTCTGTGATTCTGCAACAGATCTCACACTTATCCATCACACGAAGAAAGGGAAACTGGGTGGGAATTTGGCTGTGACTTAATTTGCCATCTGTGCGTTGATAACATAATTTGTCATATTTTGATTGCTTCACAGAGTTTAGTGAGGCAAACCTGAACACCAAGTGTCATTCAAGAAAATTCTGCTTATTTTTTGTTAACTGATATTCTTGTAGTTTATAATAATGTAACATGGCTTGCATATTGCTTTAATAAATTTATTTATTTTGGGCTGTGCTGGGCCTTCATTGCTGCAAGGGCTTTTCTCTAGTTGTGGTGAAAGAAACTGAAAGTCACTCAGTCGTGTCTGACTCTTTGCAACCTCATGGGCTATGTAGTCCATGGAATTCTCCAGGCCAGAATACTGGAGTGGGTAGCTGTTCTCTTTTCCAGGGGATCTTCCTGACCCAGAAATCGAACTTGGGTCTTCTCCTGCATTGCAGGCGGACTCTTTACCAGCTGAGCTACCAGGGAAGACTCTGGCAGTTGCAGCAAGTGAGGGCTAGCTGTGGGGAGGGCTGCTCTTTAGCTGTGGTCCATGGCTTTCTCACTGTGATGGCTTCTCTTGCTGCAGAGCTCAGGCTCTAGGGTGCACGGCCTAGAGTAGCTGTGGCACATGCACTCGGTAGCTGGTGGCTGCCAGGATCTCGAGCATAGGCTCTGTCACTGTGACGCACAGGCTTAGCTCCTCTTTGGCATGTGTGATCTTCCCTAATCTAGGACCAAATCCATGTCTCCTGCATTGGCAAGCAGATTCTTTACCACTGAGCCGCCAAGGATGTCCCTGGTTTGCATTTTTTTTTTTTCATTTATGATGATGAATACTCAGCAGAATCTTGGGAACCCAGGAGGATATATCTATGAATTCTGACAATATGGAAGGCATTATTTCTTTAAGGGAGCTTCCCTGGTGGCTCAGACACTAAGAATACACCTGCAATGCAGGAGACTGGTTCAATACATGGGTTGGGAAGATGCCCCGGAGAATGGAATGGCAACCAACTCTACTCCAATATTCTGGCCTGGAGAATTTCATGGACAGAGGAGCCTGGCAGGCTATAGTCCATGGAGTCATTAGAGTTGGATATGACTGAGGGACTAACACACACACACACACACACACACACACACACACACACACACATACACACACACACATACACTTCTTTAAGGATTCCTTCTCTTCTGTTTTCCACTTCTGTATCTTTCTAGAATTCCTACTAATGATCTATAATTTTTTATCCTTTTCTTCTTCTTATCTATCTTTGTCTCTCCTACTTCTAATAACCCTCCTTAGAGTTATGTTACTAATCTTTTATTAAAAGTATGTTACTTCTCTTAATTTTTATTTTGAAATATTTATATATTCATGGAAGTTGCAAAGATAGTAGAGGTTCTATTCACCTTGCTTCTCCCAATGGTTGAATTCTTATTTCACTTCACTTCAGTTACACAGTCATGTCTAACTCTTTGCGACCCCATGAATCGCAACACACCAGGCCTCCCTGTCCATCACCAAAACCCGGAGTTTACTCAAACTCATGCCCATCGAGTCAGTGATGCCATCCAGCCATCTCATCCTCTGTCGTCCCCTTCTCCTCCTGTCCCCAATCCCTCCCAGCATCAGAGTCTTTTCCAATGAGTCAGCTCTTCGAATGAGGTGGCCAAAGTACTGGAGTTTCAGCTTTAGTATCAGTCCTACCAATGAACCCAGGACTGATCTCCTTTAGGATGGACTGGTTGGATCTCCTTGAAGTCTAAGGGACTTTCAAGAGTCTTCTCTAACACCACAGTTCAAAAGCATCAATTCTTTAGTGTTCAGCATTCTTCACAGTCCAACTCTCACATCCATACATGACCACAGGAAAAACCATAGCCTTGACTAGACAAACTTTAGTTGACAAAGTAATATCTCTGCTTTTGAATATGCTACCTAGGTTGGGCATAACTTTCCTTCCAAGGAGTAAATGTCTTTTAATTTCATGGCTGCAGTCACCATCTGTAGTGATTTTGAAGCCCAGAATAATAAAGTCTGACACTGTTTCCATTTTTTCCCCATCCATTTCCCATGAAGTGATGGGACCGGATGCCATGATCTTACTTTTCTGAATGTTGAGCTTTAAGCCAACTTTTTCACTCTCCTCTTTCACTTTCATCAAGAGGCATTTTAGTTCCTCTTCACTTTCTGCCATAAGGGTGGTATCATCTGCATATCTGAGGTTATTAATATTTCTCCTGGCAATCTTGATTTTAGCTTGTGCTTCTTCCAGCCCAGCGTTTCTCATGATGTACTCTGCATATAAGTTAAATAAGCACAGTGACAATATACAGCCTTGACGCACTCTTTTCCCTATTTGGAACCTGTCTGTTGTTCCATGTCCAGTTCTAACTATTGCTTCCTGACCTACATATAAGTTTCTCAAGAGGCAGGTCAGGTGGTCTGGTATTCCCATCTCTTTCAGAATTTTCCACAGTTGATTGTGATCCACACAGTCAAAGGCTTTGGCATAGTCAATAAAGCAGAAATAGATGTTTTTCAGGAACTCTCTTGCTTTTTCCATGATCCAGAGGATGTTGGCAATTTGATCTCTGGTTCCTCTACCTTTCTGAAACCAGCTTGAACATCTGGAAGGTAATAGTTCACGTATTATTGAAGCCTGGCTTGGAGAATTTGGGGCATTACTTTACTAGCATGTGAGATGAGTGCAGTTGTGTAGTTTTGAGAATTCTTTGGCATTGCCTTTCTTTGGGATTGGAATAAAAACTGACCTTTTCCAGTCCTGTGGCCACTGCTGAGTTTTCCAAATTTGCTGGCATATTGAGTGCAGCACTTTCATAGCATCATCTTTTAGGATTTGAAATAGCTCAACTGGAATTCCATTACCTCCAGTAGCTTTGTTCCCAGTGATGCTCCCTAAGGCCCACGTGACTTCACATTCCATGATGTCTGGCTCTAGATTAGTGATCACACCACTGTGGTTATCTGGGTCATGAAGATCTCTGTACAGTTTTTCTGTGTATTCTTGCCACCTCTTTGTAGTATCTTCTGCTTCTGTTAGGTCTATACCATTTCTGTCCTTTATCGAGCCCATCTTTGCATGAAATGTTCCTTGGAATCTCTAATTTTCTTGAAGGGATCTCTAGTCTTTCCCATTCTGTTCTTTTCCTCTATTTCTTTGCATTGATCGCTGAAGAAAGCTTTCTTATCTCTTCTTGCTATTCTTTGGAACTCTGCATTCAGATGCTTATATCTTTCCTTTTCTCCTTTGCTTTTTGCTTCTCTTGTTTTCACAGCTATTTGTAAGGCCTCCCCAGACAGCCATGTTGCTTTTTTGCATTTCTTTTCCATGGGGATGGTCTTGATCCCTGTTTCCTGTACAGTGTCATGAACCTCATTACATAGTTCATCAGGCACTCTATCTATCAGATCTAGTCCCTTAATTTTATTTCTCACTTCTACTGTATAATAATCAGGTAATTGATTTAGGTCATACCAGAATGTTCTAGTGGTTTTCCCTACTCTCTTCAATTTAAGTCTGAATTTGGCAATAAGTAGTTCATGATCTGAGCCACAGTCAGCTCCCAGTCTTGTTTTTGCTGACTGTATAGAGCTTCTCCATCTTTGGCTGCACAAATAAAGTCAGTCTGATTTCAGTGTTGACCATCTGTTGATATCCACGTATAGTTTTCTCTTGTGTTGTTGGAAGGGGTGTTTGCTATGACCAGTCCGTTCTCTTGGCAAAACTTTATTAGTCTTTGCCCTGCTTCATTCTGCATTCCAAGACCAAATTTGCCTGTTGCCCCAGGTGTTTTTTGACTTCCTACTTTTGCATTCCAGTCTCCTATAATGAAAAGGACATTTTTGGGGGTGTTAGTTCTAAAAGGTCTTGTAGGTCTTCATAGAACCATTCAACTTCAGCTTCTTCAGCGTTACTGGTTGGGGCATAGGCTTGGATTACTGTGATATTGAATGGTTTACCTTGGAAACGAACAGAGGTCATTCTGTTGTTTTTGAGACTGCATCCAAGTACTGCATTTTGGACTCTTTTGTTGACCATGATGGCTACTCCATTTCTTCTATGGGATTCCTGCCCAGAGTAGTAGATATAATGGTCATCTGAGTTAAATTCACCCATTCCAGTCCATTTTAGTTCGCTGATTCCTAGAATGTTGATGTTCACTCCTGCCCAGTTTGACCTCTTCCAATTTGCCTTGATTCATTGACTTAACATTCCAGGTTCCTATGCAATATTGTTCTTTACAGCACTGGACCTGGCTCTTATTACCAGTCACATCCACAGCTGGGTATTGTTTTTGCTTTGGCTCCACCCCTTCATTCTTTCTGGAGTTGTTTTTCCACTGATTTCCAGTAGCATATTGGGCACCTACCGAACTGGGGAGTTCCTCTTTCAGTATCCTATCATTTTACCTTTTCATACTGTTTATGGGGTTCTCAAGGCAAGAATACTGAAGTGGTTTGCCATTGCCTTCTCCAGTGGACCTCATTCTGTCAGACCTCTCCACCATGACCCGTCTGTCCTGTGTGGTCCCACACTGCATGGCTTAGTTTCATTGAGTTAGACAAGGCTGTGGTCCATGTGATCAGATTGGCTAGTTTTCTGTGATTATGGTTTCAGTGTGTCTTCCCTCTGGTGCTGTCTCACAATACCTACCATCTTACTTGGGTTTCTCTTACCTTGGACTTGGAGTATCTCTTCATGGCTGTTTCAGCATAGTGCAGCCGCTGCTCCTACCTTGGACAAGGGGTATCTCCTCAGGGCCACTTAATAAAATACAATATCAAAACTAGGAATTTAGCAGTGATACAACGTGTGTATATAGTTCTATATCATTTTATTACTTGAGTAAATTTGTGTTAACTACAACCTCCATCAAGATACAGAATTATCCCACCATCACAAGGATTCCTCTTATAACTGTTGCTTACAGCTATACTTGCCCTTCTCCCCAGACACCCTCATGTTCTTCCATCCTACCATCCTTATGCCTGGCAACCATTAATCTGTTTTTCCCCTGTATAATTTTGTCATTTTGAGAAGCTTTATAAATGGAATCATTCAGTATGTAACCTTTCAAACTGGTCAATTTTAGCTCAGCATGACAACCATCTAAGCTATTAATGTGTTAGTAATTTATTCTTTTTTGTAATTGCTGAACTATATTCAGTGGTATACCACCATTAGTTTAACCATACTCCTATTAAAATACATCTTAATCATATCCAGTTTCTGTTTTATTTCCCTATAGTTGGAGAGCAAATGCTGTATGCTTTCCAAATTTTTGTTGGGCAACATTTGTTTAATGATCCAGGGAATGGTCTACATTGGTATAAGTTCCATGGTCACTTGAAAAATATTTTTTCCCATTGTTGAGTGAAGTGTGGTATACATGCTGATTACATTCTGTTGACTGAAGGTGATGTTAAATTATTCTGTAACTATTCTTTTCTGTCTAATAGTTCTACCAGTTGTTAAGAGGAGGATATTGGAGTCTCCAACCATAATTTGGAAAGTGTTTTTTTTTTTAGTCAATTTTTGCTTCACATGTACTGCAATTCTCTTGTTGGGTGTATCCACATTGAGGAATTGTACACTTTGATGGTTGATCGATCCTTTTTACCACTATGTAATGTTCTCTTCTGTCCCTGATAATTTTCTCTGATATGGTACCAACTTTATCTGACATTAATATAGCTTCCCTGATAGCTCAGTTGGTAAAGAATCCACCTGCAATGCAAGAGACCCGAGTTCAATTCCTGGGTCAGGAAGATCCTCTGGAGAAGGGATAGGCTACCCATTCCAGTATTACTGGGCTTCCCTGTGGTTNTCATATTTTCCTATTTGGAACCCGTCTGTTGTTCTAGTCCAGTTCTAACTGTGGCTTCCTGACCTGCATACAGATTTCTCAAGAGGCAGGTTAGGTGGTCTGGTATTCCCATCTCTTTCAGAATTTTCCACAGTTTATTGTGATCCACACAGTCAAAGGCTTTGGCATAGTCAATAATAATGTATTTTTACCATTAACATACATATACAATTATATTTAACTGCTGACAGCATTTAGGGGTTTTTAATCTCTTCTGCAAATGTATTTTAATATATTTAGACTATTGACATTTAATGTCTTCTTTGGTTTGTGTGCCTGATGCTCACTCAGTCATGTCTGACTCTTTGGGACCCAAGGCACTGTAGTCTGCCACGCTCCTCTGTCCATGTAATTTTCCAGGCAAGAATACTGGGGCAGGCTGCCATTTCCTACTCCAGAGGATCTTCCTGACCTGGGAATCAAAACTGCATCGCCTGTATCTCCTGCAGTGGCAAGCAGATTCTTTACCTCTGGGCCACTTAAGAAGCCCAATTGTTGGGTTAGGGCTTAAATCTGTTTNGGCAGGCTGCCATTTCCTACTCCAGAGGATCTTCCTGACCTGGGAATCAAAACTGCATCGCCTGTATCTCCTGCAGTGGCAAGCAGATTCTTTACCTCTGGGCCACTTAAGAAGCCCAATTGTTGGGTTAGGGCTTAAATCTGTTTTCTGTTCACCTTGATTTTGTGTTTCTCTATTTCCTTTTACCTGCCTTATAATTAAACACTAAAAAGAGTTCCATTATACCTATAATGTTTTTGAATATATCTCTTTATGCAGCTTTATAAAAGTTTTTATAGATATTATGGGCTTCCCTGGTGGCTCAGAGGTTAAAGCGTCTGCCTCCAATGCGAGAGACCTGGGTTCGATCCCTGGGTTGGGAAGATCCTGGAGAAGGAAATGGCAATCCACTCCAGTATTCTTGCCTGGAGAATCCTATGGCTGGAGAAGCCTAG
Source organism: Raphicerus campestris (assembly GCA_006410735.1). Classification (NCBI taxonomy): domain Eukaryota; kingdom Metazoa; phylum Chordata; class Mammalia; order Artiodactyla; family Bovidae; genus Raphicerus; species Raphicerus campestris. The sequence goes on along the minus strand of SJYW01028972.1, from coordinate 1,483,620 downwards.
TAGGTTACAGTCCATGGGGTCACAAAGAGTCAGACACGACTGAGCGACTTCACCATAGATATTATACCATGTATTCATAACTTATCAAAGTCTTCTGATGTTGACATTTTAGTTCCTCAAATGAAGCATGGAAACCTGACTNGCCTAGTAGGTTACAGTCCATGGGGTCACAAAGAGTCAGACACGACTGAGTGACTTCACCATAGATATTATACCATGTATTCATAACTTATCAAAGTCTTCTGATGTTGACATCTTAGTTCCTCAAATGAAGCATGGAAACCTGACTTCCTTTGATTTCCCCTTACCTTCCCCCACATATAATGTACTTTTCTTAAATATCACTTCTACATACTTTGAGAACCACTTGACACTTTAATCTTTGCTTCCGTCATCAACCAAAATTTAGAAAACTCAAGTGGATCAGGGAAATCTATTGTATTTACCCATAATTTTGTTCTTACTATATTTAATCTTTCTTCCTAATGTTCCAAGATTTCTTAATTATCATTTACTTTTTACTTAGAGAACTTCCTTTTCCATTCTCTTAGGATTGAATTGTTGGGTAAAGATTATCTTTAGCTTTCCTTCATCTGAGACTGTTTTGATTTCCCCTTCATTCCTAAAGGAGGTTTTCACTAAGTCTCAAATTCTTGGTTGATGGTTCTTTTTGTTCAGCTCTTGGGAAATATCTCAGTGCTTCCTTTTGGAAATCATGGTTTCTGATGAGAAACCCACTGTCACTGGGATTATCTTTCCTTTATAGATAAAGCATTATTTCTCTGATTTTTTAAAAGAGTTTTTCGTTTTTAGGAGTTTCACTGCAAAGTGCTTTGGCATAGATTTTCTTTGAATTTATTATCTCTGCAGATTACTCAGCTCTTTTTTTTCAAAATATACTTTATTTTTAAAATTAATTTATTTATTTTAATTGGAGGCTAATTACTTTACAATGTTGTGGTGGTTTGTGCCATACATTGGCATGAATCAGCCATGGGTGTACATGGCCTCTCTAGGTTTATGCTGCTGCTGCTGCTGCTAACTCATTTCAGTCGTGTCCGACTCTGTGTGACCCCATAGACGGCAGCCCACCAGGCTCCCCCATCCCTGGGATTCTCCAGGCAAGAACACTGGAGTGGGTTGCCATTTCCTTCTCCAATGCATGAGAGTGAAAAGTGAAAGTGAAGTCGCTCAGTTGTGTCCGACTCTGTGTGACCCCATGGACAGCAGCCCACCAGGCTCCTCTGTCCACAGGATTCTCTAGGCAAAAATACTGGAGTGGGTTGCCATTGATACTTCTTGCCAAATTGGGGATGTTTTATGTCATTATTTCTTTAAATATTTTTCAACTTCATGCATTTTATCCTCTCCTTCTGGGACTCCAATGACACAAATATTTTTTTTTTTAATAGTTCCACAGTTTCCTGAGACTTCTTTTGTTTTTGTTTTGTTTGGTCTAGTTTTTCCATTTTTTAGATTGGTAGATTCTATTGTTCTGTTTTAAGATCATAGATTCTTTCTTCTTTCCTCTTCTTTCTGCTATTGAGTCTGCCAATTCAGTTTTTTTAAATTTAATTTTAAAAATTATCATTTGGTTCTTCTTTATACTTCAATATATTTTTCTGCCACTTCATCTTTTTTGTTTCTAAGACTTCCTATTCTTTTATTTGTCCAGTTACAATTGTAAATATTCAGTGAAACATTTTTATTATGGCTGCTTTAAAAACTTTGTCAGATATTTCTAACATCTTGCTAATGTCAGTGTTCTCTTGGTATTAGAACCTGTTCATAGTCTTTTCTCAATCAGCTTTAAATCTTGATTCTTTGCTTTGCTCCTGCTGAGAGGTGGTGAAAGTCCTACATCTCCCCTACCCCTCCTCTGACACCACCCCAACAGGGAAGAGGAGAGTACCACCTTACTTTTGAATGGAGGCAGGGGTGAGGGGGTGGAGGTCTAATCTCCCTATGATCCCAACTGACACTACAGAGATCCAGAGTACTTTGTTACAGCTCAACAAGGGTGGACATCTAGGCTCCTTTGATGGCAGAGGTGGGATTAGGATAACATCTGTCCTTTGCTGGAAGAGGTGGGATTAGGATAACATTAATTTTGTTGGTGTTTGTCTGGAGTAGTATAAATATTATCTAAAAGTTTTGTTTTGCTAGGCTCCTTCCTTCCCATCCTTTGGCTAAAAATAAAAAGGTTTTCTTGGTGCTTTTTTCCTTCTGCCCCGGTTAACACTTCCCTGATGCCAGTTTCCCCAGCACCTAGTCTGGGATATCTGAGGCAAAACCAAACCAAACCAAACCTGGAGTCTCATCAGTGTATTGTGTCCTAGGCTCCAAGTTACCTAGCCAGTCTGCCTTCTTTCTCCCTCTCAGGGTCTTCTTTCATTTGTTTAATATACAATGTCCAGGATACTGAGCTGTACTTAGGAGAGGAACAAGAAAAAGTATATCTATTACATCATCCTGGAACCAGAACACTCAAGCAGATTACCAAGAGTTCATTTTTGTCCTCTGAATTTTTTTTTTTTAATTCAGAGCATCTTATCTCATATTTTGCCTTTTAATGCCAACAATTATAGCAGACTATTTTTTGGAAATTTTTCCTTCTTCCCACCATATAGTCTATTTATTCTTCTTTTAGAATTTATCCTTCTGTTTTCCCTACAGTTAAAAAAATCTGAAATACTTTGTTTCATAATTTTTTTCACATTATGTCATAAGAACTTTGCATGTTACTGCATTGCTATTTTCAGTCGCTATGTCATGTCTGATTCTTTGTGACCACATGGACTGCAGCACATTAGGCTTCCCNCAACTTCATGCATTTTATCCTCTCCTTCTGGGACTCCAATGACACAAATATTTTTTTTTTTAATAGTTCCACAGTTTCCTGAGACTTCTTTTGTTTTTGTTTTGTTTGGTCTAGTTTTTCCATTTTTTAGATTGGTAGATTCTATTGTTCTGTTTTAAGATCATAGATTCTTTCTTCTTTCCTCTTCTTTCTGCTATTGAGTCTGCCAATTCAGTTTTTTTAAATTTAATTTTAAAAATTATCATTTGGTTCTTCTTTATACTTCAATATATTTTTCTGCCACTTCATCTTTTTTGTTTCTAAGACTTCCTATTCTTTTATTTGTCCAGTTACAATTGTAAATATTCAGTGAAACATTTTTATTATGGCTGCTTTAAAAACTTTGTCAGATATTTCTAACATCTTGCTAATGTCAGTGTTCTCTTGGTATTAGAACCTGTTCATAGTCTTTTCTCAATCAGCTTTAAATCTTGATTCTTTGCTTTGCTCCTGCTGAGAGGTGGTGAAAGTCCTACATCTCCCCTACCCCTCCTCTGACACCACCCCAACAGGGAAGAGGAGAGTACCACCTTACTTTTGAATGGAGGCAGGGGTGAGGGGGTGGAGGTCTAATCTCCCTATGATCCCAACTGACACTACAGAGATCCAGAGTACTTTGTTACAGCTCAACAAGGGTGGACATCTAGGCTCCTTTGATGGCAGAGGTGGGATTAGGATAACATCTGTCCTTTGCTGGAAGAGGTGGGATTAGGATAACATCTGTCCTTTGCTGGAAGAGGTGGGATTAGGATAACATTAATTTTGTTGGTGTTTGTCTGGAGTAGTATAAATATTATCTAAAAGTTTTGTTTTGCTAGGCTCCTTCCTTCCCATCCTTTGGCTAAAAATAAAAAGGTTTTCTTGGTGCTTTTTTCCTTCTGCCCCGGTTAACACTTCCCTGATGCCAGTTTCCCCAGCACCTAGTCTGGGATATCTGAGGCAAAACCAAACCAAACCAAACCTGGAGTCTCATCAGTGTATTGTGTCCTAGGCTCCAAGTTACCTAGCCAGTCTGCCTTCTTTCTCCCTCTCAGGGTCTTCTTTCATTTGTTTAATATACAATGTCCAGGATACTGAGCTGTACTTAGGAGAGGAACAAGAAAAAGTATATCTATTACATCATCCTGGAACCAGAACACTCAAGCAGATTACCAAGAGTTCATTTTTGTCCTCTGAATTTTTTTTTTTTAATTCAGAGCATCTTATCTCATATTTTGCCTTTTAATGCCAACAATTATAGCAGACTATTTTTTGGAAATTTTTCCTTCTTCCCACCATATAGTCTATTTATTCTTCTTTTAGAATTTATCCTTCTGTTTTCCCTACAGTTAAAAAAATCTGAAATACTTTGTTTCATAATTTTTTTCACATTATGTCATAAGAACTTTGCATGTTACTGCATTGCTATTTTCAGTCGCTATGTCATGTCTGATTCTTTGTGACCACATGGACTGCAGCACATTAGGCTTCCCTGTCCTTCACTGTCTCTCAGAGTTTGCTCAAGTTCATGTCCACTGAGTCACTGTTGCTATCTAACCATCTCATCTTCTATTGCCCCCTTCTCCATTTGCCCTCAGTCTCCCAGCATCAGGGTCTTTCCCAATGAGTCAGCTCTTTGCACCAGGTGGTGAAAGTATTGGAGCTTCAGCTTCAGCATTAGTCCTTCCAATGAATATTTAGGGTTGATTTCCTTTAATGTTACTGTACACATTTTATAATTATAATTTTAATGCCAATTCTGCTTGTTCACTGTTTATCCCCATGAATATTTTAGAGCTTACAGAATCTTTAATTTAAAAAAAATACTTAATTTCTTAGAGCAGTTTTAGATTTACAGAAAAACTGAAAGAGAGGTACATGGATTTCCCATATGTCCCTACACATGTCTCCTTTCAGTATAAACATTACTCACCTGTGTGGTACATTTGCTACCAAGGATGAACCTACATTGATATAATCACTCAAAGCCTAAAATTTATAGTAGGATTCACTTTTGATGTTGTACATTCTATGGGTTTGGACAAATGGAAACTGACATATTTTCATCACTATAATTGCAGCCATGAAATTAAAAGACACTTACTCCTTGGAAGGAAAGTTATGACCAACCTTGATAACATAGTCAAAAGCACAGACATTACTTTGCCAATAAAGGTCTGTATAGTCAAAGCTATGCTTTTTCCAGTAGTCAGGTATGGATGTGAGAGTTGGACTGTGAAGAAAGGTGAGTGCCGAAGAATTGATGCTTTTGAACTGTGCTGTTAGAGAAGACTCTTGAGAGTCCCTTGGACTGCAAGGAGATTCAACCAATCCATTCTAAAGAAGATAGTCCTGGGTGTACTTTGGAAGGACTAATGCTGAAGCTGAAGCTCCAGTACTCTGGCCACCTGATGTGTAGAGTNTTTTCCAGTAGTCAGGTATGGATGTGAGAGTTGGACTGTGAAGAAAGCTGAGTGCCGAAGAATTGATGCTTTTGAACTGTGCTGTGAGAGAAGACTCTTGAGAGTCCCTTGGACTGCAAGGAGATTCAATTAATCCATTCTAAAGAAGATAGTCCTGGGTGTTCTTTGGAAGGACTGATGCTGAAGCTGAAGCTCCAGTACTCTGGCCACCTGATGTGTAGAGTTGACTCATTAGAAAAGACTCTGATGCTGGGAGGGATTGGGGGCAGGAGGAGAAGGGGACGATGGAGGATGAGATGGATGGATGGCATCACCGACTCAATGGACATGAGTCTGAGTGAACTCTGGGAGTTGGTGATGGACAGGGAGGCCTGGCATGCTGCAATTCATAGGGTCACAAAGAGTTGGACACGACTGAGCAATTGAACTGAACTGAATATCATACAGAGTATTTTTACTGCCCTAAAATCCTTCTATGATCTGCCTATTCATCCATCCCCATGTCCCTAAACCCTAGACACGGATCTTATTTTCTTCAAAATTTCGTCCTTTCTAGAATGTCATATAATTGGAATCTTTCAGCATGTAGCCTTTCCAGTTGGCTACTTTCACTTCAGTTCAGTTCAGCCGCTCAGTAGTGTCCAACTCTTTGCGACCCCATGAATTGCAGGGGGTCCATTTTACAGGCCAGAATACTGGAGTGGGGTGACATTCCTTCTCTAAGGGATCTTCCTGTCCCAGGGATCAAGCCTGCATCTTCTGCACTGGCAGGCAGATTCTTCACCACTGAGCCTGGGAAGCCCAACCAGGATGTAATTATAAGCTTGTTATTTAAAATTTGCATTTCCCCAAAACATATGTTGTGGATCATCTTTTTTATATGTTTATTTGCTATCTGTATTTATATTTTCTTTGGTGTGGTATTCGGTAAGGTCTTTTGTGCATTTTTAGTTAAATTGTTTTTAATTGTTGAACTTTTAGGCTTCTTTGTATATTTTGAATAATTGTGCTTTATTAGATGGATCTTTTTGCAAGTATTTTGTCCCAGTCGTCTTATCTTCTAATTCTCTTGACAATTTTTTCATAGAGTGGTTGTTGTTTGTTTATTTGTCGTGAATAAATCATTATCAGTGATTTCTTTCATGCACTTGTCTTAGTTGATGTATCTAAAAAGGTATTACCATACTTAAGGTCATTCAGGTTTTCTTCTATGTCATCTTCCAGGGGTTTTATAAGGGGATTTTTTTTTTTTTAAAGAATGAGACATTATAAATTTGACTGGAATTTCTCTGTGTGGTCAAGGCTTATTGATTATTGGGTTTACTATAGTATGACATGTGTGATCAGGTGGCTTTTAAAGCTGAGGATAAGACCCAATTATTACCTATAAAAGTCTTTTTATCTGGGGTGGTTTAGTTTCTCTAGTGTTCAGATGCTATGCCCTAGTTAAGATAAGGTATAATTCCAGCCATTTCCATTCCAGAGGTCAATAGAGTGAAAAGCTGGGTGTCCAACTGTCTGTTTATTAATAGACTGTCACTTAATTTTTGTTTTCAACATCTATCTCTTCATCCCCTTGTTTTCTCCCATGTTTCCTCTCTATCCTGTCATATCACCGAAGTCCCAGAGTCTATTTGCTCAACGTTTCCAATTTCCCACTAACAGAAGGGCTAGCTCTGTAATCATTCCATATTCATATTTTCAACCAATTCCCATGTTTTCACTTTAGCACCTGACCTACTGTTCCTGAGATAAATTGAGTCTCTCCAATTCCTAACCATTTGGAGATGATCTTATAGGAACAAGTAAATTTGCTTCATATTGACATAAACCTCAGTAGTCACCTAAGTTATAACTTTCTCCTTCAATCAAGCATCTTATTTACATCCTGAAAATTATTAAAATTACTTGAATGATGTTATCTTTTCTCTTTGCCCTTTGGAATCTATGCCCTTATCATTATCTTACTGTCATTTTAATGACATTTAAAGAAGAGGAAATAAACATGTACCATCAGTATTAAGCCTCACATTGTCACCATTTACATCTATAAGATTCACACTATTAAAGATGTTGTTAACCATTACTATTGGGTCACTAAACAGTTCATACTATATGCTAAATGAGGTTGATTAGCTGTGTTTTTTTTTTTTCCACTTATCTGAACGCATCAGTATATTTTCTTAAAAGTGCATGCTTGAAACCATTGTACTTTAATCATACATTAAACTATGTATGCCAAGCCTCATAAATCACATAATGTAGTCACTGACAAATAATTACATTTTATCTTCAAAGAACTAAGTGAACTTCAAATAGACACTGGTAGGATAGGACCATAAGTTCACTTAAAAACATATTTATTAAAATAACAAAAGGAAAACGATGACTTCCTAAGCAACTTAAAAATTTTCTTGGTTGTCACAAGATACAGTGAAGTATCACTAAAACTTTTTATGAATTTCATTTTGACTTACTGTCAAACTAGTAACACGTAAGGTGTCTAAGCATAGTCATTTAAAATGATAATTCATTGACTTGCCCATAACACTATTTTTCTTACCTTTCAGTAGCCTATGGATTCAAATGGAGCCTATTTGAATTTTAAAACCCACATCTTGCTATTTTATTTGTCCTACGTATCCACTCAGGACTGAAGCCCTCTTGAAGCTACCCTTTCCTGTTCCTTTCCACACTGCTGGACTATTTCAGAGCAGAACCACCTGTCCTTACTATCAGTGTGAACTGCTTCTCCTAGAAATCACCCTTGTGATCTAAGCTTAGCTTGGAAACACAGCTCACTTTGCTCACTGTAAGATCTGGCCAACCAGTGTTGCTTCTAACATGGCCTCGGAAGTGCAGCTTCGGCTACCTATGTCTCCGTGTCTGCACTGCTAGTTGCTGGGTCTTGGTGTCGCTGTCAGCACTTGCTTCTGTGGCTCCCGGCTCACTGCTGCTGCTGCCCACTGCTCTAAGTGGTCCAAGGTCTTCCCTGCCCATCCCTGCCTTCTGCTGCTCTGACAACCCTCCTCTGCTGCCCACTGTGCCCACTGGAACTGCCAGTTCTCAGGCTCTGCGGCAAAGTGAAAGGACAGTGGACTCTTCCCCTATGTGCTGAGCATTTTAAGACTCTGAGGGAAATCTTGTTTGGTTTCCAAGACATTACAATGTTTAATAAACAGTTTCTTATTTCACTCATAGGCCTTTTCTCTCTGTGACTAGAACGTAGCTTGCAGACGACAGTTTGACAGTGGAATCAGGACTTAGAACCATCATCTCCTTTTGATCCTGTCAAATAGCAGTGTTTTTCACCTGGTGATAGTTTTGCCTTTCAGGGGATATTCATCAGTGTCTGGAAACACTCAGTTGTGACAGCTAAGCAACTACTAGTGGCAATGAGTGGGTAGAGGCCACGGAGACTGCTAACTATTTTACAAAGCAAAGGACAGCTCAGCTCTTCATAACAAGGAATTATCCATCTCTCTCAAATGCCAACTGCACCGGGATTGAGAAAGCCTGTTATAGAGGAATGGAAGGGAATGGGCAGGTGCACCACAGACATGATAAGGAAATCTTGAGAATTCTAAACTGTGTGTGGATGACACAGATTACTTTTCTGTAGAAATGAAATCTTGTAGAAGTGGCCCAAAATGAATTTACTGTATACTTCACTATGCTTTAAACAAAGAATGGGATAACAGTTTTCCCACGTGATGCTGCAGAATTTGTAGAATGACACGAGGAAATACATGTATAATGACATGAGGGAACACAATGCTCCAAATATTTACTTTTTAGCTGATCTTGTTTCATATAAATGTCTGCCACAAACAAAAAAATTTCCCCTGGATTTATAATGGCTGAGTAATATTCCATTGGTGGCTCAGATGGTAAAGCATCTGTCTACAATGCAGGAGACCTGGGTTCGAGCCTTGGGTTGGGAAGATCCCCTGGAGAAGGAAATGGCAATCCACTCCAGCACTGTTGCCTGGAAAATCCCATGGACAGAGGAGCCTGGTATGCTACAGTCTATGGGGTTGCAAAGAGTTGGACATGACTGAGCGATTTCACTCACTCAATATTCCATTGCATATATGTACTACATTTCCTTTATCCTTTCCTCTGTTGACAGACATTTAGGTTGCTTCCATGTCTTGGCTATTGTAAATAATAGTTCTGCAATGAACATTGGGGTACACGTATCATTTTGGATCTTGTTTTTCTCTGGATTTAAAAAGTAAATTCAATAAAATAATAACCAATAAAATAAACTCTCTTCAGCTTCTCATGAAAGTGTGCTTTTTTTTTTTTTTTTAAGGGATGAAAGTGTACAAGTGCTAGGAACAAAGGCTAATGGGAGACCTCATGGTAGCATATGAAAGAATGTCTGCTAATTGGGACTGGATTGAATTCGAAAGCAACAGCAGCTGCTATAAATATCCTGGCTGGTGGGGAATGACTTAAATAAGCCTCTGGCTTTCTTTTATTGTTTGGCATAATTCTGGAGCATAGTGGCTACACTAAACAGAAATCCAAGAATTCCCATACCATGTCTGCCCATCTCTGTGATGCAAGAAACAAACTGTGAAACAGCCAGAAATATGTCTCCTTTCTACACGCTCATCTTCACCTACTTCAGCCCTTTTTACTTCCTTTCCATCCATAACTTTCAGCACGAAGTATTAGAAGAGGAAGGCAGGTGTATAGCCCTGTGCATCCTGAAATGTATTTACAACCATGCAAAACATCAAAGATAGAGGCAGAGCTACAGGGTGAGTTCTACAAGCAACGCATGCTTCTGTCTGCCATATATTACACTCAGATGAACTAGTGCATGAGGCTGCCTCCCTGGCATAGAATTTGACCATTCAAACCTTAGTAGACATTAACTCTGCTCAAAGTAACACACTGAATTCCTGCTCGGTCATACAAACCATATTCAGGGTTGTGAAAAGCAATCTTCCACCTGTCTTAAATATTTGAATAAGAATCATGAGACCTCTGAGTGCCAGTGGGAAAGGCTGAGGATGCTAAATCTATGGATGTATCCTGGAATAGGGTAGAATGCTTGTGTTAGTTTCCTAGTGCTTCTTACCACAAACTTAGTGGCCGAGAAAACCACACACTATCATGCAACCTTAAGAACATATATGTAAAATGGGTTTCTCTTAGCTAATGTCAGGTTTGGCAGAACCGTCTTCCTTGTGGGGTCTTCAATGTGTGTGTTCAGTCATGTCTCACTCTTTGCAATCTCATAGGTTGTAGTCCCCAAGAATTGTAGCCCATCAGGCTCCTCTGTCCTTGGGATTTCCCAGGAAAAATTACTGGAGTGGGTTGCCATTTACTTCTCTAAGGGGTCTTCCTAATGCAGGGATTAAACTGGGTGTCCAGCATCTACTGCATTGGCAGGCAGATTCTTTACCACTGAGCTGCCTGGCAAGCCAGTCAAAGTGGCAATCAGAACAGTCTTTCAAGATTATTAACCAAACCACATCTACAAAATGCTTTTTGCCATGTGGGATAACATATTCACATGGCATGAGGGCACAAACATCTTTAGGGGCCAGTAAATGCCAGCTATATACATTTTAGACAAAGGTTAGTTCAAAAACTTAAATTGAAAGAAAGTAGGGAAACCCACTAGACCATTCAGGTATGACCTAAATCAAATCCCTTATGATTAAACAGTGGAAGTGACAAATAGATTCAAGGGATTAAATCTGATAGAGTGCCTGAAGAACTATGGACAAAGGTTTGTGACATTGTACATGAGGCACTGATCAAGACTATCCCCAAGAAAAAGAAATGCCAAAAGGCAAAATGGTTGTCTGAGGAGGTCTTACAAATATCTGTGAAAAGAAGAGAAGCAAAAGGCAAAGGAGAAAAGGAAAGATATACCCATTTGAATGTAGAGTTCCAAAGAATAGNTTTTAAACTTGGTGTCAGAGAAGACTCTTGAGATTCCCTTGAACCACAGGGAGATTCAACCAGTCCATCCTAAAGGAAATCAGTCCTGAATATTCATTGAAAGGACTGATGCTAAAGCTGAAACTCCAATACTTTGTCCATCTGATGTGAAAAACTGACTCATTGGCAAAGACCCTCATGCCCGAAAAAACTGAAGGCTGAGAGGAGAAGGGGACAACAGAGGATGCGATGGTTGGATGGCATCACTGATTCAATGGACATGAGTTTGAGTAAGCTCCATGGGTTGGTGATGGACATGGAAGCCTGACGCGCTGCAGTCCATGGGGTCACCAAGAGTCGGACACGACTGAGAGACTGAGTTGAACTGTGTTCAAAAACAGAAAATCTGTTATTTGTGGCATCTCAATTAATCTACTTGAAGGAACATGCCTTGAAGAGACTTAAAGATGAATTCCTATTTCTCCTTGTTTTGGAAAGTTAGGTGTTTTCCTTGGTCTCACGCTGTTTTTATGTTCTCTCTATGACTGCTAGATCAGAAGCTATTACAGTAAAGGAAGACCTGTTCTCATAGAACATTCAGAAGTGGTCATTTTTGGCTCAGACTATGAACAATAAGACTCAGTAGAAATACTTCACTTGTACTGTCTCCAGGTGTCATTGTTCTCCCCCTTGCCTTTGGTTTCTCTGACCAAGATGCTTCTCCAGCTTATCTTGTTAGCTCTTGTTCCTTAAAAAAAAAAAAAAAAAAAGAAAAAGAAAAATAGCAACTTTCTTTTGAGAAACTATTGGGCTAAGTACACCTCCAAAAATTGTTTTATACATTTTCTGATGTAAACCTCTTAAAACACTGGTAAAGACCCCGCTTGCCAATGTGGGAGACATAAGAGATGAGGTTTGATCCGAGTCAGGAAGACCCCTGGAGGAGGGCATGGCAACCCACTCCAGTACTGTTGCCTGGAGAATCTCATGGACAGAGGAGCCCAGTGGGCCACAGTCTATCGTGTTGCACAGAGACATGACTTAGCACATATGTGTGAGCGTACTAAGCCATTTTAGTTGTGTTCAACTCTTGCATACTTGCAAAAATAATATAAGGTAAGCATTCTTATCAGACACAGGTAAGGACATTGTACTCCCCATTCTGCCATCCCCTGTGAATTAGCCTAGCAGAAGACTGCATTTTCCTGGCTTGTGTCTAACAGGGAAGCGCAGTATCAGACACCAGGCGCAGTGCTAAATAAATTGAATGGAACACTAATGCTCTACTTCTTCTCTGATAAGACTGGGAGGGTGAGGCAGAGTTGAGTATCTCTTTTAGTTAAAATTCTTATCAGTCTGAAATCCTATCAGTAGATGCCATTTAATCAGAAGTGAAAAAATTTGCAACTACTCTTAAGTATCATCATGAAGCTTTCTTTATCTGTCATTTTAATTGGAATTTTTCAGAATACACTAGAGAAGGAAATGGCAACCCATTCCAGTATTCTTGCCTGGAGAACTCCATGGACAGAGGAGCCTGGTGGACTGTAGTCCATGGGGTCACAAAGAGTTGGACACAGCTGAACGACTCAGCAGGCACATCAGTATGTACAGACACAAACCTACGAGTGTTTGGAAGCCCAAGCAGAACATGGAAGGTCATAGCAAGAGGGGAAAAAAAAAAGTTTCTTGTTCTAGGAAAAGAACCCCTTTTTTTTTCTTTTTGGTATTCTTTTTGCCCATCTATCCTACTTTTATTGCCTTCTTGGTCTTTGGATTCTAGTTGTCTACCTATACTCCTGGTATGCATCTGAAGAAATGCAGACCAAAACACACTTTAGCACTAAAGAAACCTGGGTTAAAGTCTTGCCCTTTCCATATACTAAGTATATCTCTGATTTCATGCGAGGAACTTTTCTACACATTAATTTACAGATTTGTATGTTGGAAATAAACTGCCTATCTTGAGGGGTGATTTATGAAGTTCAGTTTTGTTACAGAACAGATGGTTAATAAATGTTAAATCCTTTTGCTGATATAATTTTTAATATTATTATTATGTTAATATTCAGCTCTGAGGAGTTGAGTGTATATGTTCAGAGTTTTTGGAATAATGCCAAGCGAAAAAAAAATTCCATATAAATGTTAGCTATTGGTACATTTTAAAGCAATTATTATTTTATTAATACCAGCTTACCTTTGATTCATGGGTTCTGCCTGTTTTGTTTTTTTTAAACTGAAGTTTTCCCATGTCTTTTCTAGCAAAGTATCCAGATTTAATATTCAGTCTCCCTGCTTTGTGGTACTGGACTGCTTGTCCTGATAATATTTAAAACCCTTGACCTGATCAATTCTATCTAAGCTCACAATATCTAAAAGCACCCTTCCACCTAAATAGCCTCCTGGAATTAGCTTGACCTCTGCCGACTCTCCTTTGTTCCACTGCAGTGAACATCCCCAGAGGACAACACCCTGGGTTCTATTGATATTATGAAATCATAAAGCCAAGATACTGTTTGATAACTTGTCACTCTGAACTAAAATACTTCTCTGCATCTGAATCTCAGTCCTGGTGTTCTAAAGCTGAGCATGACCAATCTTTTCTGTGAAGGGCCAGATGATAAATATTTCAGGTTTTGTGGGTAAGACAGTCTCTGCAACAACTATTCAGCTTGCAGATACAGCCCAGAAACAGCTAGATGAAAGGGCATGATTATGTGCCAATAAAACTGTAAAAATAAGTGATAGTCTGGGCTTCCCACGTGGTACAGTGGTAAAGAATCCACCTGCCAATGCAGGAGACATGGATTTGATTCCTGGGTTGGGAAGATTCCCTGGAGAAGAAAATGGCAACCACTCCAGTATTCTTGCTTGGAAAATTTCATGGACAGAAGAGCCTGGTGGGCTACTGTTCATGGGGTTGCAAAAGAGTCAGACATGACTTAGCACACACACACACACACACACACATACACAAAAGTGATAGGCTAGATTTGACCCTCAAAATATATTTTGTTTACCCTTATCTTAAAGCATACAATTGTCACCCCCAAGGAACTGTAAATTAGATCTTGGTGGCAGATTGCAAAAAAAAATCTTACTCTCTGTACAAAGCCCAGATAAAGTACAGAAACAGATTGTTCTAAGTTGAATTGTCTCCAAAAATTGATGTCTACCCAGAAGCTAAGAATGTGACTTATCTGAAAATAGTCCTTTTATATATAATCAAGTGAAGATTGGGTCACACTGGATTTGGAGTGGGTCCTAATCCACTGACTGGTGTCTTTATCAGAAGAGGGAAGCCTGGCCGCAGAGATGTGCACAGACGTTTCATAGGAAAGTGCTACGTGATTGGAGGGGTGCTTCTACCAGCCAAAGAAGTAAGGTTGTCAGTAACAAGGGTAAAGAAGAAAGAAGCAAGGAAGGGTCCTTGCTATAGTCTTTAGGGCAAGCATGACCTAACAGCATCTTTTTTTCAGTTAATTTTTTTTTTTAACTGGAGGATAATTGCTTAACAATGCTGTGTTGGTTTTTGCTATACGATATCAGTAATTAGTCATAACTATGAAAGTGAAAGTGAAGTTGCTCAGTCGTGTCCTACTCTTTGCGACCCCATGGACTGTAGCCTACCAGGCTCCTCCCTCCATGGGATCCTCTAGGCAAGAGTCCTGGAATGGGTTGCCATTTCCTTCTTCAGGTGATCTTCCCGACCCAGGGATCAAACCTGGATCTTCCACATTCCAGGCAGACGCTTTAACCTCTGAGCCACCAGGGAAGCCCATATACATGTATATTTACATATATATATAAACACCCTCCCTTTTGAGACTTCCTCCCACCTTGCTTCATCCTGCCCCTGTAGATTATCTCAAAGCACCTAGGCTGGATGCCCTATGTTAGAAGCTTTCCACTGGCTATCTATTTTACACATGGTATATGTTAATCCTACTTTCTCAATTCATCCTACCCTCTCCTTCCCTTGCTGTGTCCACAAGTCCGTTCGACATCTGTGTCTCCATTCCTTCCCTCAAATAGGTTCATCAGTAATGTTTTCCTTGATTTCATATATATGTTTTATCTCTTTGTTTTTCTCTTTCTTACCTCACTCTGTATAAAGGCTCTAGTTTCATCCACCTCACTATAATTGACTCAAACGTGCTCCTTTTAATGGGTGAGTAATATTCCATCGCATGTACGCACCACAACTTCTTTCCTTTCATCTATTAGTGGACATCTAGGTTGCATCCATGTCCTGGCTATTTGTAAACTGTGCTGCAGTGAACATTGATGTACATGGGATAAACTTACAATGAAAAAGTGAAAAGAAAAATTAAGGAAACAATTCCATTCACTGTTGCAACAAAAATAATAAAATACCTAGGAATAAATCTACCTAAAGAGACAAACGATCCATATGCAGAAAACTATAAGATACTGCCAGCACATTNAAACTTACAATGAAAAAGTGAAAAGAAAAATTAAGGAAACAATCCCATTCACTGTTGCAACAAAAATAATAAAATACCTAGTAATAAATCTACCTAAAGAGACAAACGATCCATATGCAGAAAACTGTAAGATACTGCCAGCACATTAGTATCAGACTTCTAGCCTCTAGAATTATGAGACAATAAGTTTCTGTTGCTTTCAGCTACACAGTTTGTGGTAATTTATTATGGAGGACTAGGCAATTAATACACAGGTACCCAACATATCTGTGGTATTATACTTTCATAAGTCAGCCCACACAAAGCCCTCCCTACAAAGCCTCCGGGCTGGGCTGGGTCCGGGAAGATTGGGAGGGGCCATGGTGTTGGACGGAGAAGGCAATGGCACCCCATTCCAATACTCTTGCCTGGAAAATCCCATGGACGGAGGAGCCTGGTAGGCTGTAGTCCATGGGGTTGCTAAGAGTCGGACACAACTGAGCGACTTTCCTTTCACTTTTCACTTTCATGCATTGGAGAAGGAAACGGTAACCCACTCCAGTGTTCTTGCCTGGAGAACCCCAGGGACAGGGCTTCCGTCTATGGGATCGCACAGAGTCAGACACAACTGAAGTGACTTAGCAGCAGTGGCAGCAGCAAGATGATTATTATTATGGAAAAATATTTTTAAAGTCTCCAAAAAGGAGGTCATATATATTTTAAAGATGCTGAGAATCACTGCTCTAGATATCTCATTTTACTGATCAGCTTGACAAGGTGTCANTTTAAAGTCTCCAAGAAGGAGGTCATATATTTTTTAAAGATGCTGAGAATCACTGCTCTAGATATCTCATTTTACTGATCAGCTTGACAAGGTGTCAGACAAGAACCAACATTTATTTTGAAAATATTTTCCACTTTTCTAATCCTGGCCTCCCCTTCAAACACTAGTGATTGTGTTTCATCCCCAACCTTACTATATAGTTGTTCCAACTCTTAGAAATGATGACTTTATACTTAGTCAGATGAACTTGACCTTTGCCCTAAATAACTGTATCTTCAGGGATGAAGATATAGAACAATCATAACTGAGCTGCAGACCTAACATCCAAGCAGCTTTCTATTGTCAAAAACACCCAAGAATTGTGTTGTTCCAACTCTAACTTTCAACAGTAGGTAGACTCTGAGTTAAAAGAACTAAAACCACCTCCAAATTCCAGAGCTTGAATAAATTTGCATTTTTCTTATGGACCACATTAAGGTCTAACTATTGTGAGCTCAATATTTTCAAGTCTGATTTAAAGAGAACAAAACAAAGCTTAGAAATCCTAAGCAGCATCACCTAGGTCACAAACGTCTGAGTAGTCAAGTCCAATTTAATTTTAAGTTGTTGTATTCTTCACAGTGTGTTACTTTCTATCTAGAGACCTCCATGAGCACAGATCTAGAGGAGTCCCACAAAAATCTGCAATCAGACGTGTTATGACTCTTTTAATTAGATGCTTGGACCAGAATGGGTAATCCTTAGAGGATGAGCAACAGAGCTTTCTTAAACAGAAATTATCCTGTATTGTTAGCCAGGAAACAACTGAATTATTTCACACATAATTGGGAAATGCCTCATTCCTGACACCCTAGGTTGAGCTATTTGGGGCCAAACTCTTGAGAGCTCACATCTTAGTGTCAGTTTCCCTATATCCCCCAAAAAGAATCAGCACAATTTATTCAATAAATATTAACAGTCTTCAATACACTAGGCTCTGGAAAAAGGCAGCAAATCAAAGAAAAGAGAGATGAGAATCTATTCTTATGGAGTTAACAGTATAGTCAGAGTGGAATAAACCAACAAAAATGTAAAGAAATATGTAAAATAAATAGTATACCATATACTGGTACTAATTTAAGTGGTTAAGAGCACAGAACAGGCTGCATGGCTCTCTACCAAAGTGTGACCTGTAAAATGAAGAGAATAACAGAGCCTGTTGGATTGTTGGAAGGTCTGATGGATAGAAAGCACTTAAAACTAAGCACTTAGCTAACACATACATTATTCAGTTCAGTTCAGTCGCTCAGTCATGTCCAACTCTTTGCAACCCCATGGACTGCAACATGTCAGGCCTCCCTGTCCATCACCAACTCCCAGAGTTTATTCAAACTCATGTCCATTGAGTTAGCAATGCCATCCAACCATCTCATCCTGTCGTTCCCTTCTCTTCTCACCTTCAATGTTCCCCAGCATCAGGGTCTTTTCAAATGAGTCAGCTCTTCACATCAGGTGGCCAAAGTATTGCAGTTTCAGCTTCAGCATCAGTCCTTCCAATGAACACCCAGGACTGATCTCCTTTCAGATGGACTGGCTGGATCTCCTTGCAATCCAAGAGACTCTCAAGAGTCTTCTCCAACACCACAGTTCAAAAGCGTCAATTCTTCAGTGCTCAGCTTTCTTTATAGTCCAACTCTCACATCCACACATGACCACTTGAAAAACCATAGCCTTGACTAGATGGACCTTTATTGGCAAAGTAATATCTCTGCTTTTGAATATGCTATCTAAGTTGGTCATAACTTTTCTTCCAAGGAGCAACTGTCTTTAATTTAATGGCTGCAGTCACCATCTGCGGTGATTTTGAAACCCCCCAAAATAGTCTCTCACTGTTTCCACTGATGCCATGATCTTAGTTTTCTGAATGCTGAGCTTTAAGCCAACTTTTTCCACTCTCCTCTTTCACTTTCATCAAGAGGCTTTTTAGGTCCTCTTCACTTTTTGCCATAACGGTGGTGTCATCTACATATTTGAGGTTATTGATATTTCTCCCAGCAATCTTGATTCCAGTTTGTCCTTCATCCAGTCCAGCGTTTTTCATGATGTACTCTGCATATAAGTTAAATAAGCAGGGTGACAATATATAGTCTTGATGAACTCCTTTCCATATTTGGAGCTAGTCTGTTTGTTGTTCCATGTCCAGTTCTAACTGCTGCTTCTTGAACTGCATACAGATTTCTCAGGAGGCAGGTCAGGTGGTTTGGTATTCCCATCTCTTTAAGAATTTTCCACAGTTTGTTGTGATCCACACAGTCAAAGACTTTGGTGTAGAGAATAAAGCAGAAGTAGACAGACATTGTTAGCTCTTAAAGATAGAACTGAAGCTAGAGAGGGAAGCTGGTGACTGTGGAGATGAATGAAGACAATAAGACAGATTTTTGAAAACTATGGTTTTGAATCTTGGCTCTTCCACTTTGATATCTTGGGAAAAAAATATGTAAAATCTCTGGGATTCTCAGTTGTTGTGTTCTTGGTTTTGTTAGGCTATAAACTTGAATAACCCTACTAACCATGTCAGTTTGAGACAGAATAGTCTGGCTAGAATGAAATAGCTTTGGTAAAGCTAACAGTGGTCCCAGACAGAGAATATAACTCATGACTGTTTCTTCTTAATTCCTAAAGCATGGTTGACAGGGAGACCTTTCCCAACGTCTTAAATGAGAATACATTGCTCTGCCCCTCATTATCCATGGGGAATACATTTGTTCCAAGACCTCCAACGGATGCCTGAAACCACAAATAGTACCGAATCCTATGGTTTTTCCATATACATATATACCTATGATAAAGTTTATACATTAGGCACAGTAAGAGAATACACAGATTGCCAACGTCACTACTCTTGTACTTTGGGGACATTACTAAGTAAAATAAGGGTTATTTGAACACAAGCACTGTGATGCTGTGAGACTCAATCTGATAAGATAGCAAATACAGCATGCACAAAGGCATGATTAGGTCCTGGGCAGAATAGGGCAGAAAGGCAGGCGATTTTATCAGGCTTCTAAGAACAGTGTACAATTTAAAACTTATGAGTTGCTTCTGTCTGGAACTTTCCATTTAATATTTTTGTACCATGGTTGAACACACGTATTTGAAATCACAGAAAGTGACACCACGGATCAGGGGGGCCACTGTATTGAGAAGGCTTTGGGCTCTCCCATGTGGCCCAAGTCTCCCCAAGGATGTGCTGATGGAGCTGATATTGGCACCAGTGTTTTACATTTGTTAATAAATAGAGGTCTTCTCCTCAAATAAGTCTCTCTCGGGGGATTGGTTAGTGTCTCTTCCTGTGGGTAATTCAGATCTTGCCATATATTTCAGTCAACAGCCCACTCTAAGACCACAGACTGAGTCGCTTAAACAAGAAACACTTCTTTCTCACAGTTCTGTGGTCGAGAAGTCCAAGATCAAGGTTCTGGCAGATCAATGTCTGATAAGAGTACTTTCTGGTTTGAAGATAACCATCTTCTCTTTTTATCTCCACATGATCGAAAGAGGGAGGGAAGCAAGCCCTCCCCTGTCTCTTCATTTAGGAGCACTAATCCCACCAGGAGGGTTCCACTGTCATGACTAAAAGGACCCCATCTCCAAATACCATCACATTGGAGATTGTGGCATCAGTATATGCATTTTGGAGGGATGCATGCATTCAGTCCAAAGCATGTATCTCCATTAATTCTGGCTCTGCATTCACAACCACAGGTTATAACCTCTGTACATTCATAATCTTAAAACTAGGTAACATGACAACATGATCCAACACCAGATACTGGGAAGACCTCCATGATACTATTACTCTAGGGTAGTATCAGTGGGTTCAC
>SJYW01028972.1:1391502-1442572 GCA_006410735.1 Raphicerus campestris | reverse complement strand
GCTGGACTGGAAGAAACACAAGTTGGGATCAAGATTGCTGGGAGAAATATCAATAACCTCAGATATGCAGATGACACCACCCTTATGGCAGAAAGTGAAGAACTAAAAAGTCTCTTGATGAAAGTGAAAGAGGAGAGTGAAAAAGTTGGCTTAAAGCTCAACGTTCAGAAAACGAAGATCATGGCATCTGGTCCCATCACTTCATGGCAAATAGATGGAGAAACAGTGGAAACAGTGTCAGACTTTATTTGAGGGGGGTGGGGGCTCCAAAATCACTGCAGATGGTGACTGTAGCCATGAAATTAAAAGACGCTTTCTCCTTGGAAGGAAAGTTATGACCAACCTAGGCAGCATATTGAAAAGCAGAGACATTACTTTGCCGACTAAGGTCTATCTAGTCAAGGCTATGGTTTTTCCAGTGGTCATGTATGGATGTGAGAGTTGGACTATAAAGAAAGCTGAGCGCCGAAGAATTGATGCTTTTGAACTGTGGTGTTGGAGAAGACTCTTGAGAGTTCCTTGGACTGCAAGGAGATCCAATCGTCCATCCTAAAGGAAATCAGTCCTGAATATTCATTGGAAGGACTGATGCTGAAGCTGAAACTCCAATATTTGGCCACCTAATGCAAAAAGGTGACTCATCTGAAGAGATCCTGATGTTGGGAAAGATTGGGGGCAGGAGGAGAAGATGACAGAGGATGAGATGGTAGGATGGCATCACTGACTCAATGGGCATGGGTTTGGGTGAACTCCAGGTGTTGGTGATGGACAGGGAGGCCTGGCGTGCTGTGGTTCATGGGGTCACAGAGTCGGACACAACTGAGAGGCTGCACTGAACTGAGGTTCGGTTAGGTTTGCATAATTGTGACCATCTGGATTTAGAGTGCTTCATCCTTGTTTTTCTGGCCTTGTAATGTCATGAGATTAGTGGTTTTGGTGACACTAAACCATAGCACAGAATGGGTAAAATTGGTCTTCATGGGTGCAAGCTCTCAATCTCAAAATCAAATTTTAATTAAATTAAAAATATTAAAATCAAAATAAAAAAATTAGCATGGAATTTTTGCAAATTGCACATATTTAGGATTTTGGAAGGAACCCTAAGAGAGTCAAATCCATGGTACAATACATTGTTTTATTATAAAGTATTATAATACTTCATAAAACATTATAGTATGTCAAGGCTGTATATTGTCACCCTACTTATTTAACTTCTATGCAGAGCACATCATGTGAAATGCCGGGTTGGATGAAGCACAAGCTGGAATCAAGAGTGCTGGGAGAAATGTCAATAAACTCAGATATGCAGATGACCTGGAGAAGCAAATGACTACCCACTCCAGTGTTCTTGCCTGAGAATTCCATAAACAGAGGAGACTGGAGGCTACAGTTCAAGGGGTTGCAAAGAGTCAGAGATGACTCAGCAACCAACACATATGCAGATGATTCCACCCTTATAGCAGAAAGCAAAGAGAATTAAAGAACCTCTTGAAGAAGGTGGAAGGAGAGTGAAAAAGCTAGCTTAAAACTCAACATTCAAAAAATGACATCTGGTCCTATCACTTCATGGCAAATAGATGGGAAAAGAGTAGAAATAGTGACAGACTTTATTTTCTTGGGCTCCAATATCACTGCAGATGGTGACTGCAGCCATGAAATTAAAAGACACTTGCTTCTTGGTAGAAAAGCTATGACAAACCTTGACAGTGTATTCAAAAGCAGAGACATTACTTTGCTGACAAAGGTCTGTCTAGACAAAGCTATGGTGTTTCCAGTAGTCATGTATGGATGTGAGTTAGACCACAAGGAAGGTTGAGCATCAGAATTGATGCTTTTAAACTCTGGTGTTGGAGAAGAGTCTTGAGAGTCCCTTGAACTGCAAGGAGATCAAACCAGTCAATCCTAAAGTTAATCAATCCTGAATATTCATGGGAAGGACTGATGCTGAAGTTGAAGCTCCAATACTTTGGCCACCTGATGCAAAGAACTAACTCACTGGAAAGGACCCTGATGCTGAGAAAGATTGAGGCAGGAGGAGAAGGAGACAACAGAGGAGATTGTTGGATGGCATCACTGACTCAATGGACATGAGTTTGAGTAAGGACAAGGAAACCTGGCTTGCTGCAGTCCATGGGCTGCAGAGTCGGATTTGACTGAGCAACTGAAGAACAACAAATATCTAAATCTATCTATTCAGCTATTTATTATCTACATTTTCTCCATGCTAATGAACAGAAACTGATGAGAAATTACCCTTCTTGATAAAGCAATTCTACATCCTTCAAATAAGAATTAACATGCTAGGACATCTCCCCAATTAATGTAATTTGAATGAGCTAAGGCATTTTGGAAAAGGATGTTGGTAAACAATTAGTAAACTATATAGCATTTATATATGGGACATATAATTTAATCCATAGAGTAAGATGATTTTAAATGGATATATTCCTTATTTTTTTTAATTTCAGGAGATATATACCTTGAAAGTTATCCACTAGTTTCGTGTAAGAGAGGCAATACAAAAATTTTAAATTTTGAGATAAACACATATTCACACAAAACAAGCTATAAACAATACATAGAACAAAGTATTAGACATATAGTCTGCTCACAATTGCATTTCTTTTTCTTTCAAAAGTTTGGCTAGCTGAATTTAATAAAAGTTCAATTATCTGTAAATATTGTTTATTTTCCAAAGCAAGAGTACATCTTTATGCATTTTCAAAAAGCTTCAGCTAGCAGATTTATTTATGAAATTTGAGAGGACACAGATAAATCCCCAAAGTGATGCTAATTTTTAAATTAAATATACATAAATTAATCCACATAACTCTGGGAGCAAAATAATTCTTAGAAAATGCATGGAATTCATTATGAGCCATTTAAGAGGCATTCAGTAATTACTAGCGGTGAAAACAATTTATAAAATAAACTTACACTTTTTTTTCTATCTTGTAATAATGTAGTACTTACTTAGAGAATCTAATCGCTTCTTGTAGTATTTTCTTCAAAGAATAATTTAAAATTTCCTGTCCTTGTAGGAAAAAAAATATTGTCTAAAGTTTTAAGATATAGAGCTTTGAATAGAGAACTTTTGACATGAGTATCATTAAAGCTGAAGTAACCTTATAATCTCAGTCTTTTGTTACTTAAATAATTCACTCTGTCTCATGGACTTGCCTAGAGTATATTGCATGAGTGAGCTTAAACATTAATTTGCTTGCCTCCATCACAGCAATAGCTACATTTAATGTCTATAACAGGCTACATACTCTTGTAGGTATGTTACTTACATTCTCTCAGTTGCCCTGAGTTACATCAAAGCTATGATCTAAGTTTTGGTACTTCCACGTGTAGATGAGAAGAGAGGAATTTGCTCTTCACTGGAGGTTGACAAGCTATGGCCTGTGGTCAAAACATGCCCACCACCTGTTTTGTAATTGGAGTTGCATTGGGATACAGTTGTAAGCATCATTTACTTACTGTCGATGGCTGCTCTCTCACAACAGTGTAAGGACTGAGTATTTGCAGTACAGATCACAGCCTTCCCAGGAGGCTCAGTGGTAAAGAATCTGCCTGCCAATGCAGGAGATGCAAGTTCAATTCCTGGGTCAGGAAGATCCTATAGAGTAGGAAACAGCAACCCACTCCAGTATTTCTGCCTGGAAAATCCCATGGACAGAGGAGCCTGGTGGGCTACAGTCCATGCGGTCACAAACAGTCAGACCTGACTGAGCTCATTCAATAGAGACCATAGCAGTGCAAAACCACAGATATTTATTATCTAGGCCTTTATGGAAAAAAATTGCTGATCCTTGCTCTATGCCACTCAGTGAGAATGCCCTTTCAAATCCAGGGTTTTCTGATGCCATTGCCAGTGCTTTTACAGCTGTATTATGATACATGCCATAAGCAAAAAAAAAAGTTAAAGGCAGAGGGGCAAGGGGGTAGAAGGAATAATTATTGATTTTTTTAAACTATTAGCCTTGATGATCTATAAAATGAGGGTTTTGGATATAAATTCTGTCTCAGAAATGTATCACCACTGTGAATCTAGACCGAGGCATGTAAATGTTCATGGACTCAGACACATTGTTTAAAAAATGGGAATAATGATACCTGATTTCCCTACATTCAAAGGTCTAGGATGGGTAGACACTTTCTAACACTATTACCTACTTTTCTGTAATTCTGATTCCCATGCCAGACCTATGGTATATCTGATTCACTTAACTGGAAATGATCTAAAATAGTTTGAAATACTGTTTTTAATCTACAGTGCAGAATAACTCTGCCCAAACATATAACATAATAGATTTATTACATTTTTATGGTCCACAGTAGTTCATTCAGTGGAATACAAAAATTATTTTTTGAGGATTCTCCTGGCATTTCGAAAAGTCCTCCAGGGGGTNCTAAAATAGTTTGAAATACTGTTTTTAATCTACAGTGCAGAATAACTCTGCCCAAACATATAACATAATAGATTTATTACATTTTTATGGTCCACAGTAGTTCATTCAGTGGAATACAAAAATTATTTTTTGAGGATTCTCCTGGCATTTTGAAAAGTCCTCCAGGGGGTCAGAGAATATTTGTATAGCTACTGATTTAATGTTTGAGTCTATTTTACATATATTGCTGCTTTTGAATTACTCATATACACAAATACACACAATATACAAACAAGCATGGCCTACTTATTCTAATTAAAATTTAATAAGCAGCTATAATGTATAAACTATTATGCTAGACACTAGGCATCAAATGTTTACATTCTTGAAATAAAGGCAGAGCATGAAACATACTTTTTAAAATAATATTACACACACAATTGTATAAAGGTAATTGTACAAGGGTAATCAGGACACTATGATAGATGCATTAAATAAACTGATAGTGGATTTGAACAGGCAAAGAGTGGAAGCATGTCAGTTCAGAGCGAAGATTCCTCAACCTTGGTCTCTCAGCACCACTGACATTTTGGCCTGGATAATCCTTTTTGTGTTCTGCTGTGCAGTATAGGATGATTGGCAGTTTCCTTGGCTTCCACCCTCTAAATGCCAGTAGTAGCTCTATGTTCCTAATTGTGATAGCAATCATCAAATGTCTCCTAGAGGCAAGTCATTCCTGGTGCAGGACCACAGTGTAAGAAATGGATGGGAATGAGCAAGCTCAAATATGAATGTAGGAAATGAAACTAGATTAAATGGCTATTTTAGTCACCCAGATGAAAAATGAACAGAAGAAGGAATGTTAAAGGTGCATTTTGGTGGTAGCATATATAGCACTTGATGGATTGAAAGTGGATTGTAAAACAGTTTCAGATTCTAGTGGGAAAAAGTAGCATTAGGGGGAACTGTTACAAAGTCCAAGTTAATGGCAACTCTAATTTCATTTGGTTATAAAAAAGGGGCCCAGGAATATAGATTTTGACAAACATCACATTTTGAGAAAAAAAAACCAAAACAACACAGATGTAAATATTGGAATGCTATTAGAAAACAGGGCCAAAAGAAACGAGAGACTAGCCCATTTGGAGGCAAACCATAAGTAGAATAATTGACCAAGTAATTGTAGCAATGTTGAATATACTGGGAAAGACTGAGGGCAAAAAAAGAGAAGATGGCAGAGGATGAGATGGTTAGATAGCCTTACTGACTCAACAGGCATGAATTTGAGCAAACTCTGGGAGACAGTGGACAGAAAAACCAGATATGCTCTGCAGTCCATGAGGTCTCATAGAGTTGGAAACAACTTAGTGATTGAACAACAAGCATATACCCATTTGACCAATGAATTAGGGTACTTGCTTCTTTCTTGGAAGTAAATGTCTAGAGTCAATGACTTATGAGATGTTTCTTTCTGAAAATCTGTAAAGTTATGCCATCTTTAAATTTTAGCCAAGTATTCTCCAGGTCTGGTTTACCTGGGTGACTATGCTGGTTTTACCCATTCCAGGAAAAAATATTGTGTGTGTGTGTGTATAACCTATAGTTGTCAAAAATGGCTGTGTCCTAAGAACATTCTAATATATATGACATAAAGTTATTTGGGGGAAGATCTCGTGTTCATGATTTCTAGGGTTTGAAGTTTTGGTTTCTGAACCACAAGGAAGAGAAATGTGGTGTACAGATCTGAGGGCAGAATGGGGCTCCACCAGGCACTGTCATCTCTGTTGAAAGCATGGGAAGCTATAGAAGTCTTTAGCTCCTGGCACAAACTGCAGTGCCTCTCAGTACTTTGTATGGTTTATTTTATGTGACTCATGGTTCAAGAGCCCAGTGGTTGATGTTAATAAAATGAGATGACTTTGAAGACATACAAGAATGATAAAAATCATCTTAGAAATCCTGTGTTCTGCTTTAGTGACCTCAATTCTTGATTTAAGATCTCACTAAGCCATCTATGATATTAGGTCTTTTATTTAGTATTTATTTATGCTAAATATATTTGTTCATATATGTTCTACATTATAGGTATTAATATAAAATATGTGTTTTGTAATATATATGTATATATATTTATATACACTAAAAATAACACAACAAAAGAAAGAGGGTCAAGTTATTCTTCTAAAGTATTGACTGCAGCTATAAGAAAAAGTCAATGAGAAATGTTTTTAAGCATTTTGTTCAACATTCGCTAGTATTTAGTGATTTAGAGAACAAGGCTACTGAGTGTGACATATTTACCAGTCATGCATCTCCATTTTGCTAAAGAAAAGAAATGGATCAAATTATATATCTTCTGTACTGTCTGTAATTTTCTTTACAATTCTTCCACATCAATAGCATGTGATTTGTTTTTAAATTATAACCTAGTCAAATTTAGTTAACATATACTCTAATTGGATACGCACATGTCAAGGCAGCAATAGTGTTTCCATTAGCATACTGGATGTTAGAGATGATTTTTTTTTACTGTTCGAATTTAGTGATATAAAGATATGTGGTTGGGTTAGAAACCATCTCCTTTATCAAATTGGAAGTGCTCTGCATAGAATGTATGTGTTTCTGGAACAAGAGAAAGAAAATTGCAGAAGGACCAGTCTGTGCTTGATGGATTCTTCCATTCAGCCCCTGCTTCCTGCCTTTCCCATTTGCTCACAGGCTGATTGCCTTCCACCGTGAAAGGTCATGAGAAACAGAAGGAGCTGTCTGCTCTCAGTGAAGGGGTGACAAGGCATAGCTATCTGTATTCACCAATGCGAGCAGAGAGTCACAATTTAAGAAGTTGAGTGTCTCACTCACCCAAGGAGATCTAGAAATTCACTGTGAAGGAAACAAGAACTCCAGATGTAAACACAGAGATCGGGCTCAAAGGAATAAAGAACGTCACTTATTTACTGATGGTATTAAAGCTTCCCAACTAAAGGCCACAAGGAATACCTTAGTAGTCTCATAAAAGTCAGTTAGAGCTACAACAAGGGGAACCAGAGGAGGGTTTCATTAGGAGAGAGATGGCAAGAGTTCCTTCTAGGGTATGGGGTGCCTGGACTCGTGCCAGATGATTCTGGAGGACTGGTGAAACGGGGTCCTAGTCAGGATAGGATGCAGGCCAGAAGCAGGAAAAATTTAGTGATGTAATATTATGATAATTTTTGTCCCTGAGGTGAAAATATTAAAGCGTTGCTGTTGTTCAGTTGTTAAGTCATATCTGACTCTTTGCAACTCCATGAACCTCAGCACAGCATGCATCCCTGTCCTTCACCATCTCCTGGAGTTTGTTTAAACTCATGTCCATTGAGTCAATGATGCCATTCAGCCATCTCATCCTCTGTCATCCCCTTCTCCTCCTGCTTTCAATCTTTCCCAGTATCAGGGTCTTTTCCAATGAATCAGCTCTTTGCATCAGGGGAAAGAGTTATAAATGATTATGAAATAGTGATATTTTTAATATATTTTTAATTGGAGGATAATTGCTTTACAATAAATCGTGTTGGTTTCTGCCATACAACAACGTGAATCAGCCATACATATACAGATGTCCCCTCCTTCTTGAACCTGCCTCCCACCCACCCCCATCCCACCCCTCTCTGTTGGTGCAGAGCACTGAGCTGAGCTCTGCACTCACAACAAGTGTGCTGGTCACTTGGAGGATTATGCTGTGGCCTGGTCTATCTCCTACCAGTCTTGCCAGACACACCATTAAGTTAGGGACGCTGCAGCCTGACCACTAGCTGAGCGGACTTTGATTTCTTCAGTAGGACTGACCAGAAAACATAATGAGGCTGAAGATTTAGCCAAAAGCTGTAAACACTGCTTACTTATTAACTGTCAACACTTACAAAACAAATAAATGGTCAATGGGAATGAAAACAGACAGCCTGATTATCCTAATACTGCTATCAAACTGCAATAATTAAATAAGCATGGGCTTCCCTGGTGGCTCAGAGGTTAATCCGTCTGCTTGGAATGCAGGAGACCCAGGTTCAATCCCTGCATCAGGAAGATCCCCTGGAGAAGGAAATGGCAACTCACTCCAGTACTCTTGCCTGGAGAATCCCATGGACAGAGGAGCCTGGTGGGCTACAGTCCATGGGGTCGCAAAGAGTCAGACATCACTGAGCGACTTCACTCACTCACTCATGAACCCAAGTGGATCACACTGCATCACAGTGTGATGTGACTAGAGTTCCACGTGACCCACATGAAACTCTCTAGTCATCACAACCTGAATAGCAGAAAGACCACTGAAGATTCCCCGAGAAAGGCAGCCTTCATCATGAGAGCTCTGAGATTAAGATAAGACTGAAGGAGAGATTTGGTGGCTTAAAAATAATATCTGACACTGATTTAATGTTAAATACCTAGTTATGTTTCCTATGATTCTGTGCATATACATGGTATACTTATCACTTGCTTTGAATGACAAGCATTTCTAAGTATTACCCAGACAAAAATTAAATGCTTATAAAATCCTTACTTTGGATTTTATAAACTGAGCCCTCAAAGAGAGACCTAAGTAGGAAAAAAATCTAGACACCAAAATGTGGATCATATTTCACATAGGTAATCTTGGAAAAAGAACTTAAACTTTCTGAGTTTCTATTTCCTCACTGTAAAATAGAGATGGTTAATATTATATACCTTTTATTCAAGGCATTTTGTGAGTATGAGTGAAAACAAAAATTTACACAGTTTTTCAGACTAACATCTTGATTAAATCAAGAAATATCTATGTTACATTTTTGTGGTTGCACAGTTGCAAGTAACACAAACATATAAATTAGGGTTAGTGAAAAGAGAAAGAGGAGGAGGTAGAGGAGGAAGAGAAAGCAAAAGAAGGGACAAACAGGCTGAGAGGGAGAGAAGGGTATTCGTAGGAAGCATAGTGTCTCCTTTTTCTGGGCCCCCAGGAGACAGGCAGATATGGAGAAGTGGAAATTAACAAAGCTGCTAGCAACACTCCCTGTACTTTCTCCATTTCATGATTTTGCTTCCACTCCAGTACTCTTGCCTGGAAAATCCCATGGACAGAGGAGCCTGGTAGGCTGCAGTCCATGGGGTCACTAAGAGTCAGACACAACTGAGCGACTTCACTTTCACTTTTCACTTTGATGTATTGATGAAGGAAATGGCAGCCCACTCCAGTGTTCTTGCCTGGAGAATCCCGGGGATGGGGGAGCCTGGTGGGCTGCCATCTATGGGGTCGCACAGAGTTGGACACGACTGAAGTGACTTAGCAGCAGCAGCAGCAGCATGCTTCTTTCTTTGCAACTCAAGATTTCTCAGTGTTTCATATTCATGTCTGCCCAACAATTAAAAGGTTGCATATTCCCTATTCAGAAGAACATCCCAACTGTATTGCTGTCACTCAGTTCAGCTCCTCAGGGGAGATTATCTGATTGCAGATAGTGAGGTAGACCAGAGATATATGCAGAGCAGCTGGAGGCTCAGACCTGGGGACTAGCGACTGTGGGTTGTTACTGAATAAAGAATGTCAAAGGTCACTGTAAGTTGGGCAGATAGGAACAGATATTTACCATGAATATCTAATAATAAATATTATTTTTCTGGATCATAGTGGCAAGAGTGGAATTTAAATTTGTTTTTATTTGAAGATTAATTTTACTAAAATGATGATAGCGATCATTTAGAAGTCCTTCTGATCTAGGCAAGCATTTTTTCAGGTATTAGCTCATTAATCTCCACAAACTCATGGGTAGGTGCTTTCATTTTCTTCAGTTAGTGATGAGGACATTTAGGCTGAGAGAGGGTATTCAGATATGCATGCTTTTAGGGTCTATAATTGCGAGTGAAGTGACTCCAAACCTGTTAAACAGTCCAGAGTTGATTTGAGGCCTCAGTATCAGGAACATGCTAATAAGACTCTGAAGGAAAATGGAAGGCATTTTCTATGAATGTTNGAAACTCTCTAGTCATCACAACCTGAATAGCAGAAAGACCACTGAAGATTCCCCGAGAAAGGCAGCCTTCATCATGAGAGCTCTGAGATTAAGATAAGACTGAAGGAGAGATTTGGTGGCTTAAAAATAATATCTGACACTGATTTAATGTTAAATACCTAGTTATGTTTCCTATGATTCTGTGCATATACATGGTACACTTATCACTTGCTTTGAATGACAAGCATTTCTAAGTATTACCCAGACAAAAATTAAATGCTTATAAAATCCTTACTTTGGATTTTATAAACTGAGCCCTCAAAGAGAGACCTAAGTAGGAAAAAAATCTAGACACCAAAATGTGGATCATATTTCACATAGGTAATCTTGGAAAAAGAACTTAAACTTTCTGAGTTTCTATTTCCTCACTGTAAAATAGAGATGGTTAATATTATATACCTTTTATTCAAGGCATTTTGTGAGTATGAGTGAAAACAAAAATTTACACAGTTTTTCAGACTAACATCTTGATTAAATCAAGAAATATCTATGTTACATTTTTGTGGTTGCACAGTTGCAAGTAACACAAACATATAAATTAGGGTTAGTGAAAAGAGAAAGAGGAGGAGGTAGAGGAGGAAGAGAAAGCAAAAGAAGGGACAAACAGGCTGAGAGGGAGAGAAGGGTATTCGTAGGAAGCATAGTGTCTCCTTTTTCTGGGCCCCCAGGAGACAGGCAGATATGGAGAACTGGAAATTAACAAAGCTGCTAGCAACACTCCCTGTACTTTCTCCATTTCATGATTTTGCTTCCACTCCAGTACTCTTGCCTGGAAAATCCCATGGACAGAGGAGCCTGGTAGGCTGCAGTCCATGGGGTCACTAAGAGTCAGACACAACTGAGCGACTTCACTTTCACTTTTCACTTTGATGCATTGATGAAGGAAATGGCAGCCCACTCCAGTGTTCTTGCCTGGAGAATCCCGGGGATGGGGGAGCCTGGTGGGCTGCCATCTATGGGGTCGCACAGAGTTGGACACGACTGAAGTGACTTAGCAGCAGCAGCAGCAGCATGCTTCTTTCTTTGCAACTCAAGATTTCTCAGTATTTCATATTCATGTCTGCCCAACAATTAAAAGGTTGCATATTCCCTATTCAGAAGAACATCCCAACTGTATTGCTGTCACTCAGTTCAGCTCCTCAGGGGAGATTATCTGATTGCAGATAGTGAGGTAGACCAGAGATATATGCAGAGCAGCTGGAGGCTCAGACCTGGGGACTAGCGACTGTGGGTTGTTACTGAATAAAGAATGTCAAAGGTCACTGTAAGTTGGGCAGATAGGAACAGATATTTACCATGAATATCTAATAATAAATATTATTTTTCTGGATCATAGTGGCAAGAGTGGAATTTAAATTTGTTTTTATTTGAAGATTAATTTTACTAAAATGATGATAGCGATCATTTAGAAGTCCTTCTGATCTAGGCAAGCATTTTTTCAGGTATTAGCTCATTAATCTCCACAAACTCATGGGTAGGTGCTTTCATTTTCTTCAGTTAGTGATGAGGACATTTAGGCTGAGAGAGGGTATTCAGATATGCATGCTTTTAGGGTCTATAATTGCGAGTGAAGTGACTCCAAACCTGTTAAACAGTCCAGAGTTGATTTGAGGCCTCAGTATCAGGAACATGCTAATAAGACTCTGAAGGAAAATGGAAGGCATTTTCTATGAATGTTAGACTCATTTAATGTTAAGATAAGGAAAGTGAGAGAAAATTATGTGTCTCTAGAATAACGGATGTTTCAAAAGTAATAGTAAAAAATGCTTCATTTTAATGACTGTGATCAACTTTAAAATAAGAAAAGCAACACAGACATTTCAACCTATGATTTCAGAGAATCTCTTTATTTTACAATATTTGCCAACTTTTTAAGCTTTAAGATATACAATTTAAAGTACAACTTTAGATAACACAAAGACATAAGATAATGCCCAGTGGAACAAATTCATAATAAACTATAGCAGTTTAGCCAAGGCAACTCAGGAGCAAATTTGTCAGGTATGTATCAACCAAACTTAGAAAATCATTCAACTAAGAGCCAAATCTAATTCTGTATTTTTTTAAAAAGTAAAATTAAAAATTATCTTTCAAAAGGAAAAAAAAAATGACATGAAATAGGATATAGAGCAAGGAGAAAGCCGACAAGGTCAGAGTGAAAAACAGTAATTGTGTCCTCTTCTGGGAGAGCTCACTTGGAGAGTTAGAACTTGTCTTACAATTTAATGAACATGGAATATTAACCTGATATAAAGGGAAGCAGCACGTCAACTTGTACTTTACAATTCAAACACACAGATTTTCAGCAAATATGTCTTCATACAGGAAATAAAAGAGCCCAGTTTTATATAGGTTGCATTTCCTGAGCCAATGTTCTATAAATAACCCACTGATGTCAAGTGAATTACAGCCTTCTCCAGCTAAGGAAGCTGCAGGCAAACCCAGAAGCCTATTAAGAAGGAAATGACAAGCTTCAGGCACCTAATTGCATTAGCCCATCACCAGTAAGACACCAGAAGTCTCCATCTCATCTGACTGGGGACTGACTGGAATTGAAGCTAACCTAGGGTGTGCTGTCCTCCCTTAAAAGCCTTGTATATTTAAAAAGAAAAAACATGTTTACTAGTTTGGCAAAGGCACTTTTATTTTCTTAAGTCAATGAGATACATTTTTATGCTTTGGTTATTTTCACTGAGTGTTTAAAGAATATAAAACTATTTTTTGAAAGAAAACAAGATATATATTCATTCTTCACTGATCAGTCACTTAGGAAAGTCAGAGATGATAACTCTATATCAGTAGACACTTCAGTTCAGTCAGTTCAGTTGCTCAGTCATGTCTGACTCTTTGCGACCCCATGAATTGCAGCACACCAGGATTCCCTGTCCATCACCAACTCTTGGAGTTCACCCAAACTCATGTCCATCGAGTTGGTGATGCCATCCACAGCCATCTCATCCTCTGTCGTACCCTTCTCATCGTGCCCCCAATCCCTCACAGCATCAGGGTCTTTTTCAAAGAGTAAACTCTTTGTATGAGGTGGCCAAAGTTCTGGAGTTTCAGCTTTAGCATCAGTCCTTCCAATGAACACCCAGGACTGGTCTCCTTTAAGATGGACAGATTGGATCTCCTTGCAGTCCAAGGGACTCTCAAGAGTCTTCTCCAACACCATAGTTCAAAAGCATCGATTCTTTGGCATTTAACTTTCTTCACAGTCCAAGTCTCATATCCATGCAGGACCACTGGAAAACCATAGCCTTGACTAGATGGACATTTGTTGGCAAAGTAATGTTTCTGCTTTTGAATATGCTATCTAGGTTGGTCATAACTTTCCTTCCAAGGAGTATTCATCTTTTAATTTCATGGCTGCAATCACCATCTGCAGTGATTTTGGAGCCCCACCCCAAATAAAGTCTGACACTGTTTCCACTGTTTCCCCACCTATTTCCCATGAAGTGATGGGACCAGATGCCATGATTTTCATTTTCTAAATGTTGCACCAACTTTTTCACTCTCCTCTTTCACCTTTATCAAGAGGCTCTTTAGTTCCTCTTCACTTTCTGCCATAAGGGTGGTGTNATGTAAGAAATGAGTCACCAGTCTATGATACAGGATGCTTGGGGCTGGTGCATGGGGAAGATCCAGAGAGATGATATGGGGTGGGAGGTGGGAGGGGGGTTCAGGATTGGGAACTCATGTACACCCGTGGTGGATTCATGTCAATGTATGGCAAAACCAATACAGTATTGTAAAGCAAATAAAGTAAAAACTAAAAATGAAATAAAATTCACAAAATATAAAAGACAAATTAAGAGTTTAAAAAAAAATAGATTTTCCTCTTACATAGGTTTTTGAAAACCTCAAGAGAATAGCACTGCCAATACAGCAATGATAGTCAGGCATATAAATGACAAAACTATATTTTTAACACGTCAGAGATGTAAGCATGTGAGGACACCAATGATCTAAAATTTAGAAAACAAAAGGTCCTTTGTAGGAGAGAAGGTGCTCATGGCTGTCATCACCCCTGGTGAAACACTGGAAATGAGCAGCAGCCACCATGGGTGTGGTTGAGGATAAAACAGCTAGACTTTTAATGAAGCTTAAAAGTCAAGGATGAACTTGATAGTTTATGGATTTTGGGACCTTCACAGACAAGGAGAATTAGAAGTAAAATGCCAAATATTCTCCATAGGTCTTCACCAAATACTTCCAATTATGCTTGGAGACAATGGGACAAGGCAGAAGAGCTGAAGAACACCCAATGCTCACTCCACAACCTGAAGCTCAGGGCCATGGTGCCCACTGAATTCTGAGGGTGGGAAGAAGGAATCAGAGAAACACTTTAGACATTCTGGTTTTCAGACTGCATAGGATAGAGTGGTAGTCCAAACTTAGACACAAAAGAGAGGAGAAGCATTAAACACAGAAATGATCATTCAAGATATACCATACAGTATCAAAAGGTCTATTGTATTTCTTAGCGGCTTTTCTGGTATCTCAGCTGGTAAAGAATCTGCCTGCACTATAGGAGACCCTGGTTTGATTCCTGAGTCGAGAAGATCCCCTGGAAAAGGGATAGGCTACCCACTCCAGTATTCTTGGTCTTCCCTGGTAGCTTAGTCAGTAAAGAATCCACCTGCAATGCAGAGGATTCCTGGATTGGGAAGTTCCCCTGGAGAAGGGAATAGCAACCCACTTCAGTATGCTTGCCTGGAGAAACTCATGGACAGAGGAACCTGATGGCTACAGTCCATGGGGTCGCAGAGTCGCACATGACTGAGCAACTAACACTTGCAGGAACAAAGGTGGAAAGTGGGGCAGAACAAAAAATATTTGAAGAGAGACCGGCCAANAGAGGAACCTGATGGCTACAGTCCATGGGGTCGCAGAGTCGCACATGACTGAGCAACTAACACTTGCAGGAACAAAGGTGGAAAGTGGGGCAGAACAAAAAATATTTGAAGAGAGACCGGCCAATACACATTTTTTAAATTGACAAAACATATTAACAGACAAAACACACAAGAATTTCAGCAAATACAAAAGCAAGAAAGCTGCATCCAGCTGGTAGTTGGTGCTGAAAACCAGTCATGGGTGAGTGTGGGGCATATTGTTCTTGAGGAGCAGCAAAAAAAATGATGGCTATCTTCTCATCAGAATCAACACAGGTCAGAAGGATAACGAAACCACATACAAAAAGAAAAAAAGGCAAGCTGCTTTAGAATTATATAACTAGACAAAAATCCTACAAAAATGAAGGCAAGATAGAGACATTTCAAACGGACAAAAACTGAAGAAATTCATCTCCTGCACACTTCAGTTACAGAAAGGCTAATGGAACTTCTTTAAGCTGCAGAGAAATAATAGCAAACAGGTTTTGTAGGAAAGAATGGAAATAAGATAAAGAGTTAATATGGTGGGAAATATAAGGAACTCAAACATTTCTTTGTTTTTATACAGAATCTTTGTATATCTTTAAAAAGCTATTTGCTAAAGTTTTAAAAATATATTGTGTGACTTATATGTAGAAGTGAGGAGTATGATAACAAGACTATAAATATTGGAAGATTGGTAACTGGAAGCATACTTATGTAAGATTTTTATATTTTTAAGCAACAGAATATTCTTTGAAGCTTGACTGTGATAAAGATGTATATTATAATCTTCAGAGTAACCACTAAAAATAACAAGAAAGGCATAACTAAGAAGTTAATAGAGTGTTTTCCAGTTCTGGTGAAGTTGATACAGCCCCCTTCCACAGGTTTATTCCAGGCTACCCTCTCTCACAACTAAAACACTGGAGCCATAAATAGGAAACACTGGCAGACACTGAACTGAAAATGGAAACAAGAAGGCATCCCAGTTAGGAACCCTGTGGCCTCAGGAGCAACACAATATATCCCAGAGAGGTCACTAGAAAACTTGTGACCTGCAACCACCACCAACAAAGCCCCCAGGGAAGCTTGTTCCTTGGGGCCAAAGAAGTGGGATGCAGGTGGTTTACACGCACGCATGCTCAGTTGATTCAGTCGTGTCGGACTCTGTGCGACTCTATGGACCAAACCCACCAGGCTCCTCTGTCCATGGGATTCTCCAGGCAAGAATATTGGAGTGAGAAGCCATGCCCCTCACCAGATCTTCTCAACCTTCCAAATTTGCATCTCTTGCATTGCAGGAGGATTCTTTACTACTGAGCCACCAGGGTCGTTAAGCAGAATAGAAAACCATTTTGGTGATACCCATCCTGCTCTAACTAAACATGAGAGTGAGACCTGCCTGGCTCTGCGGTGTCTCTGTGACTGGATGGGATGCTGGGCTTCCAGCTGCACCTGGTTGTAGCAAGTGGTAGACTCAGCGCTCCTCCTTCCCTGGGATGATGTCACTGGGGGCCACTGAGAAGAGGAACTTCTCCATCCCAGGAGCACTGCAGTGATATAGTCACTGCTCCACCCCCCCTCCTACATGAGGATGTGGCCCAACAGGTAACCGAACTTTGCCACACAAGGCAGCAACGAGTGGATGAGGCAGTGCTAGGTAATACTGCAGTCTACTCCAGGGAGGCAGTGGAGTCCAGGGGCCTCAGCCTCACCCAGCAGCGACTGCTGGGAAGGAGCCAAGCAAGCCTCTGTTAGCTGGCATCTTTGCTTCTGTTCAACCCCACTGGTGTCACTTTGGGAAACAGGGGACTGAGCTTCTTCTCACATTTGAAGGCAAAAGAGTAAGAACAAAAGAGAAGGAAGTTATGGAGTCAGTGGCCTGCTTTGTCCCTGTTGGTATCAGCAGGGCCCAGGATGGAGCAGAAATTTCACTCTTACAAAGCAATGGGGGAGCAGAATGAGGGGAGGCAAGGCAAAACTGGTGGAAACTCCTTTCTAGTCCCACCTCGGGCACAGTTTGGAGAATTCCTGTCCCCACGTGGCAGAATGAGGTTGTTCACTGCTCTGCATTTGCTGGGCTGGTTTCAGCAGGGACCAGTGGGCACCTAAACCTTGACCCCAATCTAGACACGCACACCTCACCTCAAAAGGACAACTGACTCCAAAAGAAGAGGCTTGAATATGATCTGGAGTCTTGCACCATAATTCCTAAAATATCTGGTGAAGACATCACTCATCATCCCAAGAACCAGGAAAATCCAAACGTGTATTAGGAAAGTCCATCAGCAGAAGCAACACAGAGAAGACTCACGTAGGAATTCTTTGTGAAGAACTTCAAGAAGCCATGATACATATGCATTAGTGGGCCATTGCAAAGATGCTTTAAAAAATGAAAAAAAAAAAAAAAATACATAGCAAAGAAATAGAAGACATCAAGAAGGACCAAATGGAATATTAGAGACTGAAAAATACAAAAAGAAAGCTCATTATTTGGGTTCAATAGCAAAATGAAGATAACAAAGGAATTGGTGAGTTGTTAAGACAAAAATCTATTTATGTACAAGAGATATGAAGACTACAGTAGTGGTTGCCAGGGGTTAGGGATACGGTGGGCAGGGGGTGTCACTATAAAGGACCAGCCGTCTATGGATTGCACTGATAGCCATTGCCTGGTTTTGATATTGTACTCCTGTTATACGAGAAGTTCTCACTGGGAAAAATCTCATTATGGTTACATGGGACATATCTATTCAACTTCCTGTGGATCTGTGATTGTTTCAAACTTCTAAAAAGTCAAAAGAGAACTTAAGGTAAAATACAAAACATTAATTCATTCATGGGAAGACAAAGAAGAGAAAACAGAGGCACAAAAAGCCAAAGGGACTAACCAAAAACAAATAACAAAATGATAGGTTAAAATACAAATATTTTACCATTGCGACATACTGTGGTGTTCTATAAAGCAACAGAAGGAACACATTTTGATACACACAACAGCAGTGATGAATCTCAAAAGAATGATATTGTGTGGAGGAAAAAAAAAAAGACAGAAATACAGAGTCTACAGTTCTGTTTGTTTGAGGCTTGAATCCAAATAAAGCTAATTATGGTAACAGAAGTCAGAAAACTGTGGCCAGGGGGAGGCCTATTTGGAAATGGGCAGAAGAGAGCTCTGCAGGGTGATGGAAATATTCAACACCTTGGAAGGTGTGTGGGTTTTACAAGTATATGCATTTGTCAAAACTAATCAAATTGTACACTTAATATGAGTGCATTTCTATGGCTGCAAATTATACCTCAATTTTAATGTGCTCTTTAAAAAGAACTTCAAAATCATTTTCCCACACCCATATGAATCATCTAGCTCACTTCCTGTAAGCCCACGCTCTATTTGGATACTCCGGGGGTCAAGCAGTAACATTTTATGGTACTTGGAGATGTTTTGGAACTTAGATCTCAAGGGCTGGACATCTGCTTTTCTATGACTACATACTAGTCAGATGATATTCAAATACCTCAACTTATTTTTACTTCCCGAGATGACAATATGAGGAAGCTCCAAAGTGTTTTCAACCAAAGAAGCTGAGGTTTTATGTCAATTTGGAAGAGCACTGTAAGGAGAGTGCATGCAATGTCTCCATTTCTTAAGAGATGGAATAAAAGAGACTTGATTAGGTNTAAATGGTTTTGAGAACTGGTTATTTAAAAATAGTTAAATGTTGCCTTTTGGTAAGGCATGATAGAAGGAGCTCAGAATTCTGAGTCACTGAGAAAACTATCCCCAACTTACAAACAATCTCTGTAACCCAGAAATAATTCTCTATTTATTGAAATCACTGAGGTTTTAAAGCTTTTTTTGGTTACTTAATGGACTGGTTAGTCTGGTCCATTTTGACTAACACAGCATCCAAACTTTGCTAATATACAATATGTCAATCAACAGAAGACTTAAATAAATGTTTGTTGTATAATAAACATTATTTGCATTATGTATACTATCATGTAAGAAATGAGTCACCAGTCTATGATACAGGATGCTTGGGGCTGGTGCATGGGGAAGATCCAGAGAGATGATATGGGGTGGGAGGTGGGAGGGGGGTTCAGGATTGGGAACTCATGTACACCCGTGGTGGATTCATGTCAATGTATGGCAAAACCAATACAGTATTGTAAAGCAAATAAAGTAAAAACTAAAAATGAAATAAAATTCACAAAATATAAAAGACAAATTAAGAGTTTAAAAAAAAATAGATTTTCCTCTTACATAGGTTTTTGAAAACCTCAAGAGAATAGCACTGCCAATACAGCAATGATAGTCAGGCATATAAATGACAAAACTATATTTTTAACACGTCAGAGATGTAAGCATGTGAGGACACCAATGATCTAAAATTTAGAAAACAAAAGGTCCTTTGTAGGAGAGAAGGTGCTCATGGCTGTCATCACCCCTGGTGAAACACTGGAAATGAGCAGCAGCCACCATGGGTGTGGTTGAGGATAAAACAGCTAGACTTTTAATGAAGCTTAAAAGTCAAGGATGAACTTGATAGTTTATGGATTTTGGGACCTTCACAGACAAGGAGAATTAGAAGTAAAATGCCAAATATTCTCCATAGGTCTTCACCAAATACTTCCAATTATGCTTGGAGACAATGGGACAAGGCAGAAGAGCTGAAGAACACCCAATGCTCACTCCACAACCTGAAGCTCAGGGCCATGGTGCCCACTGAATTCTGAGGGTGGGAAGAAGGAATCAGAGAAACACTTTAGACATTCTGGTTTTCAGACTGCATAGAATAGAGTGGTAGTCCAAACTTAGACACAAAAGAGAGGAGAAGCATTAAACACAGAAATGATCATTCAAGATATACCATACAGTATCAAAAGGTCTATTGTATTTCTTAGCGGCTTTTCTGGTATCTCAGCTGGTAAAGAATCTGCCTGCACTATAGGAGACCCTGGTTTGATTCCTGAGTCGAGAAGATCCCCTGGAAAAGGGATAGGCTACCCACTCCAGTATTCTTGGTCTTCCCTGGTAGCTTAGTCAGTAAAGAATCCACCTGCAATGCAGAGGATTCCTGGATTGGGAAGTTCCCCTGGAGAAGGGAATAGCAACCCACTTCAGTATGCTTGCCTGGAGAAACTCATGGACAGAGGAACCTGATGGCTACAGTCCATGGGGTCGCAGAGTCGCACATGACTGAGCAACTAACACTTGCAGGAACAAAGGTGGAAAGTGGGGCAGAACAAAAAATATTTGAAGAGAGACCGGCCAATACACATTTTTTAAATTGACAAAACATATTAACAGACAAAACACACAAGAATTTCAGCAAATACAAAAGCAAGAAAGCTGCATCCAGCTGGTAGTTGGTGCTGAAAACCAGTCATGGGTGAGTGTGGGGCATATTGTTCTTGAGGAGCAGCAAAAAAAATGATGGCTATCTTCTCATCAGAATCAACACAGGTCAGAAGGATAACGAAACCACATACAAAAAGAAAAAAAGGCAAGCTGCTTTAGAATTATATAACTAGACAAAAATCCTACAAAAATGAAGGCAAGATAGAGACATTTCAAACGGACAAAAACTGAAGAAATTCATCTCCTGCACACTTCAGTTACAGAAAGGCTAATGGAACTTCTTTAAGCTGCAGAGAAATAATAGCAAACAGGTTTTGTAGGAAAGAATGGAAATAAGATAAAGAGTTAATATGGTGGGAAATATAAGGAACTCAAACATTTCTTTGTTTTTATACAGAATCTTTGTATATCTTTAAAAAGCTATTTGCTAAAGTTTTAAAAATATATTGTGTGACTTATATGTAGAAGTGAGGAGTATGATAACAAGACTATAAATATTGGAAGATTGGTAACTGGAAGCATACTTATGTAAGATTTTTATATTTTTAAGCAACAGAATATTCTTTGAAGCTTGACTGTGATAAAGATGTATATTATAATCTTCAGAGTAACCACTAAAAATAACAAGAAAGGCATAACTAAGAAGTTAATAGAGTGTTTTCCAGTTCTGGTGAAGTTGATACAGCCCCCTTCCACAGGTTTATTCCAGGCTACCCTCTCTCACAACTAAAACACTGGAGCCATAAATAGGAAACACTGGCAGACACTGAACTGAAAATGGAAACAAGAAGGCATCCCAGTTAGGAACCCTGTGGCCTCAGGAGCAACACAATATATCCCAGAGAGGTCACTAGAAAACTTGTGACCTGCAACCACCACCAACAAAGCCCCCAGGGAAGCTTGTTCCTTGGGGCCAAAGAAGTGGGATGCAGGTGGTTTACACGCACACATGCTCAGTTGATTCAGTCGTGTCGGACTCTGTGCGACTCTATGGACCAAACCCACCAGGCTCCTCTGTCCATGGGATTCTCCAGGCAAGAATATTGGAGTGAGAAGCCATGCCCCTCACCAGATCTTCTCAACCTTCCAAATTTGCATCTCTTGCATTGCAGGAGGATTCTTTACTACTGAGCCACCAGGGTCGTTAAGCAGAATAGAAAACCATTTTGGTGATACCCATCCTGCTCTAACTAAACATGAGAGTGAGACCTGCCTGGCTCTGCGGTGTCTCTGTGACTGGATGGGATGCTGGGCTTCCAGCTGCACCTGGTTGTAGCAAGTGGTAGACTCAGCGCTCCTCCTTCCCTGGGATGATGTCACTGGGGGCCACTGAGAAGAGGAACTTCTCCATCCCAGGAGCACTGCAGTGATATAGTCACTGCTCCACCCCCCCTCCTACATGAGGATGTGGCCCAACAGGTAACCGAACTTTGCCACACAAGGCAGCAACGAGTGGATGAGGCAGTGCTAGGTAATACTGCAGTCTACTCCAGGGAGGCAGTGGAGTCCAGGGGCCTCACCCTCACCCAGCAGCGACTGCTGGGAAGGAGCCAAGCAAGCCTCTGTTAGCTGGCATCTTTGCTTCTGTTCAACCCCACTGGTGTCACTTTGGGAAACAGGGGACTGAGCTTCTTCTCACATTTGAAGGCAAAAGAGTAAGAACAAAAGAGAAGGAAGTTATGGAGTCAGTGGCCTGCTTTGTCCCTGTTGGTATCAGCAGGGCCCAGGATGGAGCAGAAATTTCACTCTTACAAAGCAATGGGGGAGCAGAATGAGGGGAGGCAAGGCAAAACTGGTGGAAACTCCTTTCTAGTCCCACCTCGGGCACAGTTTGGAGAATTCCTGTCCCCACGTGGCAGAATGAGGTTGTTCACTGCTCTGCATTTGCTGGGCTGGTTTCAGCAGGGACCAGTGGGCACCTAAACCTTGACCCCAATCTAGACACGCACACCTCACCTCAAAAGGACAACTGACTCCAAAAGAAGAGGCTTGAATATGATCTGGAGTCTTGCACCATAATTCCTAAAATATCTGGTGAAGACATCACTCATCATCCCAAGAACCAGGAAAATCCAAACGTGTATTAGGAAAGTCCATCAGCAGAAGCAACACAGAGAAGACTCACGTAGGAATTCTTTGTGAAGAACTTCAAGAAGCCATGATACATATGCATTAGTGGGCCATTGCAAAGATGCTTTAAAAAATGAAAAAAAAAAAAAAGAATACATAGCAAAGAAATAGAAGACATCAAGAAGGACCAAATGGAATGTTAGAGACTGAAAANATGATACATATGCATTAGTGGGCCATTGCAAAGATGCTTTAAAAAATGAAAAAAAAAAAAAAGAATACATAGCAAAGAAATAGAAGACATCAAGAAGGACCAAATGGAATATTAGAGACTGAAAAATACAAAAAGAAAGCTCATTATTTGGGTTCAATAGCAAAATGAAGATAACAAAGGAATTGGTGAGTTGTTAAGACAAAATCTATTTATGTACAAGAGATATGAAGACTACAGTAGTGGTTGCCAGGGGTTAGGGATACGGTGGGCAGGGGGTGTCACTATAAAGGACCAGCCGTCTATGGATTGCACTGATAGCCATTGCCTGGTTTTGATATTGTACTCCTGTTATACGAGAAGTTCTCACTGGGAAAAAT
This sequence comes from Raphicerus campestris, assembly GCA_006410735.1. Lineage (NCBI taxonomy): Eukaryota > Metazoa > Chordata > Mammalia > Artiodactyla > Bovidae > Raphicerus > Raphicerus campestris. The sequence goes on along the minus strand of SJYW01028972.1, from coordinate 1,419,258 downwards.
CTCATTATGGTTACATGGGACATATCTATTCAACTTCCTGTGGATCTGTGATTGTTTCAAACTTCTAAAAAGTCAAAAGAGAACTTAAGGTAAAATACAAAACATTAATTCATTCATGGGAAGACAAAGAAGAGAAAACAGAGGCACAAAAAGCCAAAGGGACTAACCAAAAACAAATAACAAAATGATAGGTTAAAATACAAATATTTTACCATTGCGACATACTGTGGTGTTCTATAAAGCAACAGAAGGAACACATTTTGATACACACAACAGCAGTGATGAATCTCAAAAGAATGATATTGTGTGGAGGAAAAAAAAAAAGACAGAAATACAGAGTCTACAGTTCTGTTTGTTTGAGGCTTGAATCCAAATAAAGCTAATTATGGTAACAGAAGTCAGAAAACTGTGGCCAGGGGGAGGCCTATTTGGAAATGGGCAGAAGAGAGCTCTGCAGGGTGATGGAAATATTCAACACCTTGGAAGGTGTGTGGGTTTTACAAGTATATGCATTTGTCAAAACTAATCAAATTGTACACTTAATATGAGTGCATTTCTATGGCTGCAAATTATACCTCAATTTTAATGTGCTCTTTAAAAAGAACTTCAAAATCATTTTCCCACACCCATATGAATCATCTAGCTCACTTCCTGTAAGCCCACGCTCTATTTGGATACCCCGGGGGTCAAGCAGTAACATTTTATGGTACTTGGAGATGTTTTGGAACTTAGATCTCAAGGGCTGGACATCTGCTTTTCTATGACTACATACTAGTCAGATGATATTCAAATACCTCAACTTATTTTTACTTCCCGAGATGACAATATGAGGAAGCTCCAAAGTGTTTTCAACCAAAGAAGCTGAGGTTTTATGTCAATTTGGAAGAGCACTGTAAGGAGAGTGCATGCAATGTCTCCATTTCTTAAGAGATGGAATAAAAGAGACTTGATTAGGTTATAGGGAACACTTCAATAATCTATAACCATGCATCTATGAAAGCGAGCAAATTTAAGATACACAAAACCCATATTCTAAAACTACAAATTGAAGGTGAAAGCTAGCCTGTGAAGATGCCACCTTTAACTCCTTAAGAATTTTATCTACCATCATTTAAAAAAATTGGTGCTGTATAACTTCTAGCCTTATATTCTTTTACTGTGAGCTGTTCGTAGAAATTGATCTTTATGAAAAATATTGGTTGAAATGTCCTGTCTCTCTCCTCCAGTATGTTTTTATACAATCTGACTTGAAAGACTAGAAAAAAGTTCCACTATGCCATGAAGCAGGCATAGTATAATGTCACTGGAGGTATTTACAGGACTATTATGAAAAGGGTATCATTTTCTGAGAATATTTAAAAATCAATAAATATGGAAAATGTAGCAAAATAACAGGCCCAGAGGTGTTCTGCCAGCTGATCCAGAACCAATAACTATATGAAGGAACATTTCACATCAAGCTAAAAATAAAATATTCTGAGATAACAGAAGTATGGCAATTAAGCTGTGTGTCACAATACCTGTAAAGGTTTTGTATACTCCATGCCTGTTAAAGTGTCATTATTCCATTGCTACTATGTCCTTTGTCTCATAAATAAGTAATTAGTGTTTTAATTCGTGTTTTATTTTTTCCTCCTAAGCATTTTAAGATGCCGCTCTCAGTGCTGGTGCCTATCTTTGTTCTACTACAGCAAATAAATAAGCGAGCTTATTTATTAAGCAGGCATGAGCAGAATTCAGGAACTACTCTCTGCTGAGAAATCTAAAATGAAAACACTGGCCCCTGCCTTCATGGAGATTAGCACTTTGTAGGAGTTCTAAAATATCTGTTGGAAAAAAACAGTGAAAAAGTTTCAGGTGTACAAAGGGGGGAAGGTGGACGAGAACTTCTATTTACGGTTCATACACAATTTCTGAGCTCTGTGCTAAGTCTTCTACATATCAGCTCATTTAACACTCAACCCTACCTTGGCTCTTTTTAGAAATGAATGAAGGACACTCAGAAGACTCCAGTCAGCTGTTCAAAGGCACATAACTGAAGAGCAAAACTATATTCATAGCTACGTTCAACACTGCTAATTATTAGAGAAATGCAGATCAAAACTACAGTGAGGTATCACCTCACACTGGTCAGAATGACCATCATTAAAAAGTCTACAAATAACAAATGCTAGAGAAAGGAACTCTCCACTGGTACAGCCACTGTGGGAAATAGCATGAAGGCTCCTCTGAAAACTAAAAATGGAGTTGCCATACAATCCTGCAACCCCACTCATGGGCATATATCCAGAAATAACTATAGCTTGAAAATATACACGCACCCCTATGATCACAGCAGCTCTATTCACAACATCCAAGACATGGAAACAGTCCAACTGTCCATTGACAGATGAATGGATAAAGAAGAGGTGGTGCTTATATATAATGAAGTACTATTCAGCCGTCAAAAAAGAAATGTAATAATGCCATTTTCAGTTACATGGATGGACTGTAGAAATTATCATACTAAGTAAAGTAAGTCTGAAAGAGAAAAGACAAATATCATATGATATCACTTATAGGCGGGATCTAAAATGTGACACAAATCAACCTAGCTATGAAACAGAAAGACTCACAGACATAAAGAACAGATGTGTGGTTACCAAGGGAGAGAGACGGAGTGGGAGGCTGGGGTTAGCGGATGCAGACTTATCTACAGAATTGAGGGCAACAAGGTCCTTCTCTATAGCATAGAAAACTGTGGTATACCCTAATTGAATACCATATTAATACATCTGTGATAAATCATAAAAGAATGTGAAAGAGACTATATGTATACATGTAAAAATGAATTACTCTGCAGTACAGAAGAATTTAACACAACATTATATATCAGCTGCTGCTAAGTCACCTCAGTCGTGTCTGACTCTGTGTGACCCCATTGCCTGGATTCTCCAGGCAAGCATACTGGAGTGGGTTGCCATTTCCTTCTCCAATAAACCAGCTATACTTCAATAAATACATTTTTAAAAATGGATGGAGCAAAGTTAGGAGAGAGAAACTGCCTCCTGATGAAATAAGGAAAAGTCTCTGGCTCTTGGCACTTGAGGGTCCAGCAACCTGGCTTAGCTCCTTGGCAAGGCTGTCATAGTCATTTTGAAACACCTCTAAAGACTGGAGCCTTAGGGGGCCCAGGCTCACTAGAGAGTTTTTATGTCCTAGAAGAGCACAGCAGTTGAAGTAATATGTCTAGCTTCAAGAGTCCATCCTAGGCTTAGACTATGAAGATGCTTTATCAATGAATCACTTGACTTTTCAATATCTTCTTCCCTACCCCCAAAACATTTCCCTGATACTTTGAACCTTGCCATTAGGTCAATAACAATTATGAAACTCCAGGAGTTGTCCTTAATTTCTCCTTTTCTTCATCCTGCCAATCCTGCCCCCAATCAACCACAAAGCGAGTTCTGATACTTCTACCTCTCAAATTCATCACCTTCCTACTTTCATCATCCTCAGTAACTACTCCTTACACTGCACTCTCTATATTCTCTGCTATGCTTCCTAACTTCCAACATGCTGGCCTTCCTTCACTCTACAACATTGACTTTATCAATTAATGAAGTTAGATTGTCGTTCTCCTTCCAAAACCTCTAAAGTATTTCNAATGGATAAAGAAGAGGTGGTGCTTATATATAATGAAGTACTATTCAGCCGTCAAAAAAGAAATGTAATAATGCCATTTTCAGTTACATGGATGGACTGTAGAAATTATCATACTAAGTAAAGTAAGTCTGAAAGAGAAAAGACAAATATCATATGATATCACTTATAGGCGGGATCTAAAATGTGACACAAATCAACCTAGCTATGAAACAGAAAGACTCACAGACATAAAGAACAGATGTGTGGTTACCAAGGGAGAGAGACAGAGTGGGAGGCTGGGGTTAGCGGATGCAGACTTATCTACAGAATTGAGGGCAACAAGGTCCTTCTCTATAGCATAGAAAACTGTGGTATACCCTAATTGAATACCATATTAATACATCTGTGATAAATCATAAAAGAATGTGAAAGAGACTATATGTATACATGTAAAAATGAATTACTCTGCAGTACAGAAGAATTTAACACAACATTATATATCAGCTGCTGCTAAGTCACCTCAGTCGTGTCCGACTCTGTGTGACCCCATTGCCTGGATTCTCCAGGCAAGCATACTGGAGTGGGTTGCCATTTCCTTCTCCAATAAACCAGCTATACTTCAATAAATACATTTTTAAAAATGGATGGAGCAAAGTTAGGAGAGAGAAACTGCCTCCTGATGAAATAAGGAAAAGTCTCTGGCTCTTGGCACTTGAGGGTCCAGCAACCTGGCTTAGCTCCTTGGCAAGGCTGTCATAGTCATTTTGAAACACCTCTAAAGACTGGAGCCTTAGGGGGCCCAGGCTCACTAGAGAGTTTTTATGTCCTAGAAGAGCACAGCAGTTGAAGTAATATGTCTAGCTTCAAGAGTCCATCCTAGGCTTAGACTATGAAGATGCTTTATCAATGAATCACTTGACTTTTCAATATCTTCTTCCCTACCCCCAAAACATTTCCCTGATACTTTGAACCTTGCCATTAGGTCAATAACAATTATGAAACTCCAGGAGTTGTCCTTAATTTCTCCTTTTCTTCATCCTGCCAATCCTGCCCCCAATCAACCACAAAGCGAGTTCTGATACTTCTACCTCTCAAATTCATCACCTTCCTACTTTCATCATCCTCAGTAACTACTCCCTACACTGCACTCTCTATATTCTCTGCTATGCTTCCTAACTTCCAACATGCTGGCCTTCCTTCACTCTACAACATTGACTTTATCAATTAATGAAGTTAGATTGTCGTTCTCCTTCCAAAACCTCTAAAGTATTTCCCTTACTTAAAATGAAAACAGTTGTTACCTAAAGTTCCTGCACGATGTGACCCTCAGGCTTGCTGTGTTCTATTCTCTATAACTTACTCAATTTCCTTGAGATCTTCCTATCCAGGGTAACTTCTCCTCATTCAGTTTCTATTCTCATTCAACATCTTCAGTGAAGCTTTTCCTGACCTTCCCAGGAAGTCTAGTCCCCATTCCTCTTGGCAAGGCATGTGTACATCTGCCCACAGGAGTAACTTTTATTAAGTTCCACCATGTACCATTGGGATTATCTGAACTAAAGTTGAGAAGATGGCAGATTAAATAACTCTCCTAAAGGTATCCAGTTATTTTGCACTTTAGATTCAAAGTCTAGAATAATTTGTACTTTTAAGCTCCATGCTACTGTATTCTAAAATTATGTGTTGAAAGGGTGGAGAAATGAATGTCAGCAAAAGCATGGAGAACTAGAAACGTTATCCATTCCTCATTTCTGGGTTCCATATTGGTTTCCTAGAACCTAACCTTTCGTAGGAAGAGGAAGCCACAACAATAACTAAGAATGAATGTCTTTGAAATCTGGGGGGATTGGATGTCAGAGCCAAATAAACTTTATGTTAAAGTAAATGAAACGAGTAATTTACTTTTTTTTTTTAAAGATGAGTATATACACTGAGACTTCAATCATTTAATAGTGGATTTTTGGTTCTATTATTTCACATTAGCTTTGGGATTCCAAAACTGCATCCATGCTCTCATTCTTCATCTACCTCCCAACTTTGTGTCTATATTTTTGTCATTGTTTTAGACACAGACAGTTTAAGCATGTATACCAGTAGAAGGACATTGCTAAACAACAATAACAACAAAAGATGTTTGAAAAGTACTGTAAGTCAAAAATTGCAGAATCCTGAGAAATTTGGTAAAGAAGACCTACACAGAATCAGGTAAGTGGCCTGCAAGTGCTAGTTCAATGCTTTTTCGTTTTCCAGAATCTTCTTTAAAGTGGTGCTTTAGGTATCATAAATAACTTTCACTGTCTCTGTGAATGAGAGGATCAAGGTCCCATTATTATGAGGAAATGAAAGCTTAGGCAGTTGCAGCAAATTATTTGAGGCTTTGGCCAAGTGGCAGTGAAAATTACCTTCTCCGCTTATAGTGTGTGTTGGGGATGAAAATAATTGGGAATGGCTGAAAGTACCCAGTAGCAGGGCAAAATGTCTTTCTAGGAAACTAATTCAACTCTCAAACTACATCGTATTCTCAAAAAGCCTCTTTTTTTTTTTTTTTCTGGTTACAATCAGATTCTTATCCTCACAAATGGACACATTGCTCTGGAAATCCTTTTCATTAGCCTTATTTCTGCTTGTAGCGCAGTTATGGTGTTAGGAAAGTGGTGTATTTTGGTATTCTGGATACTTTCTGGTGTCACTGACATGTTCTGTTTCCTGATCTGACTTGCACACATCAATGCAAAATTTTTTATACAAAGCTTTCATGTCTTTTCCCCTTTATTTTTACCCCCCCCACCCCCACCCCGCCATTTCACTTGAGAAATAATCAGAGGAGCATGGAGCACATGAAGGAAAATTAGCTCACACTGCAATTAATGTTCAATTCTAAAGTCAACAATTTTCTTCTTGATTCAGGTTGAATTGATTCACGTTTTCATTGTGAGTCTTTTTAAAAAAGTGATGCTGCTCATTTGGGGAGAGGTTATGGGTGGTCGTGGTACTGGAGTCATTGTCAAAAGCTCTTTTTATGTTTTACTTGGGCCCCGACAAGTATATGTAACTTGTTCACTGGCGTTTTCCACTGCTTTGTTTACTTCTGATTTTCCTCTGTTAAGCAAACATATCTTGCAAAACGAACTGATCCATCAACATTTTTGAATATTTTACAATCAACATTGTGGCACTTATAAACTGAGGAATTAGACTGCTGATCAAGAAATTATCATCCAGTCAGCTTCTGATATGAAGCCTCTGATCACCACCATTTCTTCCCAGGGAGACAATATCACCATTTTGTGGTCTCCTCTATCCAACACTTGTTTCTGTCCCATCTCCATTTTTGCTTTTGTAACTTTACACATCTATAGTTTGCTATTATTTTCATTCAAAGGAATAAGAATTACTGTCACAATAATTGTTGAAAGACACTTTTTAAAATTCACAGTAATTCTCAATTTTAAGAAGACTTAGCATATAGAAATAGAATGAAGTGACCTTAAAATTATTCCTTAAAAGATTATCAAAAGCAATCAGTATAAAATATATTTACTGATATAATCATTTTATTCACAGTCAGGAACAAGACATTTAGATATACTTAATGCTACCAATTACTTTTCTGGTTGTTTTAAGCATTGGATTTTTAAAGACTGGAAGGAAAAAGGGCAAATTTGCCATTATTTTCAAATGATGTAAACTGATACTGGGAACATGTAAGAAATCTCCCCCAAAACACTAAGAAGTCATAAAGTTTTGAAGGATGATGAAATCACCCACAAGATAAATGAGGAAAGATTAATAATTTGTATATATAACACAACAACCAGTAGTAAAAGGTAAAGCAAAGATAACATATTTACAGAAGAAAACCTAATTTGGAATTTAAAAAATTCCAGAATCCAGTGGAAGCCAATCCTCCATCTTTTTTCACCATTTATTCATGAGCAACTCTTTTTAGTTTGACACCACTTCAGATTTTGTTATTTATACTCAAAGTATGGGCTCTTTACACCTGCATCATTTATAGCTCACCCACATAGTATTTTGATATTTTATTTGGTTTCAGCAGCTCTTAATGATTTTAGGCAAAGTTAATGGGTTACAATAGACAAGCACAGGGAGCTGAAAAAGATAGATTCCTACAAGACCACCCATTTTATACATATAGGCATGCATGTATTGAAAGCCATGTCACCCTTACAATTTCATATATCTCCTTAGTGAACACACTTTTCTGTGCAATTCTTTGAGTTTCTTTCTTGTAAATTAACTTTGGATACACACTTCTTTGAAATATAAAGACTTATTGGAACAAATTTCAAAAGCAGCCATATGTGACATGCCAGAGACATGGAGTCTGATTAGATGGGACTTGGATTCTTTTTATGGTGCTGAGTATAATTTAAGACACCATGTTGTTGCTTAGGGGAAGCCTTATTCATAACAGCAGTACCATGCTCCTAACAGATGCCACTGCAAAGGAAAACTATGATGAAATTAATTTGACCTTTCTCAAGCCTGCAAAACGTAAATCAGATATATTTAATAAAGATCAGGTTTGCAAGAAATAGCTTTGACTTCAGATGTGTAAATGCTTCAATGAAAGAAACGAAGGCAACAATTTGTTCAGTTATGAAAATAGTTTAAATTAGCCCATAAGTGATGAAAAATGTAGTTTGGAGATGTGCAACTTTTCCTCATTAGATGTATGCAGCATACTGAGTAATTCAGTCATTTCACTGCATTTTTCAGGCCATTAAGCACAGTACAGGTATCAATCTCTTGTGTATGTAGCAAAAATTTAATTTCTGATGCCTAACTAGGATAACTGCATTAAGGAGTATTTTGGTATTTATTTGGGAATGATTTTGTTGTCAAATCCCTTTTAAAGTCTATGATCTAATTTTTAATAAGATCCTAGAGGTTATGAAATCGTTATATATGAAAAATGATTGCACAAATCTTTCTCAAAGGAAAAACAAAATTATTGAAGTTTCTCTGGCTAGGAAAGAGAGCAAAAGTTTATTCTGAAGACAGAGATTTTAAAGATTAAAGTCAGGTTTGGCAGGACATCTCCTGTATTTAAATGAAAGAATAGACAAAGTCCAAACTCATTTCTCTTGGAATATATAATGACTCCCAAGCATTTAAGTAAAAGTAGGAAGTTACCACATGCATTTTGGCATGCCAAGACCAAGACAGAAAGGAACCAAGTTCATTCACTTACTCTATCATTCATTCATAAAGCAATCCCTACTATGCACAGACTCTAGGAAAGTAAAATGTGTAAGAAACAGGTACTGCTTTCAAAGTACTCTCTCCAGTCGATTGCAACCAGTTACTTGCAACATCTCTCTTTCAAATGGCTAATGCTGCAATTACATAACATGTAAGAGTCCAAGGAGTCCAATTCTGTCTGTGGAGTACCAAGAGTAGCTCTTTTCAGTGGACCTGACCTAAGTCTCTGAATACAGACAGGAATTCATAAGGCTAGGGAGGTAAGAATACATGTTCCAGGTGAAGGAAAGAGACTGTGCAAAAGCACAGAATCTAGAGTGAGTATGAAGGGTCTTGGCTGTTATGCAATGGAAACTAAATTCTATCATAAAAGTAGAAAATAGTTTAAAACATGAATTAATTCAGAGAAGTTATATGGCTATATTTTGGTTGTGGAAAGATCTCTCTGACTGCAGTCATTCTGAGAATGGGATGGAGGTGAGCAACAGTGAAGGCGACTGTGATGATCAGGAAAGGATGAGGGCATCTGCATTAGCAGAGGTGATGCTAGTGAAGGAGGAGAAGACAGAGTCAAAGGACGGTGAGGAGGTGTGATTAATAGGATTCCTGTCTCAGTAGACAGATGGAAAATCAAGACAAAATTAAACACAATTTATATTAAAATACTTGGGTTTGGGAAGCCTGAAGGAAATCCAGTAAAATCCAGGAGGTTGTAGAAATAAAAGACTGACTCAGAAATATTTGGTCCAGAGACATCATTTTAGAAATGATTGACACAACAGACTCTTTGTGCGTTGTAGATGAGATGGCCTAACAGTAGATGAGATGGCCCAAAAAGTGGACACAATGAAGGAAAAGAAAATTAAAGATGAAATAAAGGAAAATATGAACAATTGGTTGGAGGGGCAGTTAAGTGTGGGTAGAAGGGAAGGCTAGTGTGCCAGTGGAAGAAGAAACTCAAATAAGAGAACAAACATTGGGACACCTCTCTTATGCCAGGCATAGTGCCAAGTGTTCTTTCTATACACAGTTTCTCGTGATTATTTCCTGGAATTCAGAATGATATTATGTAAAATATTGATATCATTATTTTATGGATTCATTTGAAAAGTAAATTCCATAATATTTAAAAATCAAGACCTCCATAATTTCAAGCTTAATTGTCAGCTATGCTTGTATTTTGGGGGTTCCACTTCAGTCAGTAAACTGAAATTTAGTAACATACACTGTTAGTAGCTTGTGAAAAATCCCATTGTTAAAAATTCTGAGTGATTTCTGTGCTGTTATATGAATCTCTCTCATTATAATTTAGAACATTTTTGATGTCCTATAAAAATGTCTCTCAATAAGTGGTGAACCTTGTGCTGAAAGACAAGCTGGAAATCAGCAAGGCTGGAACATAAATTAGATGCAATAAAAACATTAAGGAAATGGTTAAACAGCTTTCCATGAAACATTAGAAATTTGAGAAAGTCGGCAATATTAGAGCATGTAAAGCTTTACATTTGCAAAAATGATCACGTAACTGGCAGAGGCAAGTATAACACAGCAGAAATGTGATCCTAAAGTGTTAAAATTGCTAGATTAATATGCTTCTAAAACACTTTAGCTACATTCCCCTTCTTCATAGACTCACATTTACTCTCTAAATTGGCCTTAAATTAAGTGATTTTGCATGACCTAAAATGCTTGTATTTTGTTTTATGTTTGTATTATGATACTATGGGGCTAAGAACACAACATTGCTGAGCCTGATGAAGATGACTTTAAAGCTTTATGTTTGGAAAGGAAGTTCTAAGCAAAAGGGGTATTGCAAGAGGAGAGCAAGTGGTTTTGTTGAGAAGTGAAGGCAAATGAGCGGTGCCAGAAGGCAGTACCCATGAGCACTGCTCACCTGTGCCCCCCACTTCAGGCAACCTGCCTGCTACATCCTCATGGAGCCACAGATTCTCTAGGAAATTTTAAGGAGCATTAGTCTGCAGCTGCTTCTCTGTAGCCTCCCTGCATGGCCCTTACATTAGTGTCTTGGAAAGAAGCCATTCCCTCTAAAATGTTTGTTTCTAAGCTGGAACTTGAAGGGTTAGACAGAAGTCTTGATCCCCACTCAAACATTCCCCCAAGTGCTGGAAAAACTAAAACCACTGCTTAATAATCCAAACCCACNTTGCAGCTGAAAAGGAATGGGAAGTAAATGAAGTCAATGAAGGCATTAAGGATGCGGCAAAGTACACACATATCCCTGTAGTTCAGAAAGCTCTCTCTGACTGCAGCATGGAGAACAGAAGGGATTCTGGAGCAGACATGGGACAAGAGGTCATTGGAGAAGCTTTTGAAGTGATCCTTGTGAGAAATGCCTGTGGATGGAGGCCAGGGGTGGACCAGGTGGGGAGAGAGGGACCACTGATAAAAAGAGCTCAAAGTAGTGAGTATTTATCACAGCACTTGAGTACTTATATATTACCCAGTGCTTTTCCCATATAGTCTCATCAAATTGTTACACACACACACACCCATCTTATAATACAGGTGATATTTGCTTAGTCATGTCCGACTCCTTGAGACCTCATGGGTTGTAGCCTGCCAGGCTCTTCTGTCCATGGAATTCTCCAGTGGGTGGCCATTCCCTTCTCCAGAGGATCTTCCCAACCCAGGGATCAAACCAGGGTCTCCTGCATTGGCAGGCAGATTCTTTACCATCTGACCCACCAGTATAGCATAGGTATCATTTTACTATTCAAAGATGAGGAAATTCAAGTCCAAAGAGAAAATTGGCTCAAACTTCCCCAAAGACTAAAGCTGGTTTGAAGCCAGGAAGCCTGGCTTCACAGTTGTCTTTCATTTGCCCTCCAGATGAATTTAGGAGGAAAAACTGGCAGTGCTCTGTGACAGACTGGCAGAGGTGGGTAAGAGGACAGGGAGAAGAAGGTCACAGGTGCTTTCAGGTGGTGAGGGAGGTAGTTCACTTGGATGCTGAATTCTCAAAGAGTTTCATGGTTGGTGAAGGGTGGGAGGGCAGGTGGCAGTAGAGTCATTAACATCTTGAGTGTGAGGTGCCTGCAAGTTATTACAGTGGGCAGCTGGAAGGGTGGGTCCATCAGGTAAAAGGGACTCAGACTGGATACATGTGTTTTAAAGTTATCAGCAGCATTCTCTGTGGTCATGGGGTTGCAGAGGAAGAATGTGTGGAGTTAGAGGGTTAAGGAGCCCAAGAAGGAGCTGTTCTATAGAATTAAGAGGAAAATCAGGAGATGGTCCAAGGAAAGTGATGCTGTGTCATCTGGCATCAGTGACTAAAAGCATCAAATACTCTGGAGAGGTTAATGCAACGTGGAAAGACAAAGGAGCCCTCTGATTTTGTAACAGGAGGGCTTTTTCCTGAAGATGCAGGACATGGTGGACACACAGCACAGTGACCGTAAGGGGCCTTAATTGCTACTGCCCTTCAGATGACACAATTACATAGTATTCATGTATGGATGCAATAGTTAGACCATAAAAAGGCTGAGCACTGAAGAACTGATGCTTTCAAACTCTGGTGCTGGAGAAGACTCTTGAGAGTCCCTTGGCTGCAAGGAGCTCAAACCAGGCAATTTTAAAGGAAATCAACCCCTGAATATACACTGGAAGGACTAATGTTGAAGCTGAAGCTCCACTACTTTGGCCATATGATGTGAAGAGCTGACTCATTTAAAAGAGCCTGATGCTGGGAAAGATTGAGGGCAGGAGGAGAAGGGGGTGACAGAGGATGAGATGGTTGGATGGCATCACTGACTCAAGGGACAGGATTTGAGCAATCTCCAGGAGATGGTGAAGGACAGGGTAGCATGGCATGCTGCAGTCCACAGGGTTTCAGGGAGTTGGATATGACTGAATAATTGGACAACAACAACAGATTACATGGTGCAGAGAAGAGGGTGCTGCTGAGCCATGTAATGACTCCTATAACTCCTAATGTCCTGTTCACTTGCACTTATCACTTGGAAGTACAAGCCCCTTGAGAATTACTAAACCTGATCACTAAGGCTAGATATTTATAAAAATGATATCCCCTATCCAATTGAAAAGGATGATTTTCTGAAGAAATACCATGGCAAAACACTTTTAGTTTTTAAGCAGGGAGGGGTTTATTGTAAAGAATCAAAATAATAATCAAAGAATTGAATGAGTTGGCTCTAAGTGAGACCCCCAAGAACAACTCCCAGAATAATAAAAATAATAATTAGGGAGACAATTCTATTTACAACAGCATCAGAAAGAATAAAAGACATAAGAATTAATTTAACAAAAGAAGCATAGAATTTAAATTTGGCCAAGAAATCCTTGAATTGACCTGAATTTCCTGAAAACATCTAGAATGGGTTTCCTGCAATAAGACAATCTAGAGCATACTTATAAAATATGTGAATTCTATTTTTAGACATTTGATCTTGTAGGCCATTGGTACTGTGTCATTACATTAGTCTATATCTGTCTCTTATACACATCTTCAATGAAGGCATTAAGGATGCGGCAAAGTACACACATATCCCTGTAGTTCAGAAAGCTCTCTCTGNGTATTCATGTATGGATGCAATAGTTAGACCATAAAAAGGCTGAGCACTGAAGAACTGATGCTTTCAAACTCTGGTGCTGGAGAAGACTCTTGAGAGTCCCTTGGCTGCAAGGAGCTCAAACCAGGCAATTTTAAAGGAAATCAACCCCTGAATATACACTGGAAGGACTAATGTTGAAGCTGAAGCTCCACTACTTTGGCCATATGATGTGAAGAGCTGACTCATTCAAAAGAGCCTGATGCTGGGAAAGATTGAGGGCAGGAGGAGAAGGGGGTGACAGAGGATGAGATGGTTGGATGGCATCACTGACTCAAGGGACAGGAATTGAGCAATCTCCAGGAGATGGTGAAGGACAGGGTAGCATGGCATGCTGCAGTCCACAGGGTTTCAGGGAGTTGGATATGACTGAATAATTGGACAACAACAACAGATTACATGGTGCAGAGAAGAGGGTGCTGCTGAGCCATGTAATGACTCCTATAACTCCTAATGTCCTGTTCACTTGCACTTATCACTTGGAAGTACAAGCCCCTTGAGAATTACTAAACCTGATCACTAAGGCTAGATATTTATAAAAATGATATCCCCTATCCAATCGAAAAGGATGATTTTCTGAAGAAATACCATGGCAAAACACTTTTAGTTTTTAAGCAGGGAGGGGTTTATTGTAAAGAATCAAAATAATAATCAAAGAATTGAATGAGTTGGCTCTAAGTGAGACCTCCAAGAACAACTCCCAGAATAATAAAAATAATAATTAGGGAGACAATTCTGTTTACAACAGCATCAGAAAGAATAAAAGACATAAGAATTAATTTAACAAAAGAAGCATAGAATTTAAATTTGGCCAAGAAATCCTTGAATTGACCTGAATTTCCTGAAAACATCTAGAATGGGTTTCCTGCAATAAGACAATCTAGAGCATACTTATAAAATATGTGAATTCTATTTTTAGACATTTGACCTTGTAGGCCATTGGTACTGTGTCATTACATTAGTCTATATACTTTGAATTTCTGCAGAAACAAAAAGTGTGCCTTCATATTCAGAACACAGTAACTTAAATGAATTCAATTCACTGACTCAAAAAAAAAAAAGTACTGTTAAAAAAGCTAATATATGGAAGACATCTTTCAATGGAGAACCTCTTCCAAGATGACTAATTGTATTTCTAAAAGCAATTATTAGCTTTTATTTAGTAATTATACCAACTCAAGAGTTTAAGTAATATTAAGAAAGTTCTTCACTTGTGGGGCACTTTATATTTTTCACAGCACTTTCACACTGATATGTTCCTCTGGATGGTTTGCAGGGGGAGGATAAGCTGGCTGGGGAGAGGAGAGGAAGCAAAAATTTTATTGTGTGTATAAAACATACTATGAAAGAGCCTATGATTCTAATTCTTGATTTTTTCAAATCTGTATGAAAAGAAATGTAATTTTAAACTACTCTTCACACACAAGGCTCTCAACAAATTAACAACTTACACAAACCCCTGTGAGACTCTGTAGAATACTCATTTACTAAAGGGAAATCATGCATTTATATTCTTACTTCAGGTCACTTAAAATGTCAGTAACACAGCAGAGAAGGAAATCAGAAGGAATATGTTCCCAGACACTGAATTATAATTTCTCTAAGTCTGAATCTTTCAATTCAACTCTTGTTATGCAGAGGATTAACAAATTTAGTTTTCTCAGAAGGACAATAAGACTCATGGTATTTCTGCTCTGTTTGAAATTCTGAAACCAAATTCAGCTTCACAGAATATTGTTTGGAAGAAAACCAAGCCCATTGACTAAGTAAGGAGGTCTCTGCTGGTAAATGTTTACAAGACAAATGTACAGATGAAAGACAAGTAATTTATCTTTATTTCATACTGAGAATGGCAATTTAAACTACAGTAAATCTGTCCTTTGAAGGAAATGTTAAATATAAGTCAGATACCTATATAACTTTATCAATATGTGAATAAGTAATATGAATAGTAAGCTGATTTTGAGCTATGAGACAAGTATAGTAATGACACGTATCATCGTGATGTTAGTATCAGCATATAAGATATGCATAAGAGTCAGAAACTACATTCCAGTTTCTGTTACTGTATGAGTAACCCCTGGAATACCATGCCATTGCAAGTCAGGCAAGCCTTACTCGCTCAAAATGAGATATGGACAAACAGAAACTCTACCTTCGGAAATATATACCACACTTTAAAAATCATAATTGTGTAGAAGTGGTACTTAAAAAAATAAAGAGTGTCAAGAGATGAAAATAAGAATCATATTTTCAAGCTGGAAGGGATCTTAGAAAACATCTAACCAAAATCTTCATCACATAAAAGTTAAAAATAAAAGGTCTCAAATAGTAGGTCCCCATATTGACTATGGATCCTAAGTGCTAAGTGTAAATTCCAATAGAGGAAAGCAGGGAAGTACACTTAATCAAACCAAGTAATCAACATGGAAACATGACACAATTAAAGTAACCTGACTGACTGAGGATGCTAAGAAAAAGATATAGCAGTCTCCAGAGTGCTCATGACTTTCTAATGTGATGTCTGTCTGTACATATAGTATATATCTATCCATGAACTATCTAACTACCCACTTACCTATCTCTATCTCAATTTCTCTGTCTCTATTTATCCATCCATACATACATCTTTCTTTTTTCTGTATCCATCATCTATTTATCCATCAACTTAAAAAAGACTTCCTTCCTGCCATATAGTAAGTGGTAACAAAATGTTAATTGTTTTTTTTGAAGTAAAGTTTTATACTATGGTTCAACTTAAACTAATCTCAAAGACATGTATAGATGTATCAAACTGTGGCTAATCAATTAAAAAAAATCACTTTGATTTTACCTTATTCCCCAGAGAAAAGACGTCAGGAGATTATGCAGCCTTAGCCTCCGAGTGGTTTGGTAATAACATTCTAGTGATTATGTAACCCTGTATTTAAAAAATAGAACAACTTTTAACCTAGCAATTACACTTCTGGAAATGTAGCCCAAGGACATAATTATATTCATAAAGACACAGCTACAAGGGTGCTCATTATAGGGTTGTTTATCGTGGCAAAAAAGTTAGAATCAAACCAAGTGGCCAACAACATGAAATGCATTGAATAAACTATGGTAGAACTCTGCTAGAAGGTTAACACCGTGGAAATACCTTCAAAAGCCTATTATGAAATGGAAAAAGATACTATGAAACATTAAGAACACATGATATTGAATAAACATATATCTAATCCTGCCTTCTTCACCTCCCACTGTTCCTTCCACATGTAATATCACTTCATTCAGCAGGCAATCTTTCATCCTCAGCTCACCTGATTCCACAGTAGTGACACTACAAACTTTCTTAAAAAACACTCTTTTATGTTGGCCATATAACCCAACACTTTCCTTTTTAGTCTCCAACAATTTCTAAAATTACTATTATTAAGGTTTTATTTTTTAGAGGATTTTAAAGTTCACAGCAAAACTGAGGGGAAGATACAGAGATAGCCCCCATACCCGCTGCTCTCCCCACATGCTGTCTTCTCTCTGTCAGCATCCCCATCAGAATGGTACACCTGTTACCACTGCTTAATCTATACTGACACACCGCCACCATCTGAAATGCATTGTTTATGTTATGGTTCACTCTCTGTGTCTCCTAAGGTTTTGAGCACCAAAGAACACATGCTTTTGAACTGTGGTATTGAAGAAGACTCTTGGGAGTCCCTTGGACTGCAAGGAGATCAAACCAGTCAATCCTGAAGGAAATCAATCCTGAATATTCATTGGAAGGACTGATGTTGAAGCTGAAGCTCCAATACGTTGGCCACCTGATGGCCAGCTAACTCACTGGAGAAGACTCTGATGTTGGAAAACATTCAAGGCAAAAAGAGAAGGGGATGGGAGAGGATGAGATAGATATCAGCATGACTCAATGGACGTGAATGTGAGCAAACTCCAGCAGACAGTGGATGACAGGAAAACTTGGTGTGCTGCAGTCCATGGGGTTGCAAACAGTAGGACACAACTGAGCAACCGAAAACAACAAAAGGTTTTGACCACTCATTCCCCATGCCTTTGTCAAATCTTATCTTTACTCCTTAACATGAAATATTTGCCTCCCTCCAGCCACAGTACAAGAGAAGGCAATGGCACCCCACTCCAGTACTCTTGCCTGGAAAATCCTATGGACAGAGGAGCCTGGTAGGCTGCAGTCCATGGGGTCACAAAGAGTTGGACACGACTGAGTAACTTCACTTTCACTTTTCACTTTCATGCATCGATGAAGGAAATGGCAACCAACTCCAGTGTTTTTGCCTGGAGAATCCCAGGGACGGCGGAGCCTGGTGGGCTGCCATCTATGGGGTCACACAGATTCAGACATGACTGAAGTGACTTAGTAGCAGCAGCAGCCACAGTACTGGGCCTTCTCATCTATTTTTATTTTCTATCTCTGTCTTATACACCCATGGTTTTAATTACTGTCTGCTCACAGATACCTCACATATTTACGATCTTCATCTAAGTTTAGACTATCTGCACAACAATGCAGTTGTAGTACTCTTGATTACTTAAAAAGCACTTCAGACTCAACATATCTAAAGTGAGAGACATTATTACTCCCTGAATCACCCGCTTCAAACTGGTCACAAGTGATTCTCTTTCAGAGATCCCTATTTTGGGAAGAAATTGCTCTCCATTTAATAAGGCAATAATTAATGCTATTGATAGCACATTTCCCCCGATAACAAATACAGTTGACTTTGGGGTTTGAGGATCCAGCCTCCACGTAGTCTAAAATCCAGGCAGCCCTCCTTAACCAAGGTTCCATACCTACCAACTCAACCAACCACAGACCCTGTTGAATTATTAGTACGTATTTAGTGAAGCCCTCATAATTTTCACCAGTATGTCTTTAGGTCTCCTTGATAAGCAGCTATTAATAGAATGTGGCTTTCTTTTTGGCCACAGACCAAAGCAATTTACAGGTCAAGTTCCTATGCTAAAGAAGGGGTTCAATCAGTGTCTTAAATGATCCTGAACTAAACTGATTTATACAGCAAGTAGTGTCATGCTGCTACTGCTGCTAAGTCACTTCAGTCGTGTCCAACTCTGTGAGATCCCATAGATGGTGGCCCACCAGGCTCCCCCACACCTGGGATTGTCCAGACAAGAACACTGGAGTGGCTTGCCATTTCCTTCTCCAATGCATGAAAGTAGAAAGTGAAAGTGAAATCTCTCAGTCATGTCCAACTCTTAACGACCCCATGGACTGCAGCCTACCAGGCTCGTCCGTCCATGGGATTTTCCAGGCAAGAGTACTGGAGTGGGGCGCCATTCCCTTCTCCAAAGTAGTGTCATAGGAGCCAATTAATCAATCCCTCCAAGAGTAAGGCAAAGATGAGTCTCAGAAAATGAAAGTTTATACAGTACTCACTATAATAACTAATTTGTTTGATTGTTTTCTTAAGCACTCTAGCAATCCTTTGAGGTTTTAGGTATAATTGTACTCATGGGAGCAGAGATATTAACTGTCCAAGATCAAAATCAGTTCAACAACTTAGTCACGTCCAACTCTTTGTGATCCCATGGACTGAAGCATGCCAGGCTTCCCTGTCCATCATCAACTCCTGGAACTTGCTCAAACTCATGTCCATCAAGTTGGTGATGCCATCCAACCATCTCATCCTCTGTTATCCCCATCATCTCCTGCATTCAGTCTTTCCCAGTATCAGGATCTTTTCCAGTGAGTTAGTTCTTTGCATCACATAGCCAACATTTTGGAGCTTCAGCTTCAGCATCAGCCCTTCCAGTGCATATTCAGGACTGATTTCCTTTAGGATTGACTGGTTTGATCTCCTTGCAGTCCAAGAGATTTTCAAGAGTCTTCTCCAACACCACAGTTCAAAAGCATCAGCTCTTAAGCGCTCAGCTTTCTTTATGGTCCAAGGTCACAATCAGTTCAATTCAGTTCAGTTCAATCACTCAGTCGTGTCCGACTCTTTGCGATCCCACGAATTGCAGCATGCCAGGCCTCCCTGTCCATCATCAACTCCTGGACTTCACTCAAACTCATGTCTATTGAGTCAGTGATGCCATCCAGCCATCTGATCCTCTGTTGTCCCCTTTTCCTCCTGCCCTCAATCCCTCCCAGTATCAGGGTCCTTTCCAATGAGTCAGCTCTTCGCATGAGGTGGCCAAAGTACTCGAATTTCAGCCTTAGCATCATTCCTTCCAAAGAACACCTAGGGCTGATCTCTTTTAGAATGGACTGGTTGGATTTCCTAAAAGTCCAAGATTACAATAGACAGCAATAAATGGAATAGCTACCATTCTAGTCTAGACCTGCTTGCCTCTGTCTTCCACACCACACCCTAATTATGGCAGAGATCCTGGGAGGAAGTGGTCCTGCAGGTACTGTATACTACACACCATATGCACACACTACTCAAANAATGGACTGGTTGGATTTCCTTAAAGTCCAAGATCACAATAGACAGCAATAAATGGAATAGCTACCATTCTAGTCTAGACCTGCTTGCCTCTATCTTCCACACCACACCCTAATTATGGCAGAGATCCTGGGAGGAAGTGGTCCTGCAGGTACTGTGTACTACACACCATATGCACACACTACTCAAACATCATTCTATTCCCCTGGGCTAATTTTCCATGAACTCTCAATTGTTAGACATAAGAAATGTGGACGCTCCCACATCCCAAGGATCAACTTCAGTTTTTCTGATTAGAAATATCCTCCAAGATCTCCTCCAGGTGATCCCAGTCCTGGAAATATGTTTCTCAATGCTCTCCAGATCTAATGAAAACAGATAACTTGTCAAAGGGAGATATTAGTAATAACGTATAAATGGGGAATAAGGTAAGCAGTCTATTTTCTTAATTTTCTATTAAGGAACACATTTAAATTAACATTAGGACTAGAACGCATTGAATTTGGGGAAAAATAAAAATCATTCTTTTTTTTAGACATTTGAGGTTTAAAAAAACCAAGTTATTTATATAATAATTTTTTTTTAACAGAAAACTAAGTGCTTGGAGCCATGTTCTCAAGGGCTGATGTGTACACCAATGACAGATTATGTTGAATTTTTTACTGGCTTGCCATGAAATGACCAGAAAAAATTAGCATGCAAATTAAATAGTTCAGAAAATAGCAGTTAGTTTATCNACAGAAAACTAAGTGCTTGGAGCCATGTTCTCAAGGGCTGATGTGTACACCAATGACAGATTATGATGAATTTTTTACTGGCTTGCCATGAAATGACCAGAAAAAATTAGCATGCAAATTAAATAGTTCAGAAAATAGCAGTTAGTTTATCATAAGACAACTTGGAAAGGGGCATCTGGGAAGCAGAGCAGGGAAGAGTAGAAGAGATTAGGAGAAGGGTGTGAAAGACAGCTGACAATGGAGAAAGAACTGCTTACTTGTGTCTGAGATGAGGACACTTTAGCAATAAAAATATCTGTATTTCATTACTTCCAAAGAGCATGGCCTATTGGAGCACAGAGAACCAGCACTGCGGCCACTAATGTGCTGTGCTGTGTGCTTAGTCGCTCAGTCATGTCCGACTCTTTGTGACCCCATGGACTGTAGCCCGCCAGGCTCCTCTGTCCATGGGGATTTTTCAGGCAAGAATATTGGAGTGGGTTGCCATGCCCTCCTCCAGGGCATCTTTCTGATCTGGAGATCCAGATCCACCCCATGTCTCCCATATTGAAGGTAGACTCTTTATCGTCTGAGTCACCAGGCATGCAGAATGCTAGAATAGAGTTCTGCTATGTGAGTGTTCTTTTCAGAAGCTATTCCAGGACCAGCTCCCAGTTTTGTGAGCCTCACCAGCTAACTCCCCAAGTCTATGCCTCTTATTGCTTCAGAAGCCATGCTTACTCTCTTTTGTTCTTGTACTACAAACCCTTCCTTCTATTTCTTTTTGATTATATTCGGTGGTTACCTAATATTATCAATACATCTAAAGATGTATCAGTACTGTCAAAAAGATTGGATGAGAGCTTAAACTTTAGGCACTCCCAAGAGTTAATGAAGAAATGTTTCCTTCCACTCTTCTAAGGCATCAAGGTAAAGAAAAGCATTACTATTACACATTGAAGTTTCTAATTCTACCCAGATTAACATTTTTTTTTAATTGAGAGCAATATACTACACAAGTAACTTATTAATAAATTTATCTTTGTTTTAGTTATTCTATCTTTATTGGCCATGAAAGAAACACCAGGAACCCTGCCAGGTGCAGAAATTAAAGGGTGGGTAGAGCAGTCTCTGAACCTAAGTCAAAATGTAGAGAGGCAAGAAAACAGTATAACCTTGTAATATAAAGACTGGAAACAGGGATGCTCAATAGATTAATAAACTGTAAGGTAGACTTGAAGGATATATAGGAGGAATTTAGGCAAAGGGAGAAAGGGCTGCTGATAAAGGATAGATTCTAAGCATAGAAAAGACCATATACAAAGGTACAGACATGTGGGAAACCCAGAGTGTTTTAAGAACGCCATGTGTTTCTATGGGTATACTTCTATGTATGGGAATATTTCTATGTATAGAAGGTGAATAAATAAGAGGGTACATTTTTTTGGCACCATTGAAGCCTTGCTAAGTAATTTGACCATCTTGTAGTGATGATGGAGAATCAAATAAGATGATCACTAATATGCTCTAAAAATATCTCCTCTATACCACAAACAGGGATTGAATAATTTCAAAAGTCATAGCAAACTTTCTGTCAGGAGCTATATGAAAATTAAAGCACACATTCAGGACTCCTCAGAATTAATATAAAGGATACATGTATATAGAGAGAGGAGCTTCCCTGATAGCTCACCTTAGTTGGAAAAGAATCTGCCTGCAATGCAGGAGACCCTGATTCAATTCCTGGGTCAGGAAGATCCACTGGAGAAGGGATAGGCTACCCACTCCAGTATTCTTGGGCTTCCCTTGTGACTCAGCTGGTAAAGAATCCACTTGCAGTGTGGGAGACCTGGGTTCGATTCCTGGGTTGTAAAGATCCCCTGGAGAAGGGAAAGGCTACCTACTCCAGTATTCTGGACTAGAGAATTCCTATAGTCCATGGGATTGCAAAGAGTTGGACACAACTGAGCAACTTTCACTGAGCAACTGAACAACTTTTCATTGTGCAAAATATGCTAGCAGCTGATTAAGGAGAATGGTGAAGACCAAAGCTTTAAAGTCAGGAAAAATAAGGTTAANCATGGACTATATAGTCCATGGGATTGCAAAGAGTTGGACACAACTGAGCAACTTTCACTGAGCAACTGAACAACTTTTCATTGTGCAAAATATGCTAGCAGCTGATTAAGGAGAATGGTGAAGACCAAAGCTTTAAAGTCAGGAAAAATAAGGTTAAAATCTTGATCCAGACAGTTAAAGCTATATAATCTTTGTATATTCAATTATTTTTGAATTTCCATTTCCTTTTCCTCAAAACAATTCTACATCAGGGATTGACTATGAAGATCAAATAAAACATCTATCAAGTTGAAAGTGCCTAGCAAATAGTACACACTTAATTATTTTTAAATAATCAAATATTCTTTTGAAATGATTGTTATGAACCCTATCAATGGGGATATATGTATTTATTTCACATACTTTTATTAGAAATCTAAAAAAAACTTGATATCATATTAGGGAAAGCGTTTGGTTTTTAAGACAGACCATTTCTAATAATATGAAATAACAGTATCTGGTCATCCTGTACTATTAATTTTATGTGGGCCAAGAGACTTAATTTGGTTGTCAGAAGTCTTTGAAATAATGAGTGTTGTGAAGAAAGTGGGACACCCCCAAAAAGCTAAACTAGTTCAATTACAAATGTTCCCTAAAGATCAAATTGATTATTAGATCATAATTCAGATTGAAAGAAAATAATGACAAGATCAATCATATTGCCAGCCTGCTCAAAAACTGAAGGCATTCAAAATACAAGTACATAAGGTTGGATGAGGATGAGGAATTGTGCCAAGTGTTACATGAATGAGATTCCAAGAGGGACAAAGAAGTAAATCCAAAAAGCAATGTGCCATGAGGTTGACATTTCACATACCGATTTCTCTAGCTCCTTTTCCTCATCCTTGCTGTGTAGAAAGGAGCAGAAATGTCCTCTGACAGATGTCCACATAAGTAGAGATGGACTCTCTCCCAGTTGAGTTGGGAGCACCAGCTTCTGCCATCTTGGTTTGACTAAGTAGATGCCAACCATATGCATACATTGGAAAGGGTGTCATGGAAAGACATTTGGAGAAGCAGCAGAAATAACTCAGTACAATTCAGTCTCTTTGAACAAAGAATGGGGTATAAGATACTCTCACATCTCTAGTACTCTGCTTTATTTATTCACTTTTTAACATTCAGATTTATGAATGGTTCTCACTCGACTTTAACTTACTTTTATCCTTTTACAAGTGAATACCCCTCCCCTAAAATAACCAACATATTTCTCAGTGACTCCCTGACAATAATTTTCTTCTCTCTTAACTTTTTGGGACATTTTCTTTTTCCTTTCCTTTCACTGGGACCACTGTTAGGTAGAGACTTTGCCCTATTCCCCTATCTCGTTATCCCAAACCCATGTCATTATCCCAAACTGCAGTGNACAATTTTCTTCTATCTTAACTTTCTGGGACATTTTCTTTTTCCTTTCCTTTCACTGGGACCACTGTTAGGTACAGACTTTGCCCTATTCCCCTATCTCGTTATC
This sequence comes from Raphicerus campestris, assembly GCA_006410735.1. Lineage (NCBI taxonomy): Eukaryota > Metazoa > Chordata > Mammalia > Artiodactyla > Bovidae > Raphicerus > Raphicerus campestris. The sequence goes on along the minus strand of SJYW01028972.1, from coordinate 1,395,086 downwards.
CCAAACCCATGTCATTATCCCAAACTGTAGTGACTAGACCCGTGAGGCAATTCAGGTGGCAAAGGGGAAAATCAATACCAATGAAATTAATACCTAATATTATCTCTCACTTGATCACAGTAACATTTCCTATTCATCCTGATTCCTAATCCTTTGCCAACATGCAGTGTAATGCAAGTGAATCTGATATCACACTTTTGATTTGCCAAACAGCCACATTTATTGGGAACAAACATTGCTTTTTACCTAGGGCTGTCCATTTTTGCTATCTGAAAGTGTCCTGTATTTGAAGACGTTATATAGACATTGTGCTTATACTGTCTAAATGTAAAAAGAGGATGGGGAGGGATGACCATTAACAAAAAATCATTTTATCTCTTGTCTATTTCACTTTGATGGCAAAGAAACAACTTCATCATTTAAAAAGACAGTAATTAAGAATAGGGGAGGAAACGACTGAACTAAGCAACTGTGATCAACCACCACAACAATAGCAACACTGCACCACACAAACACACACACACACACACACACACACACGCAACACAGGGGGCTAGGTCCCCTGTGTGCATCCAGACAAGGAAGGAACTCCTGATCAGAAGCACCCGTGTGGCAGAAGAGGGGAAGCTGCTGGCTGGTTAAATTCTATCTGATGGAGGAGAATGAATCAGGAACATGAGAGGTACTGTTTGGGGTCCTCAAGCTTCCTAACAGCTGAAAGGCAGGAAGGTGACGGTAGGGAGAGGTTGGAGGATGAGCAGTGTGAGACTCCTTGTCTGGGCTGCAGGCAGTGATCTTGTTTTCTATTCTCCTCCCTCCCCATTACAATCTGGAGCCTATTTTAGCAGGAACATTGTTATACATGGTGATTAAGTTCTATAATTCCATTAGCAGAGTACTAAGCTTCAGATACATTGGACTTAATTAGACTTTTATGGAAAGGCCCGGGGAATTAACCACAATGTAAAACATTGTTCATTTGAGAAAATATATTCCCAAATGCAAACAAGTGCTCACCAAACTTCTGGAATACAATTCCTTTGAAAGTGATAGATTAAAAAAGGGTGTGATCAATTTCTCTCTACTCAGGCTGCCTGTTTTGAACTATCAGCTTTTAAATTCAAACTATTTCCAGGGCACCACACCAAGAAATTCTAATTTAATTGGCCTGGGGTGAAGCATGTAAATAAATATATTTTAAAAAGCTTCTTGCAGCTGGGCTGAGAACCGCTGGGCTAGTAAATGCTTCTTGGATCTATATTTGAGTAAGTGGCTCGGGAGTGTTGGTTTTCATTACAGAAGTGTCTTTTCTTCACAATAGGATTTACCTCCAGTTTTATTTTTCAACTGTTACTCAACCTAAAAAAAAAAAATCTCTTTAGCGTTGTCTAAAAAACATGCATCTGTAGTATAAAAATAAATACACCTCCTTGCCAAATAGTCATTACTGACTTTAAAAAATCTCATTGTTGTTGTTCAGTCGTTAAGTCATGTCGGACTCTGTGACCCCATGGACTGCAGCATGCCAGGCTTTCCTGTCCTTCACTATCTCCCCAAGTTGCTCAAACTCATGTCCATTGAGTCAGTGATGCCATCCAATCATCTCATCCTCTGTCATCCCCTTTTCCTCTTGTCTTCAGTCTTTCCCAAGTTCACAGTCATTTCCGGTGAGTCAGCTCTTCACATCAGATGGCCAAAGTATTGGAGCTTCAGCATCAGTCCTTCCAATGAATATCTAGGATTGATTTCCTTTAGAACTGGTACATTCTAAAGTAAATGACAAAGGAAAGATCAAATGACTGGTTTGATCTCCTTGCTGTCCAAGGGACTCTCGAGAGTCCTCTCCACCATCATAGTTTGAAAACATCAGTTCTTTGGCACTCAACCTTCTTTATGGTCCAGCTCTCATATCTGCATGTGTGATTAAAAAGGAAATAACAAAACCCAACACACTGGCAATGAAAAAATGTAATGAGATTAATAGATTTCACCCCTCCTCAGTCTCCTCCATCAGGATCCTGGCAACATTTTAGGATAAGATTGAGCCAGGAATTGCTTCCTAGAGGTCCTCAGAGCAAGGTTTTGCTGCTCCAGCAGCAATCAGGGTTATAGAAATAAGATGTGTTAAGCCTGCAAACTACTCAAAGTTCCAGATGAAAGGTTAATTATGTGTCAGCCTTGAAGATGAAGTTTATAACTTTACCTCCATTTGTAACATTCAGGCAATTCAAGTAAGACCAGTAGTCTCCCCCAAATACTGTTTCTGTCATGATCAAGGTGTTGGAGTTCTATTGGAACCACTTCTCAGGCATGTGGAAGGTGCTGGAACAGGACAGGTTATCAAGTCCTATCCATGAACCTCTTACTCTGATTCTATTGTCTAGCAATCTTCCTCTGTTTTCCTGTATAGCTTGCTTTCTCCTTTCCTAACAAAAGGATTTGGATATCTTCTGGAAATTTTACTTTAAACAATTCCCTGCCTAGAAACCTAACCCTTGTCATTGACTTCCATTCAGTAATTGCGAAGTANAACTCCATTTGTAACATTCAGGCAATTCAAGTAAGACCAGTAGTCTCCCCCAAATACTGTTTCTGTAATGATCAACGTGTTGGAGTTCTATTGGAACCACTTCTCAGGCATGTGGAAGGTGTTGGAACAGGACAGGTTATCAAGTCCTATCCATGAACCTCCTTACTCTGATTCTATTGTCTAGCAATCTTCCTCTGTTTTCCTGTATAGCTTGCTTTCTCCTTACCTAACAAAAGGATTTGGATATCTTCTGGAAATTTTACTTTAAAAAATTCCCTGCCTAGAAACCTACCCCTTGTCATTGACTTCCATTCAGTAATTGCGAAGTATGTATGCAAGTTTTTTTTTAAAGCTCTGAGATAAACTGTGAATGCTAAAAAGAAGTGAACCTGTTCTATCGGATTTCTTTACACACATCAGATGTCTATGAGCTGTGCTCAGGGGTCTCAGGCAAAGTGCGAGGAGTGAGTGAACACACTCACTCTCCCTGTGTGGATATAGGCATGCATGGCCAGTTCATATGTCATTATGAAATTCACCTTTACATTTGCAAATTTCATTTTAACCAGATTCCCATAAAATACTTCCATTTGTTCAGTGCTCCCTATTTTCAGTTCATTCTTAATGTGATTGTATGTTATACATGTTGCTTTGTGCAGTTAGTGCTATTTTGAAAAAACATAGTACGGTGAAATGTATGTGTTTTGGGTGAAATTTACTTGGTTTCAGCTCTAACATGTGGCTCAGTTCAGTTCAGTCACTCAGTCATGTCCGACTCTTTGCGACCCCATGAATCGCAGCACACCAGGCCTCCCTGTCCATCACTAACTCCCGGAGTTCACTCAGACTCACGTCCATCGAGTCAGTGACGTCATCCAGCCATCTTATCTCTCCTCCTGCACCCAATCCCTCCCAGCATCAAAGTGTTTTCCAATGAGTCAGCTCTTCACATGAGGTGGTCAAAGTACTGGAATTTCAGCTTTAGCATTATTCCTTCCAAAGAAATCTCAGGGTTGATCTCCTTCAGAATGGACTGGTTGGATCTCCTTGCAGT
>SJYW01028972.1:1361495-1383642 GCA_006410735.1 Raphicerus campestris | reverse complement strand
CCCGGAGTTCACCCAAACTCATGTCCATAGAGCTGGTGATACCATCCAGCCATCTCATCCTCTGTCCCCTTCTCCTCTTGCCCCCAACGCATCCCAGCATCAGAGTCTTTTCCAATGAGTCAGCTCTTCACATGGGGTGGTCAAAGTACTGGAATTGCAGCTTTAGCATTATTCCTTCCAAAGAAATCTCAGGGTTGATCTCCTTCAGAATGGACTGGTTGGATCTCCTTGCAGTCCAAGGGACTCTCAAGAGTCTTCTCCAACACCACAGTTCAAAAGCATCAATTCTTCGGCACTCAGCCTTCTTCACAGTCTAACTCTCACATCCATACATGACTACTGGAAAAACCATAGCCTTGACTAGATGGACCATAGTTAGCAAAGTAATGTCTCTGCTTTTGAATATGCTATCTAGGTTGGTCATAACTTTTCTTCCAAAGAGTAAGCGTCTTTTAATTTCATGGCTACCTGATGCAAAGAGCCAACTCATTAGAAAAGACCCCTTGCTGGAAAAGACTGAGGGCAGAAGGAGAAGGGGGCAACAGAGGATGAGACACTTGGATCACATCACTGACTCAGTGGACATGAGTTTGGAACAAACTCAGGGAGCTAGTGAGGGACAGGGAAGCCTGGTGTGCTGTAGCGCATGGGGTTGCAGAGAGTGAACATGAATTAGCGACTGAACAACAACAAAGGCAAATTAGGAAGAAGAATAATTTTTTTGTTGTTGTTGAAAGCTTTCTACTGAACAACTACTATGTGCCAGGCAAGAATCTAGGCACCAAGGACAGACCAGGAAACCATGAGTCAAAATTTTTGCCTTCCTGGAACTCACATTCTAGTGGGAATTTACAATCTTGAAATATATAATAATGCTCTTGGGAAACTAGGTTCAGAGTTTGTTTCTTGAACTAAACTACAATAGTCACCCAAATTCAATGTGTCTGCTTTCTTCTTTAAATATTGGAAAAAATAAGTCATAGACTAAATGATTCAGTTAAGGAAAACAAGAGAATTTCATAGGATTGGGAGGTTAGAGGGGATAGAAAATCAATGGGCTAAGAAATCATTCTTATTGTATGAAATTCTCTAATTCCAAGAGTTACAGGATCAGAGCTGAGGGCTCAAAACTACGAAGAGTGAAAGGCCACCTACTTTTTTTTAAGTGCATTTACTCAGTGTTGATCCACATATGTGCTTTCAAGAGGTCTATAGTAAAAGCTACAGCGCTACACTCTGCCTTGCTCACTAAGTCATGATCATGATAATAGGATGGGGGAAATACCTCTTCCCAAATTGACAGCCAAGTATAGCCTTAAACAGTGAGGATAAAGAAGTTTTTGAAGGGTAAATAAATGGAAAATTAGGTGAGAAAGAGCAAGCAGAGAGAAAAGAGTACAATCAGAGGCTAACTGAAAAAAAAAACACAAAACAAAACCTGACAACTAATAACAAGAAGCCTAAGAGCAAACAACTGGCAAGGGGGCAGGCCAATATGCAGGTGATGCTGAGCAGACAGAAAATGCCAGAGCCATCAAGCTGAAGAGAACACAATGGACTGCGTGATTCTGAGTGAGGAAGAGAGGAAGGCTGTGGCCATGAAATGCAAATCCTAATGAGAATTCCCAATGGGGTCCTATTTCAGTACTTCAAATTTCCTTCCACCTAAAAACATCAGCTTTTAAGACAATAACCAACAGGTCAAGAGAAAACTCCATCCTTTCTTTGGAAGCCATTTCTGATTTACCACTCCTTATGTTAACGCAATACATACATACTTGACATACTCCTTTCCCTATCTGGAACCAGTCTGTTGTTCCATGTCCAGTTCTAACTGTTGCTTCCTGACCTGCATATATGCTTTTGAACTGTGGTGCTGGAGAAGACTCTTGAGAGTCCCTTGGACTGCAAGGAGATCCAATCAGTCCATCCTAAAGAAGACCAGTCCTGGGTGTTCATTGGAAGGACTGATGCTGAGGCTGAAACTCCAATACTTTGGCCACCTGATGCAAACAGCTGACTCATTTGAAAAGACCCTGATGCTGGGAGGGGTTGGGGGCAGGAGGAGAATGGGATGACAGAGGATGAGCTGGCTGGATGGCATCATCGACTCAATGCACATGAGTCTGAGTGAACTCCGGGAGTTGGTGATGGACAAGGAGGTCTGGTGTGCTGCGATTCATGGGGTCGCAAAGAGTTGGACCCTACTGAGTGACTGAACTGAACTGATGTTAACACAATGCCTGGAGAGGGCCATCTGTAAATTTTCTATATAACATAGACTCTAGAGTTTCCTGGGGAGAATGGAAGTGATATATGCATTTTCTTGTTTCTCTGCACATTAGGAAGGTTTTAGTCTAAATATTTGTGTGCTTATAAGTGGGATGTTCAGTACAGTGAGAAAAACTGTTCACATTCTTAGCAACAAACACCTTTTTCTTAAATGCAGATTATTACAGCAACCAATATTTTGCTAATAATGAAGAAAAATGCATTCAGACACTACACAAATCAATCTTCTCTATGATTGGAACATAGATATGTCAATTCTTATAGACATTTTTATAATGTGTAGAGGAAAACTCTATTCAACAGAGAGATTTAAATTCTTTACTATTCCAACAGTTTCAGCTATTAATTTGATTTAAAGCTGCAATAAATTTTTCTCTTAAAAAATTAAGATTCAAAACATTAAACAGTGTAATGAATTTCAAAGACCTCTAACAGAAAAAAATACAAAACCTCATTTAAGACTATAACAAATTACACGGAACAAATAAAATATAGGAAAATAAACACTTGCTATTTTGGACAATTAAATAAGTATGTTTCTATATTAATAAAAGTATTTTTCATTAGCATTTTTAAATTCTACAATAGGCCTCCCTTAGTACAACTCATTATAAGATTTATCTTACCACTTTTTAAAGTATTTTCATTAAAGTATAATAGGCTCAATGGACATGAGTTTGAGTAAACTCCAGGAGTTGATGGACAGGGAGGCCTGATGTGCTGAAGTCTATGGGGTCACAAAGAGTTGGACACGATTGAGTGAGTAAGCTGAACTGACTGATAATAGGCTTACTTTAAAAAAATGCAGAAAAAATACTGTTTTTGTATTTAATACAAATAACAAAGATTTTAAAATTTTCTATCAGATGTTTTATTTCTATTTCTTGATGCCAAGAACTCATTTTTTATGTATCTGAACTATCACTATACATTTTCCATGGTATAAATGTTTCCAAAATATAAGATGAGACACATCCTCTTGTGTCTGGAATGGTCCAGTCCTGTTGTAATTATTAATTTCTTCTCCTTTCTCAAATAGCAGAGTGGCATGAAAAATTTTGTGGTCACTCAAATTAAACAGCACTGAGTTTTGGGACATTTATAAACTTTTACAGAAGAAATTAGAATTATGACATGTTTCTCAGTCTGGAAAATGTCAATTATATGTTTATACTAACTATTCTGATGAGCTAATGTTTACTGAATGAATCCAGTCTTCCCATTCCTTCATCTCCACAATGTGTTTCCTGCTTCTCATCTTTGCAGTTGTCCCTCTTGAGTGTACACAGCTGGGTAAGTCCAGACACTACAACCTTTAAATTGATGCTCCATGATACTAACTACTTCCCCCTATTTGTAATGTTAACTGAGTTCCAGATACTGATCTAAGAAAAGGATCTTAAATACACTGTCTCATTCGTTTTAACTCCACATTCTCTGCCTTCTTAGCTGCTCATCTACCTTCGCTCACGAACCTAAACCACTAATATAAATACTCTGCCTGCCTACCTTTTACTTACTATACCAAAAAGAAATATAATGTTTGATTCAGCTCTTGGTTTGGGCAATCGCTATAGTTTCTTTAGGTTCTGATTACCAATTCCAAGTTCGTTATTCTAACGGTTACATATATGTGTGCTCAGTAGCTCAGTCATGTCTGACTGCAACTCCACAGACTGTAGCCACCAAGCTCCTCTGTGTAGGATTTTCCAGGCAAGAATACAGGAGTGAGTTGCCATTTCCTCCTCCAGGGGATCTTCCCAAGCCAGGGATCAAACCAGTGTCTTTTATGTCTCCTGCATTTGCAGGTGGATTCTTTACCACTGAGCCACCTGGGTAGCCTTATTCTAATAATTGTTTATATTCCCAGTCAATGGAATGCATGCTTATTAAAGCAAACCATGGTCAGCAAACTGTGTTTGGGATCAGGAGGTAATATTGATACTTCACATTCGCAGAGAAAAAGTCCGGTGTCTAAATTTGTACCAGACTCAGAATGTCTCCACACAGGTGAGTACCTCTTTCAAGCTATTTGACGAGTGAAAAAGATTGCTGTCCCAAAGCTGAAGTGCGACTATGGCAGGACAGGAAATCTCCCTTTAGCAATTGCAGCTGTTCTTTATTTATCATAAAGAAAGGCACTTTAGAAATTCAAGCCAACCATTCAAGATTCTTCTCAACAAATGATTGATGAGAAAAATATTTTCATACATCAGGTGAAAAAAAGAGAAAGAAAGATTTGTGGAGTTTTCTCAAAGATATGTCAGTTGCAGTGTTAGGAAAATTTCCTCAAAAGTTCATGACCCACCATCAATATGATTTCTTTTCTCTGTCTCACAAGATACTCCAATTTCTGTTACACATTATTTTTATAACCCTTATCTCTCTACATATGGCTCCTTGAGAGCAGGGTTCAGCCAGGAAGTCTTGGATTTACTTCCCGGTTACTATCTTTGTACCCATAGGCAAAGTTTTTCAAACTCTCAAAGGCTCACTTTCCCCATTTGGAAAATGGGGATAATAGTAGCTACTAACCTATCATGTTGTTATGAGCATTAACTGAATTTGACATGTGAAGTACTCAGTAGGCTTTAGAGATAATATAGACAACAACACTAATAATACTTATTATTCCTATTGATAGTCCCAGTACTTGTAACAATACCTTACATAATATAGCAATCTCTCAATAACTATTAAATAAATGAATCATTTGATTTGAGACTAAGCATTATATTATTATACATAACCCAGTTTACTAATTTAAAACAAAATAATGATAAAATATTAAAACAATGTTTCAATTTATAGGAAGTTTCACCANGCAATCTCTCAATAACTATTAAATAAATGAATCATTTGATTTGAGACTAAGCATTATATTATTATACATAACCCAGTTTACTAATTTAAAACAAAATAATGATAAAATATTAAAACAATGTTTCAATTTATAGGAAGTTTCACCATTTTTGGAAAGTTCAGTTCAGTCAGTCAGTCATGTCAAACCTTTGCTATCCCATAAATCGCAGCACGCCAGGCCTCCCTGTCTATCACGAACTCCCAGAGTTCACTCAGATTCACGTCCATTGAGTCAGTGATGCCATCCAGCCATCTCATCCTCGGTCGTCCCCTTCNCTTCACATTCCAGGATGTCTGGCTCTAGATGAGTGATCACACCATTGTGATTATCCAGGTCATGAAGATCTTTTTTGTACAGGTCTTCTGTGTATTCTTGCCACCTCTTCTTAATATCTTCTGCTTCTGTTAGATCCATACCATTTCTGTCCTTTATGGAGCCCATCTTTGCATGAAATATTCTCTTGCCATGCTCAGTAAATCTTTAATCCAATTTTCTGTTAAAGGGTGGGGTTGTGTTCCCTCTCTGTTATTTGAGGTGAGGTGAAGTCGCTCAGTTGTGTCCGACTCTTTGCGACCCCATGGACTGTAACCTACTAGGCTTCTCTGTACATGAGATTCTCCAGAGATTCTCTCTGTTATTTACCTGGGGCCAAACTAGGTGGAGGTAAGGAAGATAAAGTCTACCTCCTTCAAAAGGTCCCATGCAGGCCTTGCTACATTCTGTGCCCCCAACCCTGCAGCAGGCCACCACCAACCCAGGCCTCTTCTGGAGACTCCTCGACACTCACAGGCAAGTCCGGGTCAGTCTCTTGTGGGGTCACTACTCATTTCTCCTGGGTCCTGGTGTGCACAAGGTTGTTTGTGCCCTCCAAGAGTCTATATCCCAGTCCNCTCCTTCAAAAGGTCCCATGCAGGCCTTGCTACATTCTGTGCCCCCAACCCTGCAGCAGGCCACCACCAACCCAGGCCTCTGCTGGAGACTCCTCGACACTCACAGGCAAGTCCGGGTCAGTCTCTTGTGGGGTCACTACTCATTTCTCCTGGATCCTGGTGTGCACAAGGTTCTGTTTGTGCCCTCCAAGAGTCTATATCCCAGTCCTGTGTAAGGTCTAGCATCTCTATGGTAGAGTTAATGGCAACCTCTTCCCAGAGGGCTTATGCCAAACCCAAGTCTGCTGCACCCAGGGCCCCTGCCCCTGTGGCAGTCCACTGCTGACCTGTACCTCCACAGGAGACATTTAAACAGAGTCTCAGTGTCTGTGGGGTCTCTGGGTCCTGGTGTGCACAACATTTGTTTGAGCCCTCTGAGTGTCTCTGGAGAGTATGGGGTTTGATTCTCAATGATTCCCCTCCTACTGTCTTGCTGGGGCTTCTCCTTTGCCCTTCGATGTGGGGTCTCTCTTCACAGTTGCTCCAGTGCAGTGCAGCTGTAAGAGTAATTTCCATCTTACTCTTTCCATTTATCTCACCCCTCCCTCAACTCCTCCCTCCCCCCATATCCATAGGTCTGTTCTCTACGTCTGTTTCTCCATTGCTGCCCTAAAAATTAATTCATCAGTACCATATTTTATATTCCATATATATGCATCAGTACATGATATTTGTATTTCTCTTTCTGACTTACTGTACTCTGTATAAAAGGCTCTAGGTTCATCCAAGTCATTAGAACAGACTCAAATTTGTTCCTTTTTATGGCTGAGAAGTACTCCATTATATATATATATATATATATGTTTCTTATGAGTTTTATGGTATATTTTTTGTCATGTAAAAAAGTTGAAATTTTTATACACTGTTGGCAAAGTGAAACTTTCTTGCTTATGAAAGTCCATGTTTATTTTAAGTATGATATTTGTGCCTCAACTCTTCATCTGGTAACAACAGAGTTAAACAAATGTCTTTAGTTAATGTTTACAAAGTATAATTTTCTATATCTTCACATTATTTCTGAGAGTTTAGTTTATGGCTTTATTCCAAGAAACACATGAATTTTGATTTTTTTAATCCAGCCTGACAGTCTTTGGCTTGTATTTTAACAATATTTAATTTAGATAATATATTTAATAATATATTTGGATTTAAGTCCATCATCTCACTATTTGATTTCTATTTGTCCTAAATCGCTGCAGATGGTGACTGCTGCCATGAAATTAAAAGATCCTTACTCCTTGGAAGAAAGTTATGACCAACCTAGAAGNTTGATTTTTTTAATCCAGCCTGACAGTCTTTGGCTTGTATTTTAACAATATTTCATTTAGATAATATATTTAATAATATATTTGGATTTAAGTCCATCATCTCACTATTTGATTTCTATTTGTCCTAAATCACTGCAGATGGTGACTGCTGCCATGAAATTAAAAGATCCTTACTCCTTGGAAGAAAAGTTATGACCAACCTAGACGGCATATTCAAAAGCAGACACATTACTTTGCCAACTAAGGTCCATCCAGTCAAGGCTATGGTTTTTCCAGTGGTCATGTATGGATGTGAGAGTCAGACTGTGAAGAAAGCTGAGCGCCAAAGAATTATGAGTTTGAACTGTGGTGTTGGAGAAGACTCTTGAGAGTCCCTTGGACTGCAAGGAGATCCAACCAGTCCATTCTGAAGAGACCAGCCCTGGGATTTCTTTGGAAGGAATGATGCTAAAGCTGAAACTCCAGTACTTTGGGCACCTCATGAGAAGAGATGANCAAGGAGATCCAACCAGTCCATTCTGAAGGAGATCAGCCCTGGGATTTCTTTGGAAGGAATGATGCTAAAGCTGAAACTCCAGTACTTTGGGCACCTCATGAGAAGAGATGACTCATTGGAAAAGACTCTGATGCTGGGAGGGATTGGGGGCAGAAGGAGAAGGGGACGATAGAGGATGAGATGGCTGGATGACATCACTACTCAATGGACGTGAGTCTGAGTGAACTCTGGGAGTTGGTGTTGGATAGGGAGGCCTGGTGTGCTGCGAATCATGGGGTCACAAAGAGTCGGACACGACTGTGCAACTGAACTGAACTTATTCTATATTCTTTTCTTTTTTCTTTCCTTCCCACTGATCAACTGAATATTACCTTTTAATATACAATATTAGGTTGGTAGGTTTATATTTTAATTTTATTTTAGCAGCTAAACTAAAGGAATAAGTATTCATCATTGACTTCAAAGTCTGATATAAACTAGTTATTTAGTCTCTTGTCAGTAACACACAAATAGAACAATATAACTACATATTCCAGAGAAGGCAATGGCACCCCACTCCAGTACTCTTGCTTGGAAAACCCCATGGATGGAGGAGCCTGGTAGGCTGCAGTCCATGGGGTAACAAAGAGTCGGACATGACTGAGCGACTTCACTTTCACTTTTCACTTTCCACTTTCCTGCATTGGAGAAGGAAACGGCAATCCACTCCAGTGTTCTTGCCTGGAGAATCCCAGGGACGGGGAGCCTGGTAGGCTACCGTCTATGTGGTCGCACAGAGTTGGACATGACTGAAGTGACTTAGCAGCAGCAGCAGCAGCAACTACATATTCCAATACCAACAAATTATGTGCTATTACTGTTTTTCTGTTTTAATTCCATGTTATAGTATATCCCCAAAACATCTCTACTATTGCTTTATAGAGTCAATATTCATTTAGATGTACTTACATATCCATTTTATTATTGTTGCTCTTTCTTTCTTCTTAAATATTTAAAATTCTATTTGGAATCATTTCTTTCTCTTTGATATTTCTCTTAGTATATGTTGGATGGTTGTTTGTCTAAATATTTATTTTCATTTATGTTTGGATACCTTGAAGTTACATACAATTCTTCTTGGGCAGTTATTTCCTTTCAAGGTTATTATCGTGCTGTCTTTTTAAAAAAACGTTTATTTAAACATTTGTAATTGTTTTTCAGGCTTGATGCTTAAAAAAAAATTTTTTATTTAGTATTGGAGTAAAGCTGATTATCAATGTGTGATAATTACAGGTGGATAGCAAAGGGACTCAGCCATACATATACATGTCTTTTGATTCATGTTTCTACTACGAAATATTAGTCATCGGTGTTTATTGTGCTCTTTGAAGGTAATATATCTTCACATTTCTGACTGTGCTAAGATTGTCCTTTAATTTCATTTTCAGTGGTTAAGTAGCATCTATAGAATTTTTAAAAATTGCTATTTGTAGGCATTTCTTGAGTCTGTGACTTGATATCTTTCACATTTCGAAGAAAACAACCTTACTTCTTTACATTATTCCTCTTCCTTTGGGAAATACAAGTATACAATTCTCAGATATTCTCCGCTCTGTATCTCTGATCATTCTTTGCTTTCAATAATAACTTTCTCTATAAATTACTTTTAGATATTTTATTCTGACTTTTCTTTCATTATTGTCTATTTTTTTCTAAATGCTACTAAATCCACTCCTTATATTCTTAATTTTGGTTATTGCATTTTTCCAGCTTTATTGTGATGTAATTGACATAACACTGTGTAAGTTTAAGGTGTACAATGTTAACTTGATACACTTATGTGTATTGCAAAATGGTTACTACCATAGTAACTAACTTAGCTAACACATATCTAACTCATAACCAACAACCCCATCATATCATATAGTTAACATTTCCTTTTTGTGGTGAGAACATTTAAGATCAACACTTTTAACAACTTAAATTATATAACACGGTATTAACTCTAGTCTCCATGCTGTACTTACTGTAGACACCTAGGACATATTCATCTCACAACCATAAGTTTGTATTCTTTGACCAACATGACCCTATTTCCCCATTCCTCAGCAACCACCATTCTACTCTCGAAGAGTTTGGCTCTTTTCTATTTCACCTGTTTCAAAATTTACATTCTGTTATTTTTTCCTAGTTTCCAAGTCTCTGCCAAAAGTTTAATTGTATGTCTCACTTTTTTGAATATGTATCACATAGTGATTTCAAAGTATTATCCCTTTTGGAACTGTTCTTATTGTTAGTTTCTCTTGGTTTTCAGCCATGATATATTTCCATATACATTATTAGTTTTGACTAGGCATTAGACATAACAGACAAGTAACTGAAAAAAATATTCCAAGTCTGAGGCAGATAAATTTTTCTGAAGAGAAATGTGTATTTATAACAGGCATTTGAGGACACTGGCTATCCTATACCAACTTCATTCAATATAGGAACTAACATGATCAAAGGCTTCAGTATCTCTCAGGGTGTGTATATTTCTGGATCATTTTTATTCTTATTATATAGCTTTTTGGTATCCCAGTCCAGGTCTGAGCAGGCTCTGAACTCATATTCTTATTCCTCTNAGTATCTCTCAGGGTGTATATATTTCTGGATCATTTTTATTCTTATTATATAGCTTTTTGGTATCCCAGTCCAGGTCTGAGCAGGCTCTGAACTCATATTTTTGTTCCTCTGACACTTACTCCTTGGAAGAAAAGTTATGACCAACCTAGATAGCATATTCAAAAGCAGAGACATTACTTTGCCAACAAAGGTCTGTCTAGTCAAGGCTATGGTTTTTCCTGTGGTCATGTATGGATGTGAGAGTTGGACTGTGAAGAAAGCGACACGCCAAAGAATTGATGCTTTTAAACTGTGGTGTTGGAGAAGACTCTTGAGAGTCCCTTGGACTGCAAGGAGATCCAACCATTCCATTCTAAAGAGATCAGCCCTGGTTGTTCTTCAGAAGGAATGATGCTAAAGCTGAAACTCCAGTACTTTGGCCACCTCATGCGAAGAGTTGACTCATTGGAAAAGACTTTGATGCTGGGAGGGATTGGGGGCAGGAGGAGAAGGGGACAACAGAGGATGAGATGGCTGGATGGCATCACTACTCGATGGACGTGAGTCTGAGTGAACTCCAGGAGTTGGTAATGGACAGGGAGGTCTGGCATGCTGCGATTCATGGGGTCACAAAGAGTCGGACATGACTGAGTGACTAAACTGAACTGAACTATTATGGCTGTAACCACAAAATCTGATTGAAATCAAAAAATATCATCTCTTAAGGAGAATCTCAATTTACTACTATTCATTTTCACAAATTTATTCTGTGAAATAAATTCTTACTCATATTCTCCCCTGTGGACTTGAAAGTTATTCCATTATATTAAACCACAATTTAGGATTCTGACTGAAATTGTTAATTTGTGTATGATTAGCATTTTTAATGATACTGGTTCTTTCCAGAAAGATGGCAAAAATATTTTTCTCTAATCACTTAGCCATGTTTTACTCTTTAATAAAGCCTAGTGATTATATTCATATTATATTCCACACCTTTCTTTTCTTCTATTCATGATTTTTGGTTTTGATGTTATTGAGTGAAGGTCTCCTTTAATCCCCCCATTTCCATTTCAAAGTGTTTATTGTTAACACAGTCTATAGACCTTTACATATTTATTATATCTATGTCGGTGTTTTATCAAAGTCTTAGTCTTAGTTCTAAAATGTGACTGTTTGTTAGTCTTTAATTATGTGTCTTGAATTTTCTGTGTATCATATGTAGGTTTCTCTTTCTCATTACTAACTGAAACAGAAATATGGAGTAGTTGAAATTTCATATGGTATTTCAGACATTTCAAGAACATATCTTTATAACCAAATAGGTTACCTCTTCCTAATTTACTTAAAAAACATTAAGAAAGATAACTGTAATATAGGAAATATCTAATATTTCAAACTTACATGTTTTATGTTTTAACTTCTTAATGTACTGTTAATAAATTATTAAATGTTAACATAAAAATCTATGCTTCTTAATGTTTAAACATTATTCCATATCTCTAATACTCTACTTGATCATAGCATATTGCTATATTTATTGAACTTGGCTTGTTCTAATTTTATTTAGAAGTTTCATTTTTATAATAGTAATGAAATTAAACACTTTCGTGTATCTTTAACTTGGCTAGAATTTAGAGATTATGCATTTAAAGATGAATTGGGAAATCCATGATATTTTTTCACAGAACTAGAATAATCCTAAAATTTATATGTAATCATAAAGACCTAGAATTTACTAAAGCAATCCCAAAGGAAAAGAACAAAGAGGATGCATAATCCTCCCAAACTTCAGATAATACTACAAAACTACAGTAGTCAAGACAGTATGGTATTGACATAAAAGCAGATATACGGATCAACAGAATAGAACAGAGAGCCCAGAAATGAACCACACACCCATGGTCAATTAATCTTCGACAAAAGAAGCAAAAATATACAATGAGATAAAGACAGTCTCTTTAGCAAGTGGTGTTAGGAAAGCTGGACAGTCACATGTAAATTGGTGAGTTTAGAACATACCCTCTCACCATGTACAAAAATAAATTCAAACTAGCTTAATGACTTAACATAAGACATGCTACCATAAAACTCCTAGAAGTGATTATAGGCAAAACATTTTCTGACATAAATTGTACCAATGTTTTCTTAGGTCAGTCTTGCAAGGCAATAGAAATAAACAAAAATAAAGAATTGGGACCTAATCAATCCTCTAAGCTTTTGCATAGCAAAAGAAACCATAAAAAATGAAAAGATAACCTACAGAATGGGGGGGAATATTTGCAAATAATATGATGGATGAGGGCTTAATTTCAAAAATATACAAACAGCTCATATAAACGTAACAATTTTAAAAAACCCAATCAAAATGTGCAGAAGACCTAAACAGACAGTTCTCCAAAGAAGAAATACAAATGCCAATCGTCACATTAATAGATGCTCAAAGTCACTAACTACTAGAAAAATGCAAATCAAAACTTCAACAAGGTACCACCTCACATGGTTAAAATCGTTATCATCAGAAAGTCTACACATAAGAAATGATGGAGTGGATGTGGAGAAAAGGGAACCCTCCTTAACTGTTGGTAGGAATGTAAATTGGGGCAGCCACTGTGGATAAGTGTGGTGGTTACTCAGAAAACTAAACATAAGATTACTATATGATCCAGCAATCTCATTCCTGGGTATGTTACCAAGTCTAAGCTTATAATGCTTATCACATGACAGGACAATAATCTAAAGATGAGTTGATGGGGCAAAGAGTAACAAACAACTTTATTTGGAAAGCCAGAAAACTGAGAAGATGGTAGGCTCATGAGTCAAGAACCATCTTGCCTGAGTTAAAGTTTAGACTCCTTTCATACTAAAAGGGGGATGCAGAGTCAAGTCAAACACTTCCTGCTTCCCATCAGCCTTTGGAGGAGATGTGTTAATTTCTTCCCCCCCTGTAGCCATTCACAGGTGAGCTCAGTCAGGATGTTTCTTGTGAGCTAAACAAAGGCATTTAGCTTAATGCTCATTACCTGGTAGGCAGGATTCCCAAAGGTGGGCCATTATATATAATTTAAGTTTTAGGAAACATCCCTTTAGTGATTAGCTTGTAATAGAATATCNATTCAAGCATTTCTACTGTTTAAATATTCTAGGAATCTCACCCACTATCTGCCTCTGACATCAGCAGTGACACAGCTCTTAAATCTTCCTGGCATTGAGATACAGTGTTCTTTTGTTTCAAGAACATGGGACAAGAGATTTGGATACATGTTTTATTGTATCCTGCATGATACACCAGAGTGGATGTTTATAATTATGGATCTTGTTTTGCTATCCCTGAACATCAGGCTCAAAAGTGACAGAGGCAGTCCTAATTTCTTTAATGAATGTTTTAGTTAGTATTTTTTTGTGATAAGTAAAGCAAGGGATACTGAGCAGGGGTCCCAGACCTCTCAGGGGCCTGGGTCTAAAGGTAGTGCTAGGAAGGAAGTCCTAACTTTGAATGAAGTTTGAAGTGTTTGTTAATGGCTTGACTGATCTTATTCTAGTTAATAAATCAAGTTATATTTTGTGACATAGAATTACCACATGATATCTATTTAATAGTAAACAGAAAAACTAAGGATTTTGCCCACATTGTGCATTCCAAGGCAAAAGAAATTGTTGCCAAAGTCTAAATGTAAAAGGAGTAGTGGGAGGAATAGGTATTACAGTTGTGGTTCATTATATTCCACAGGTTATACACTCAACATACCATTTATAAAGACATAGTGTTTTCCCATTAACAGATTATTTAAGATAAGAGGACAGTTACTGATGGATGAATCACCAATTCAGAGGCTCATTGCATTGAAAGCACAGTGCTTTATGGGGCTTAGCAGCATTCCCACACCCAAAACATCCTTATGCAACTGGCAGAATAATGTTTAAGAATATTTCAAGGTTTATGGTCTAGACCCTGATGCTGGGAAAGCCTGAAAGCAAAAGGAGAAGAGGGCAGCAGAGAATGAGCTGGTTACATAGCATCACCGATTCAATAGAAGTGAGTGTGAGCAAACTCCAGGAGACAGTGAAGGACAAGGAGCCTGGCTGCAGTCCATGGGCGTCACAAAAAGTCAGACATGATTTCTGTCTCTTATACACATCTCTTCTCCAGCCCCGTANCAATAGAAGTGAGTGTGAGCAAACTCCAGGAGACAGTGAAGGACAAGGAGCCTGGCTGCAGTCCATGGGCGTCACAAAAAGTCAGACATGAGTTAGCAGCTGAACAATAACAAAACTTAGGTATATGTCTCATATCCTTATTTGAGGGAACTAGCTTCCTGAGCATGATAATCCTCTTCTGAAGGTCTACTACCAGTTTACTTTTGTGAGAAACACATGGACAAACACAATCAGAATTCTGTATGTATTAAGTGCTGCCTGTGTGCTTAGAATTGTTTTAGGAGTTGAGATACATCACTGAACAAAATAAAACCCTATACTCATACAGTCTATAATAAATGGAAAATAAATTTTAAAATATGTTGTTAAAGTGAATCATTTTGTTCCCCAGAAGAACCTCATCTCTCACTCTCTTTTGGGTAAAAATTGAAGTTATATTTCCAGTAAAAACTAAAATTTCATAGATGTTAAATCTGTAACCCAGAGTTTTAACATTCATTCTCCTTTTGAGATCTGATATGCCTTATTTATTTACCTGGAATTCCCTGGAGTTGTTCTTCAAGAATTTTATGGATGGAGGATCTCATAGCACAGCAAAATAATATTTTAAAGAACCTATATCAACTTAAAGTAATAAATATTTTTGTATTTCAATCTTATAACACAAGTCTCAAACTTCTTTTGCCTAAGAGGAGAAAGAAAATGTTGAGGATCATAATCATGCTAAGTAAATCTGAAGCCAGAAATAAGCTCATCTTCATGTGAAACCTGACATCCTGGTAAACATTAAATGAGAATCGTGTTTTCACCTCCTTATATTCATTGTGGAAAGACTTGTCCAAATACATGAGATGAAATTTATTTACGGCTCATTTTATGGATGAATTTTTTCTTTTTTAACCTTTTCAGTGCTTCAGAATTAGATACATTTAAATATTGCCACAGAGCTATGATTATTTCAAACACCTCCTTTGCCATTGTAGAAGCTGATTAAGGAGTGAGCTTGCTGAAATGGAACATAGCCAATGCATTTCTGGCCAGATCAGTGGGAAGCAGTAGCAGCTGATCCCATTCAGTGACCCAGGTTTACTGGGAGATATGGAAAAGGCTTCTGAGGGTGGCAGTGGCATGCTTTCCTGAAGGCCTTTACAAATCAGATGGACACCCTTCTGTGTGCATTGAGAAGGCTACCCTTCTGCCTGATGGGTAGAGGATGGTGATGAAGCATTCTTGCCAGTCAGTGAAATTTGTGGAGAATCTGCTATGTGCCAGCTCTTGGAGACACCAAATGGACAGAAAAGAAATGACTGTTGCTGTCCTGGGTCCTGAAATGCTTCTGGTGCTCTGAAACGGATAGTCAGTAGTGAATTGGTGTTCTGTCCTAAAGACATTCCTCAGTCAGATGATGCTCCTTATTTTTCTGAGTAGTGGCGTGCCAAGTGTAGCTTGTGGTCTTTTGTTTTCCTCTCTGAATTTCCTAAATCAAATCTCAGAAGTAATGAAGCTTGTTAACATATGAAGAACCCCTTAAGAAAACCATTTTGATGTAGACTTGGTTCTCAGTTAAGGGTGTTGTGGGAGAAGTCTTACTCCATTAAGTTGCAAATCGTAAACTGTTATAAATCTTTCTATTGAAGGAATATGCCTAGGGCTGTGCATATTATTTTTTCTGGATATAAAGAGATTTGCTACACAGTGTTAAATGAACCTCACAGGGAACCAATGGTACAGCAAATATCTTTCTGACAGGGAGAATGCAATCTCGTAGAGCATCCTTGCTGGACTCTCACAGTGAATTTTTTATACTTTTGTTATGTGTTGCTTTGTTATGTTTTGTTTAAAGAACTATATTTTTTAAGAGCAATGGAAACTAGAACTAGAGTGAAGAACTAGGATGTGCAGTCATTAATCCTGCTTCTATTGGGGATGAAAGTGAATTACCGGATAGTCTCTACCACTCACTCCCTCAGGAGGGTTTAAGAGTACCTGTACCACTGACTACAGTTTACATTTTAAAAGGCAGCACATTGGAGAGAGTGCAGTTCTGCTGTGACTCATTTCTGCACAAACTGAAGTTGCCTAATATTTCTTTAGCTCCCAGCAACTAGGAAGTTCCAATTTATTCACTGTGGGGTAAGATAAAGATCATTCTAGTTTNAGATGAAATTTATTTACGGCTCATTTTATGGATGAATTTTTTCTTTTTTAACCTTTTCAGTGCTTCAGAATTAGATACATTTAAATATTGCCACAGAGCTATGATTATTTCAAACACCTCCTTTGCCATTGTAGAAGCTGATTAAGGAGTGAGCTTGCTGAAATGGAACATAGCCAATGCATTTCTGGCCAGATCAGTGGGAAGCAGTAGCAGCTGATGAACAGATCCCATTCAGGGACCCAGGTTTACTGGGAGATATGGAAAAGGCTTCTGAGGGTGGCGGTGGCATGCTTTCCTGAAGGCCTTTACAAATCAGATGGACACCCTTCTGTGTGCATTGAGAAGGCTACCCTTCTGCCTGATGGGTAGAGGATGGTGATGAAGCATTCTTGCCAGTCAGTGAAATTTGTGGAGAATCTGCTATGTGCCAGCTCTTGGAGACACCAAATGGACAGAAAAGAAATGACTGTTGCTGTCCTGGGTCCTGAAATGCTTCTGGTGCTCTGAAACGGATAGTCAGTAATGAATTGGTGTTCTGTCCTAAAGACATTCCTCAGTCAGATGATGCTCCTTATTTTTCTGAGTAGTGGCGTGCCAAGTGTAGCTTGTGGTCTTTTGTTTTCCTCTCTGAATTTCCTAAATCAAATCTCAGAAGTAATGAAGCTTGTTAACATATGAAGAACCCCTTAAGAAAACCATTTTGATGTAGACTTGGTTCTCAGTTAAGGGTGTTGTGGGAGAAGTCTTACTCCATTAAGTTGCAAATCGTAAACTGTTATAAATCTTTCTATTGAAGGAATATGCCTAGGGCTGTGCATATTATTTTTTCTGGATATAAAGAGATTTGCTACACAGTGTTAAATGAACCTCACAGGGAACCAATGGTACAGCAAATATCTTTCTGACAGGGAGAATGCAATCTCGTAGAGCATCCTTGCTGGACTCTCACAGTGAATTTTTTATACTTTTGTTATGTGTTGCTTTGTTATGTTTTGTTTAAAGAACTATATTTTTTAAGAGCAATGGAAACTAGAACTAGAGTGAAGAACTAGGATGTGCAGTCATTAATCCTGCTTCTATTGGGGATGAAAGTGAATTACCGGATAGTCTCTACCACTCACTCCCTCAGGAGGGTTTAAGAATACCTGTACCACTGACTACAGTTTACATTTTAAAAGGCAACGCATTGGAGAGAGTGCAGTTCTGCTGTGACTCATTTCTGACACAAACTGCAACTGAAGTTGCCTAATATTTCTTTAGCTCCCAGCAACTAGGAAGTTCCAATTTATTCACTGTGGGGTAAGATAAAGATCATTCTAGTTTTCAAGTTTTTGCTAAGTACAGTTTTAAAATATAACATGTCACACTTTTATAATATAACCAAGCATCCAAAAAGACAATGTGAACAACAACAACAACAAAAAAAAGCAGAAACAATAAAAATAGAACTTTCGGAGTTCTAGATAATGAAAGTTTAGTCAGGTTTAAAATTGTTATAATGTTTAAAATGTTAAAAGACATGACAGGTTTTTTCCACAGGAAAAGTAAAAATGCTTAAAAATGACTAGAAAAAGGTGAGGAAAATTGGCATAAAAATAGAGCATATTAAAAAGCAGAGACATAATTTTGCCAACGAAGGTCCATATAGTAATAGTTTGGTTTTACCTGGACCTAATCATGGATGTGAGAGTTGGGCTATAAAGAAGGCTGAGCACTGAAGAACTGATGTTTTTGAACTAGGGTGCTGGAGAAGACTCTTTGAGAGTCCCTTAGACAGCAAGGAAATCAAAGCACTCAACTCTAAAGGAAATTAACCTTGAATATTCATTGGAAGGACTGATGCTGAAGCTCTAATACTTTGGCCACCTGATGCGAAGATCCAACTCATTGGAAAAGACCATAATCAGGTGGAGAAGGGGCAGCAGAGAATGAGCTGGTTGGATGGCATCACTGACTCCATGGACATGAGTTTGAACAAATTCTGGGAGATTATGAAGGACAGGGAAGCCTGGCATGCTGTAGACCATGGGGTCACAAAGAGTTGGACATGATTTAGTGATTAAACAACAACAACTGAGAATAAAGACTATCAACTTTCCAAAACTGATGTGAGACACCATGTTACAAATTTAAGATCTCCTTTGATCACCAAGGTTATAAAAGGAAGGAAGTAGGAAAGAAGGAGGAAGAAAGGGAAGAAGAAAGATCAAACTTTTCAACTAAGCAAAATTGCCCAAATATGAAGACAAGGAAAATACATTAAAAGCAGCCAGAAAAGGATATATTGCTTTCAAAATGAGTAACAATTTCTTGTAACGGTTGACTTTCCAGTGAAGATAATGAAAGGCATAATAATAGACATAAAACAAATTACTTATAAGTAATATAAAATATAAATAATTTATAAGCTTGTTCATGGTAGTGTCTTATGATGCTTTATATTTCTGTGGTATCAGATGTAATATCTCCTTCATTTCTCATTTATTTGGGTCTTTTTTTCCCCTTCAGTTTACCTATTTGTGAGTTTCATTTTCCTTAAAAAAAAAATCTTTTCTATTATTTTTCTCATCTCCATTTAATTTGTTTCTGCTCTGATCTTTTGTTAATTTTCCTCCATCTACTAACTCTGGGCTTGATATATTCTTCTTCTAGTTTCTGTACAAAGCTAGGTTATTGTTTGAGACCTTATAATATAGGCATTTTTGCTATCCTCTTCCCTCTTAGAATTGCTTTTGCTTCATCCCATAGGTTTTTTTTTTGTATGTTGTGTCTCCTTTTTCATTTGTTTCAAGGTCTTTTTTGATTTCCCTTTTGATATCTTCTTTGACTTGCTGATTGTTCAGAAGTGTGTTGCTTAATTTCCACCTATTCATGAATTTTCCAGTTTCCTCCTGTTACTCATTTCTATTTTATACCACTATGATTGGGAGAGATACTTGATATGATTTCAGTCTCCTTAAATCTGTTAAGACTTATTTTGTGACCTATTGCATGATCTATCCTGAACTATTTTCCTCATGCCCTTGGGGGGGAAAGGTGACTTTTGCTGCTATTTGATAGGCTCACTTCCTTTAAATTCTCTGCATCAAGCAGCACCACATCCAGACCTGACAAAGGAATTAGCTAACATTATATAGAGATCCTGACCTTTGAATTCAAAGTAGGGACTGTTTGGAATCTTTGAATCGTCTCCATCACAGTGAGTATGAATGTGTTCTGATTATGTAAGGTTGAATTAAACAAGTATTTGCAGAACTCAAGGACAGCATCTGGTAGACTGTGTCACTCTTTTCTAGTGTCCAGTTCAATGTTTTCTGAAATATTTCATTTTCCTTACCCTTAGAAGTCAGACAAGGCTTTGTACCATTTTTTGATCAGTGAAATGACATTAGGGTGACACATGTCATTTCCAAATAGAAGCTTTTAGAGCTGATGTGAGCTCTGCCAGGTTCCTCTCCACTCCGCACCACTGCTGCACCAGCCAGCACTCCAGTTAGTGGCTACTCTGTCAGGGTGTCTCTTGGAGTAAGGATGACAACTCAGATGGTAAGCCACCAGCCAATCTACAGTGGACATGAAGCAATGAGTGAGAAATAATCCTTTGTTCACTGAGCCAATTGAGATTTGGGGAATTTTGTTACTTGGCATAATCCAGCCAGTCTTAGCTGCCACAAATCCAAAGGTATGTCATTGATAAAAAAAAAAAAAAAAAAAGACAACTAAATCAGGTTATATTCATATACTGGAATACTACACAGTGATATGAAATGATCAGAAAAATTATTTCCATAAGCATAATATCAAGCCATATTATGATTATATTCTATATAATTCAATTTTTTTGAAGTTTTAAACATACAGAACTAGAGTTTAATGTTTTTGCCTGTACATCAACATAATTAAGACTATTAAAAAGATTTAAGGAGTGATTCACATGGTGGTTATTTTTAAATGACAGGGAACTTCATGTAACTGGGAAGAAGTGTGAAAGTGATTGCTGGGATTCTATTTCTTGATGTAATTCTTGGTATTAAGTGTTTTTATTTAGTGATTTGTTGAGCAGCATTTAAAAGTAATTTGAAAAAGTGATTATATAGACACAGAAGGTAAAGTTATTATATTAGATCCCTGTATTTTAATACTTCATCATTAGAATAAGTCCTATTGACACAAAGGAGTCCAAAGATATAGGTTAATCACAAGCATTAATTTATAGATACAGAAAGAAAGAGATGCCAAGCATCTCATCTGATTTTGAAATTACCAGTCATTTTCAAATATTTTGACCCTTTAATGATTGCTTCAAAACTCTGAAATAGAAACTATAAGTAAGATTAATATGGAGCCATACTCCCAGTCAGTTTCTTTTAGTTTACAACCAATAATTTTGAGCTATTAAATGAAGAAAAGGTCACCATTTGTTTTACTCTGTTGACTAGAGGAAATCAATAATGTGCATTATTTTTTTGCAAACAACCAGTTTTCCCCACCAAAACTCAGAAGATTATTTGTATCATATGATCATTTATATCCATTAGTTAATAAAAAACTTAGTCATGTAGGCTTGTCAGCAGGTTTCTGTTAAATTAACCATAAAGAAATGTTTTTCAGTACACTAAAATAAAATGAACAAACTCTGATAACACCTTTGTCAGGCCCTGTTACAGAATGAAAGTCAACTTCATAAATGATCCCCTGCTCAGAAATGAGTCCTGTCACTTTCCCTTACATTCAAAGCTAACCCAAACTCTGAATACAACAAATATCTCTTTTTAGCTTGTGACACTAAACAGCATACTCTGTTTATTCAATAAGACTTACTTCAAAATGGACTCATGGACCTACTCCACAGATTCACTCTATGTGTTCCTATTACTGTATCTTTTACATATGCCTCATTTAAAAGGACATATCCATTTTTTTTGAGAAAAGTATTTCCCTTCATTAATATTAAAAATTGGATTACCCGTTGCATATTAAATGATGAGTTTATCTTCAATAACATTTATAAAAACTATTTTAAACGTGAACAGCTTATTACAGTAGACAGTGGTGGACAGTGATTGGATTGAATCCTGAGTATAACTGACTTTAAAAAAAAAACAAGATTAACTCTGTTTGTTTGCCAATTATTAGAAGTATTATGTTGGAATGAAGACAAAAATAGATATTTGGAGAGTAGAGTGCTTGAAAATTGAGGTTACAAAAAATTGTATAGTTTCACAATTTAAAAAAATCAAGGTTCATGGCATCCAGTCCCATCATTTCATGGCAAATAGATGAGGAAAGTTTAGAAGCAGTGACAGATGTTATTTGCTTGGGTTTCAAAAATCACTGTGGATGGTGAATGCAGCCATGAAGTTAAAACACACACACACACACACACACACACACACACAC
>SJYW01028972.1:1310375-1361351 GCA_006410735.1 Raphicerus campestris | reverse complement strand
CACAGACACACACACACACACACACACACACACACACACACACACACACACACACACACACACACACACACACACACACACACACACACACACACACACACACACACACACACCCTAGATAGTGCATTACAAAGCAAATGCATTACTTTGCTGACAAACGTCCGTCTAGTCAAAGCTATAGTTTTCCATGTATGGATGTGAGAGCTGGACTATAAAAAGGGCGGAGCACTGAAGAATTGATGCTTTTGAACTGTGGTTTTGGAGAAGACTCTTGAAAGACCCTTGGACTGCAAAGAGATCAAACCAGTCAATTCTAAAGGAAATCAACCTTAAATATTTATTTGAAGGATTGATGCTGAAACTCCAATACTTTGGTCACTTACTGCAAAAACTGACTCACTGGAAAAGACCCCAATGCTAAGAAACATTGAAGGNCTTCAGCATCATTCCTTCCAAAGGAATCCCAGGGCTGATCTCCTTCAGAATGGACTGGTTGAATCTCCTTGCAGTCCAAGGGACTCTCAAGAGTCTTCTCCAACACCACAGTTCAAAAGCATCAATTCTGTGGTGCTCACCTGTCCAACTCTCACATCCATACATGACTACTGAAAAAAACATAGCCTTGACTAGATGGACCCTTGTTGGCAAAGTAATGTCTCTGCTTTTGAATATGCTATCTCGGTTGGTCATAACTTTCCTTCCAAGGAGTAAGCATTAGTTTCTGGTATATAGCAAAGTGATTCAGTTTTTTTAATATGTATTATTTTTCATATACTTTTTCATTATGGTTTATTATAGGATATTGAAGATATTCCCTGTGCTCTAGAGTAGGACTTTGTTGTTTATCTATTTAATAATAGTTTGTGTATGTTAATTCCAAACTCGTACTTTATCCTTTCCCTATCCCATTACCCCTTTGGCAACCATAAGTTTGTTTTCTATGATAAAACATTTTTTTACTGGCGGGTACAAGTAGCACTAATATAAAACCTAGAATGAAAAATATTTTCCCCAATAGTATTAATCTCCTTTATTCAGAAAGTGTATATATAATGCATGTGTGTGTGTGTATATATATATATATATATATATATATAAAATCTTCTGTGCTTGAGTGAAAATAAAGCTCAGTTGACATGTTTTAGGGTATTCGTTTGGCTTCATACCAGATTGAAATAAATGCTGAAATATATATGTGTATGTGTGTGTGTGTGTGTGTGTGTGTGTGTGTGTGTGTGTATATATATATATATGTATATATGTGTGTGTGTATATATATATATATATATATATTTATGGTTATCCAATGGCCAAAATTCAATGAAAAGTGCAAAAATAACATGCTCATGGTTTAGAGCATAATATCGCCAGCTGTGGGTTAAAACACAGGCATCTTATGCTGTTCTAAATATTCTTCTTATAAGCATTTCTTACCTAATACCATTTTATACCAAATATGGGCAAATTACTAATTTCATTCCTACCTTCCAATAGTCACAAGCATGTGGTTTTGCTACAGTACTTATTAGTGCATTTAGTTACTTATTTACCTGTTTCTTCACTTGTTCATATGGCTCACTCTTAGGCAGGGCTTATGCCTTATATTTATGTTTGTTTCCACATAGTATCAGACACAAAGTAGGTAAGGAATAAATGCTTATTCTATGTATGCTTTTTACTAATAATGGGTCTCTTTTCTCAGTAGTATCAAGAGAAATTGCATTGGTATCTGAATTGTTATCCTTCTTCCAGTTTTCTGTGCTTGAGTGAAGGTAAAACTCAGTGGAAGACATCTTTTGGGGTACTTGTTTGACTTCATACCAGACTGAAATAAATATTGAAATAAAGGTTAAACTAGTACTTTGCTAATATCAAACCACAAGTCACACATAGCTCTTATAACATGTGGCTGCTGAGTACCACATTGGAGAACGTGGATACAGACTCTTTCTATCGTCACAGAAAGTTCTGTTGGACAGTTTGTCTAGATCATCATCTATATTGTGAAGCTGATATGTACTTAAGCTGGCTTGAAACCATATGGGACTATCAGCACAAGACATTCTGGAATATACTCCATTGAATCAGGACAAGAGAAAATTGTTCAACAGATGGCAGTTCTATCATCTTTCATTCTCTTGGCTCTCGCTCTTTGCATTATCCAAAAAGGTACAAAAACTATCGGATACCTCTAAAATTATTAAACACATTCCAAAATTTTTAAGAAAGTTGATTCTTACCCCAAAGAAGTAAAGAAATATAGTCAGATTAAATATTATGTTTAGCTACTTTTGAAAAAATATTTTAAAATATTGCCCATACATGTGTTGTGTAGATAGAATAAGCATGGTGAAAGTACATTTAAGAATTCATCCATTCTTCTCCTGGATACATGTTTTGAAAATAAGAAAAACTGACAAAAAAAAAACACCTCAAGAGTCATTGAGGTTTTAAAACCCTTGAGACCACTTTAATTGAAAAGACTTTTACAAATTTTAGGAGACCTAGGTTCAATCCCTGGGTTGGGAATATCCCCTGGAGAAGGAAAAGGCTATCCACTCCAGTATTCTGGCCTAGAGAATTCCATGGAATGTAAAGTCCATGGGGTTGCAAAGAGTCAGACACAACTGAGTGACTTTCACTTTAAAAAATTCAGTAATTATATGGCTGCTTGCATTTCATAGTTATGCTTGCTGAAACTATTAAGAAGGGCAGTCAGATTCTAGGCTTACAGTCACAGGCTGATTGTCTACAGAGGGAACAGAGAACGTGTTTGCCCTCTCTGTTCTCATTTTCTGTGGCCAGAGTCGTTACATATTTCTCTGAGTAGAGTCATCAGGTCACGACCATTCTCAGCTTCAGAGTACAAAGCATTAACGGAGTGCCATATGTTTACTCCTTACACTCAAGGAGTACATTCAGCACCCAAATCCTGAACTAACTACCTGAAAGATTAAGGTGTATATGGCATGTTTCAATGCTAAATTAGCTAGATTCTGATCTAAGTACTCTAAATCATTTATCTCTTGTCTTCTTAACCACACTGAACATTTTACCAGGTCTGTTTTATAGGTGAGTCAAACTAAGAGTAAGGGAGGATTGAGTTGGGAAGGACCAGAGGGATGGGAATTTAGGTCTATCCATTTCAAAAGTCAGGTCTCTGTCTTTCTACCCCTTGTAGAAAGTCAAGAAATGTGCAGACATTTTCATGCAGTGATAAGTATGTTGTTCAAAACAGTTTGCAACGGTTGCCATGTGATTGTAAGAAACTAGAGACATTCATTCACAGGGGGCTGATTGTGGACTGAGCTAGTATGCCATTTAGAACTGCCGCCTGCCTCCTACTGGGGTTTCTCTGAGTCCTCCAGAGACTTACAGCCAGACAGGAGGGATGTGGTAAAGATGATCATGTCCTTGACACCCATCTCTAAATATTAATCTCATGTACTCTGATTGAGAGGAACTTTGGGCCATCCTTCTATTTATTCATTCACTTTATAAAAATATGAAGTGAAGTGAAGTGAAGTCACTCAGTCATGTCCAACTCTTTGCGGCCACATGGACTATAGCCTACCAGGCTCCTCCCTCCATGGGATTCTCCAGGCAAGAGTACTGGAGTGGGTTGCCATTTTCCTTCTCCAGGGGATCTTCCTGACCCAGGGATCGAACCCAGGTCTCCTGCATTCCAGGCAGATGTTTTAACCTCTAAGCCACCAGGGAAGCCCAATAGTTCATGTGTATTGTTTGCTGGCCTTCCCTGGTGGTTCAGATGGTAAAGAATCTGCCTGCAGTATAAGCGACCCGGGTTTGATCCCTTGGTTGGGAAGATCCCCCAGAGAAGGGAATGGCAACTCACCCTAGTATTCTTGCCTGGAGAATTCCATGGACAGAAGAGACTGGTGGGCTACAGTCCATGGGGTCACAAACAGGAAGACTCAACTAAGTGCCTAACACTACTACTACGTATTGTGTGCCAGACACTGTTAGGGACTAGGGCCGGGCAGTCAACAATTTTAAAGAAATATCATCCTTCTCCTCAGACTGGCTCAGGCCCCAGCCAAGGGGAGGCCAGATGTCCAACCAAAGAAATCAGGGAGAAGTCTAAGCAGTGATCTGTAAGGGGATTTGTTCTCTTGACAGGAAGATCCACTTAGAATATTTNGCCAAGGGGAGGCCAGATGTCCAACCAAAGAAATCAGGGAGAAGTCTAAGCAGTGATCTGTAAGGGGATTTGTTCTCTTGACAGGAAGATCCGCTTAGAATATTTGTTGTAACAAAAGGCCTGCTTAGAGTTTCTTATTAGTTTGGCCTTTCTTACATGTCAGAGGAGACCAGAAAACCAACATTCTTACTAAACTATGTTAATCGAACCGTACCCGTTAGGTTTGATTCTCAGAAATGTCAGGAAATTAAACACCACAGTCCCCATAGCAGCTCTCCAGTAAGGCACGTTGACTGGGAGAGAAGTCAAACTGCAATTAAGAACTGTCCCTTCTCATTAACGTCTCTTATCATACTCACCCCCGGCTCCTTTCAGACTTTCCACATTCCTGTAAGCGTCTTTGAGAGACTTCTGGCTGTGTCCCCAGCTGAGTTGGGAGAAGCAATATAGGAAAACAAGAAGGATAATATCATCATGCCTTTGCAGGCCCATACATTTATTTAAATAAATTTTCCCCTGAATTGAAAAATACATTTGGCCTGTGTCCTGTAAGCTTCCCCACCTCCTCCAAGGCCCCCCATCAAGTCCCTTTACATTTTAAGTTTATCTGATAAAGAGCTTGGAGTATTGGACTCAACTAGAACTCAGCAAAGGAGAGAAAAAGACTCAAAGATTAGTCCTTCCTTATCCTGAACCTAGGACAGTGCCTACATCATGGATCGCTAAGGCAAAAGTTGGGATCTGAGGAAAGGATAAATTTGAGATAGGTGTTTATTCAGATAGACTAACTTACTGCCTGGCAACATATTTGCTCTTTTATAATCTCATATCCAATGACTCAGTGAAAGCTGATGTTCAGACGTAAAGAATGCACAGTTCTGCAATCCCCACATGAAACGGTAACAGTTCTTCACAATTCTGCAAAGTCAAGCCACACACAAAGAAGTATGCCTTCTGTTTTAATGGCTGAATATAAATATTGCAGGAACAAACAGAGGTTAAGCATTGCAATGCACTTAGGGGTGTGGTGTGAATCACAGCGTGGTAGAGCTGACTGAAAAATTTGGTCAAGTTTTACATTGATGCTTATGAGAAAATTTTGATCATCATCTAAGAGTGTAGATTAAATGAGGAAGTTGAGTGAAAGGATGAAAGGGAAATCAGGCAATAATGGTATAAAAATACCCAATTTTCTTTAAAATGCTATGAATAAATATTCATTTTTACACAAATGATTGGGCTTTTATAAGAGCCTGTGTTTCTTAGGTCCCATAGCATAAGTGAACTATAAGTCAAGTACATTCTTAATCCTTATCACTTACTTTTTACTCAAAAGTGACATTTTCTTTCCTCCCAACCCTAAAACTGTATATAACTTTTTAAACTTGGTTATATATCTCCTATGGTTTTTCCAATGGTCATGTATGGATGTGAGAGTTGGATTGTGAAGAAAGCTGAGCGCTGAAGAATTAATGCTTTTGAACTGTGTTGTTGGAGAAGACTCTTGAGAGTCCCTTGGACTGCAAGGAGATCCAACCAGTTCATCCCTAAAGGAGACCAGTCCTGGGTGTTCATTGGAAGGACTGATGCTGAGGCTGAAACTTCAGTACTTTGGCCACCTCATGTGAAGAGCTGACTCATTGGAAAAGACCCTGATGCTGGGAGGGACTGGGGGCAGGAGGAGAAGAGGATGACAGAGGATGAGATGGCTGGATTGCATCATCAACTCGATGCACATAAGTTTGGGTGAACTCCAGGAGTTGGTGACGGACAGGGAGGCCTGGCGTGCTGTGATTCATGGGGTTGCAAAGAGTCGGACACGACTGAGCAACTGAACTGAACTGATATATCTCTTATTTCTGAAAGTTTTCTCAAAGAATGGAAAATATGTGAGATTTTAAAGGAATGTAGGAAATTTCAGAAGTTGTAGATGGTATGAGTGTGGGTGACATGTTCTACAAGAGCAAATGGATTTCATAGCATCAGGTTTGAAAATAAGCAGATTACATTTGACAGGGATGTGGAAATAAATGTATGTGTGTTTATAAAACACATTCATCTGTTAAAGGAAACAATTCAGTGCTTTAGCGCATGAGTATGGAAAGGGGAGTTTCAGAAAAGATGAGGAATTAGAATATGCTTGAAGAAGTGTCAAAGGCTAGATCCTGGATTTCGCATACTTCTGTTATATGTGAGGAGAATTTAGAATTCTTGAGCTAGTACCTCATCAGTTCTTACGTGTCAGGATAATTCTGAAGACATAATTTACAAGTGGTACAGAAGGATGTTACATTGCTTTTCAGCTCCATGGTACACAACTGATTTAAGAAGGTTAACTAAGAACTCCCTGTGTTTTCCTTCCTTTCATTGTAACCAACCCTGCTCCCATAACAGAGACAGTGTCTATATGAGGATATGGTTAAAAGATGGGTAAGAAAGAAGAAAAAGATATTAGAGAAACAGCTATCCTGAAAACTTTCTGGAAAACAGAGGAACATGACTGCAGTGATGAAAAAAATACAAAGAAATAGACACCATAGATATGAAACCATGACTCAGAACAGACACAGGAAAAAGCTATAGTTGAAGCAGGAAGCATTCTCCTAAAAGACAGAACCATAGAGAGGCTGTGAATCTGAAGTTCTTGGCTATGAAAAACAAGCATTAGGAAAGAGGAGCATGTTGGAAGTCAATGTTATTAGTCGGTGCACTCTAAATAATGACAGAATGGCTCAGCCTCATCAACCCTTTGTCTCCATCCCTCAGCGTGCAACCCAAGTGTTTACCTTCAGATTAAAACTGAATGATTATAATCTAAAATCAAATTACCCTTCTGGAACTGTTAACTTGGTATGTNATTTGGTCAAGTTTTACATTGATGCTTATGAGAAAATTTTGATCATCATCTAAGAGTGTAGATTAAATGAGGAAGTTGAGTGAAAGGATGAAAGGGAAATCAGGCAATAATGGTATAAAAATACCCAATTCTCTTTAAAATGCTATGAATAAATATTCATTTTTACACAAATGATTGGGCTTTTATAAGAGCCTGTGTTTCTTAGGTCCCATAGCATAAGTGAACTATAAGTCAAGTACATTCTTAATCCTTATCACTTACTTTTTACTCAAAAGTGACATTTTCTTTCCTCCCAACCCTGTATATAACTGTATATAACTTTTAAAACTTGGTTATATATCTCCTATGGTTTTTCCAATGGTCATGTATGGATGTGAGAGTTGGATTGTGAAGAAAGCTGAGCGCTGAAGAATTAATGCTTTTGAACTGTGTTGTTGGAGAAGACTCTTGAGAGTCCCTTGGACTGCAAGGAGATCCAACCAGTTCATCCCTAAAGGAGACCAGTCCTGGGTGTTCATTGGAAGGACTGATGCTGAGGCTGAAACTTCAGTACTTTGGCCACCTCATGTGAAGAGCTGACTCATTGGAAAAGACCCTGATGCTGGGAGGGACTGGGGGCAGGAGGAGAAGAGGATGACAGAGG
This sequence comes from Raphicerus campestris, assembly GCA_006410735.1. Lineage (NCBI taxonomy): Eukaryota > Metazoa > Chordata > Mammalia > Artiodactyla > Bovidae > Raphicerus > Raphicerus campestris. The sequence continues at coordinate 1,353,689 of SJYW01028972.1, read as the reverse complement.
ATGAGATGGCTGGATTGCATCATCAACTCGATGCACATAAGTTTGGGTGAACTCCAGGAGTTGGTGACGGACAGGGAGGCCTGGCGTGCTGTGATTCATGGGGTTGCAAAGAGTCGGACACGACTGAGCAACTGAACTGAACTGATATATCTCTTATTTCTGAAAGTTTTCTCAAAGAATGGAAAATATGTGAGATTTTAAAGGAATGTAGGAAATTTCAGAAGTTGTAGATGGTATGAGTGTGGGTGACATGTTCTACAAGAGCAAATGGATTTCATAGCATCAGGTTTGAAAATAAGCAGATTACATTTGACAGGGATGTGGAAATAAATGTATGTGTGTTTATAAAACACATTCATCTGTTAAAGGAAACAATTCAGTGCTTTAGCGCATGAGTATGGAAAGGGGAGTTTCAGAAAAGATGAGGAATTAGAATATGCTTGAAGAAGTGTCAAAGGCTAGATCCTGGATTTCGCATACTTCTGTTATATGTGAGGAGAATTTAGAATTCTTGAGCTAGTACCTCATCAGTTCTTACGTGTCAAGATAATTCTGAAGACATAATTTACAAGTGGTACAGAAGGATGTTACATTGCTTTTCAGCTCCATGGTACACAACTGATTTAAGAAGGTTAACTAAGAACTCCCTGTGTTTTCCTTCCTTTCATTGTAACCAACCCTGCTCCCATAACAGAGACAGTGTCTATATGAGGATATGGTTAAAAGATGGGTAAGAAAGAAGAAAAAGATATTAGAGAAACAGCTATCCTGAAAACTTTCTGGAAAACAGAGGAACATGACTGCAGTGATGAAAAAAATACAAAGAAATAGACACCATAGATATGAAACCATGACTCAGAACAGACACAGGAAAAAGCTATAGTTGAAGCAGGAAGCATTCTCCTAAAAGACAGAACCATAGAGAGGCTGTGAATCTGAAGTTCTTGGCTATGAAAAACAAGCATTAGGAAAGAGGAGCGTGTTGGAAGTCAATGTTATTAGTCGGTGCACTCTAAATAATGACAGAATGGCTCAGCCTCATCAACCCTTTGTCTCCATCCCTCAGCGTGCAACCCAAGTGTTTACCTTCAGATTAAAACTGAATGATTATAATCTAAAATCAAATTACCCTTCTGGAACTGTTAACTTGGTATGTTGGCACTCCACAATAAGGTCTTCCTTGAATTGTACAGTGGAGGGTTTTATGTATTTGGGGGCAGAGAGAAAAGGATCAATAAGTCTTCATATTTGTTGTCTGTTAACACAAAATAAGGACTTCTTTGGGGGCTCACTGATAAAGAATCTGCCTGCCAAGCAGGAGATGTGGATTCAAGCCCTGTATCAGGAATATTCCCAGGAGAAGGAAATGGCACCCTACTCTAGTGTTCATGCCTGGAGAATCCGAGGGACAGAGGAGCCTGGTGGCCTACAGTCCATGGGGTTGCAAAAGAGCTGGACACAACTTAGCAACTAAACAACAAAAAATTAGATTATATGGTGTTCCTGACTTCTAATATAAAGAGAGCTAAAAATCAGCCAGTTGAGAGACCTAACTATAAAAAAAAAAAAAAAAGAACTTTACAGAGCAAAGACAAGTCATACAAAGAACCTACTATAAGTAACCTAAGCCATCACTATCAATTTGATTCTGTACATCATGCTTGTTTGGAGACCCCATCCTCAAATGGAAGTAGTATGTATGCAGTCAGGCATTAAAAGCATATGTGAATTTTCCCAGTAAGTGGTTCAAATACTCAGAGCTCCTACTTCTGCTCCATTCCTTCCTCTCAATCTGCACCTTATTTCCCAGAGAAAGTTTTTTTAGGATCAGGTGACTGAGGAACAAGTAATATGGGCTGATTTATGGGTGATTCTGCATGTAATCCTAACACTGTCTGAAAGTAAATGGCCACATGTTACCCGCACCTGAGACTGACCATCTAGTCAGAGCTGTGGTTTTTCCAGTAGTCATGTACAGATGTGAGAGTTGGACCATAAAGTAGGCTGAGTGCTGAAGAACTGATATTTTCAAATTGTGGTATTGGAAAAGACTCTTGAGAGTCCCTTGGACTGCAAGGAGATCAAACCAATCAATCCTATAGGAAATCAAACCTGAATATTCATTGGAAAGACTGATCTTGATGCTAAAACTCTAATACTTTGGCCACCTGATACAAAGAGCCAACTTTCTGGGAAAGAACCTGATGCTGGGAAAGATTGAAGGCAAAAGGAGAAGAGGGTGCCAGAGGATGAGATGGTTAGATAGCATCATCAACTCAGTGGAAATGAATTTGTGCAAACTCTGGGAAATAGTGAAAGACAGGCAAGTGGGGTGTGCTGCAGTCCATGAAGGTGGCAAAGAGTTGGACATGACTTAACAACTAAACAGTAGCAACAGATTGTCCATGAAGGAGAGTGTGAAGGGAAAATTATCCTAACCAGTGGAATTTTTTAAAGTACATTTTGAAATTCATTTTGTTAATTTTATCTCCTGTTTGAGAGTAGAAGAAAAGTTGAAACATTGCTATGTATTTTCCACAATGCTCTAAGCATGTTTATTTTGCATTTAAAATTATTTGTGTTCATTTATCAAATAAAAATATTTGAACAAAGATTCAATGCAGGGTATACTCCTGTTTCAATCCTAACAAATTTTATAATGGTGACCATCAGTCTGAGCTGAATTTCACTCTAAAACCTTTTGAAAGTAAAGGAATATAATACAAACTCTTGATAACCTGCATCTCCCTCTGTTTTATGGATTTTTTTCCTGGATGTCCATAGCTCTCTCCCTTATAGGGTCACTGTGAGGCTAACTGCAAAACTGTGCTTTAGAATTCCATGAACACCTTGGGCAAGGGCAAAGGAGATGGTCATTACTTAACTTCAAGGTATTACTGATATTAAAACTCATATATCTTGTGCCATGCTAGAGGATAGTACCTAAAAGTACAGTTGATAGCATTATATTGGCAGCAATTAAATTCTGAAAAGCACAAAGTGAGCATTTTCATTTTAAACCAATTGTATTTGCCATTGTCGGTATCCCCCAGTTCCACACTTGAATGACCTGCTCCATTATTATACACCATAGGGATGTTCAGGTCCCTGAGTAGACTCTGTTGCTGTACTGTAGAGAATAGATTAAGCATTAATGTGTGACTATGTATCAGCTTTATAGGAATATTGAATTCCACAAATGGAAGAACGTTTCAAAACAAGCAGTACAAGAAATTATCAGTGGCCGAAGATAACCAATTACAAAGAAACTGATAGTTATCCTATTTGGCAGGTGCTTTTCTTTATGCCTGTTGTAAGATGTTACATGACATGTGGTCATGTGCACTTCAGACCTTTTTAATTTGGAGAGAAACATGATGGCTGCTCAGTGTGAAGGAATCTTAAATATCTTTCAATTTCCCTGGCCTGCAGCCATGTACTATGTAGAACAGAATTCTGGTTCATCATGTGCCTCTTTATTGATAGGCAGGCTTATCTTAGGAACTTCTGGCACTGTTTGTCTATGTGTACAATCTCATGCTAAGGATAGTCATAAATACTTCAATAATATGCATCTTGGATCATCTGCTTCCATTTCAAATAACTGCTCATCAAAGGTTGAACTCTCACCAGAGTTGCTCAGTTCTTGATCTCCTAAATTCTTTTCTAAAATATTCTATTTTCTGTGTTAACAAAGGAGAGTACAGAAACAGAATCTTTAAGGTAAGGATTAGAATAAAACATAGCTCACAATGGTTTCCCTGGTGGCTCAGCTGGTAGAGAATCCACTCACAATGCAAGAGACCTAGGTTCGATCCCTGGGTTGGGAAGATCCCCTGGAGAAGGGAAAGGCTACCCACTCCAGTATTCTTGCCTGGAGAATTCCACGGACGGAGGAGCCTGGTAGGCTACAGTTGATGGGGTCACAAAGAATTGGACTACCACTAAGCAACTGACAGCTCACTGTACTTTTTAAAATATTATCTTCCAGATCAATCACAAGTAGAGACATGAGTAGAAACAATATTACTTGTGAGTGACAATATGTTTCCCTTCTACCAACTCAATAAACAAAAGTTCATTAGCATTAATAAAAATATAGAGTGTTAGCTTGTACTTTTTACAGAATTACTTTAAATAGTAAATATTGACCATGCAGAATATTAAAAGATGATTTAGATTATAGAATGTTATCAGGGTAGAGTGGAATGTGCAGTGTTATCTCTTTCCTGAAGCCCATCACCCATAATGACCAGACTCAACACAACTTCCTGGACTGATACAAATCATCTGTGCAGAAACCGATGGGAATAGGAGGAGCTGTATTCATGCCAATAAAAAAAAAAAAAAGGAAAAATCCCTTTGCCCTGTCACATGCGAATAGCTGCAGCCTTAGCTCCCTAGACTCTCTCTAGAAATGTGAATGCCAGGATATTATTCTCTAATCTTCCTAAGGTCTTTATTTTGTTCTGGTTCTGTCAGACTTCCTAGTCATTTGAATAAAACCCTTATCTACTTCCTTCTGATGATTTTCCACAATAAATTCATTTTCTCATGTGACATTCATGTATTGTTATACTTCTTTAAAATATAGATTTCTTGTTTTTCAAAAGGATTACGCTCCTTTATGATACTATTTTGAATATATCTATTGTATGTTCCACATTTTTCACAGCAGAAATATTCAGATAAAACAGTTGAAATTTTTTTATCTCTAATTATATCAAGTATACTTAAAGCATTTACCTGTGTTGATTTGTAATATATTGCTCTTAGTGGGATAGATGTATTTTTCAAATATACCTTATATTTACAAATTAAGACTGATGTCACAAACATCTGTACAAATAAAAGCCTAGAATATCAATAGTGCTTATTTCTGATCACCAATCTAATGACTATGAGCTTCTCATTAAAATTATTCTCACTAGAATGTTTCCTTTATATCTTTGAGGATGGTGCATTTTCTATAAACTTTCTATCTGACTTATCTACTTCTAATTTTTATTAATCACAGATTTTAACCTTTCTAACTCATATTTCACTGTATCTGACCCAGTTAGTGGCAATATATATGCTTTTATATTTCTAAGTTTGAGACAAAATTAGGAAAATAGCATATGACTGTATTTTATTCCCACTTAGAAGTCTGTGTTTCCTTTTTCTGCATATTGATATTGTATAAGGTTTGAAGAATAAAAGCTATGTCTTCATAGCTGTAAATTCATTCGATTTTTATTTTTTCCTTATGTTTTCATACTTTAACTTGAAAAAAATAACCAACAAACATAAAAGTCCCCAGTGTCTCATAACGTAACCATTTTGCTAATCAGCATATTCTGTTGAAAATGAGACTCTATTAAAACAATTTCTTGCTTAGCCACAATCCAAAGATCAATAGGATTACTCTGTGCATTCCAGATAATCAACTATACAGCTTTGTTCAGCTAGTGCCAATCTACATATTGCAATGAACTTGAAAATTTTCTCAAAGGGTCAATTTCTTGACCATATATGCTAAAATTTTAGTTTTTTCCTTCCACGGTTTAGGAGAATTGCTAAGCCCTTACCGATTTGTCCAGGAAATTGAATGCTGCCTCTTAACTTGTCCTGTACACCCTGATACTACCTGTGCTGTGCTTAATTGCTCAGTTGTGTCTCTTTGCTACCCCATGAACTAAAGCCCACCAGGCTCCTCTGTCCATGGGGTTTCTCTAGGCAAGAATACTGGAGTGGGTTGCGATGTCCTCCTCCAGGGGATCTTCCCAACCTAGGGCTGATACTACCTACCAGCTCTAATACTATGTTGTTTTATGGGGTAATGTTTTAGTTTTAGATTATCCTGTATTATTCTCACCAAGATGTTTGGTTTCCAGCACCATGCACCTTATCACTCAAAACACAACTTTGATACAGCCTACCCTCTATGGTCCTGTAACAACATTTGTTTACCTGTATAATAGGAGAAAATATTACACTGAAACTGTCTACTTCTGTAAATGTCTCTACTTCTTGAAAGTAATGCTCAAAATTCTCCAAGCCAGTCTTCAGATATGTGAATCATGAACTTCCAGATGTTCAAGNACAAAGAATGATTGTAAAAATAGTAAAGATATATCTGGCCCTTTCTCTGGTGGTGTGGGCAGTGTGGGGTCACTTCCAAGGTGGTTCCCTCTGTTTAACTTCTTCTGTTTGCTGGTCTCTTCAGTGTCTGATTTCTGTCTTGACACAGGGAGGGCGGTGGTGGACACTTTTTTTTTTTTCTTTTTTTTTTGAGGCTCACTTGTTCAGTCACGCTGTGGGGAGGGAGGGATGCTGCAAACAAACATTACTGGCGTGTGCTTGCAGTGTCTCATCCACACTGGGCTTGCCCCTGCTCATGGCACACACTGCTCAGGCTCTAAGTTGCTCTGCCAGGGAACCATCTGAGGCCGGCCCTAGGCGTCATGCACCTCCCTGGTCTAAGCCGCTCAGGCTCAGCGCTCAGGTAGCCTTCAGAGGTGCAGATTTGGTTGGGCCTGTGTTTTGTGCCCTTCCCAGGTCCGAGTAGCTCAGGAGTTTGGCGAGCACAGTTGCTGCAACTTATCGCCTTTCCCTGCTGCTCAGTTTTCTGGATGTACTGTTGGCATTCCTTCTCAGGCAGATGATGACTGTCCAGAACCCCCAGAAGTCTTAGTTAGCAAAGAAGCCTGCTTGCATTTTGATAGGTATTGTCTCTCTTAGGCTGCGATTGCCCCCTTTCAGCCCTTAAGGCTCTGGCTGCCTGTCACCGGAGGGGGCTGTTATGCAGCCAGCTATTTCTGTTCCATCCCTTGTTCTGTGCGTGGTCCTGGCGGTGTCTTATGTTAGAGCATTTCACATGGTAGCTATCCCACAGTCTGGATTGCTAGCCCAAGTTAGTTCACTCTGGTCACGTGCGGGGCGTTCTGGCCCAATTCTTAAAAAAACACTGCAGCTCACACCTCCCAAGGCCTGATTCTTAAAAAGCACTGCAGTCTGCGCTTCCTGCACCTCCCTGCCCAGCCCCCACTTGCTAGTGGTGGATGCAGGCGACTGCGTTGCTTTTCCGCTGGGGGAGTTACTGTTGGGCTCGTAATCTGTTGGTTTTAGTTATTTATTTATTTTTCCTTCCTGTTATGTTGCCCTCTGTGCTTCCAAGGCTCAGCACAGACTGGGCAGTGAGAATGTTTTCTGGTGTTTGGAAACCTCTCTTCTTATGAGTCTCTTCCTGGGATGGGACTCCCTTCCCAGGATGGAGCTCCCTCCCTACCTCCTTTGTCTCTTTTTTCGTCTTTTATTTTCTTTTTCTACCTGTTTTTGAAGCCAACGATCTGCTTTTCTGGGTGTCTGATGTCCTCTCCCAGCATTCAGAAGTTGTTTTGTGGAATTTACTCAGCGTTGAAATGTTCTTTTGATGAATTTGTGAAGGAGAAAGTGGTCTCTCCATCCTATTCCTCTGCCATCTTAGGAGCGCCCCTCAAGCTACATCTTTTAATGAATTTAAAAAAACAAAAAGGAAAAACGTACTAGCTTAATATTCTATACTGTACAAAAATGTCTTTCAACGACAAAGGCAAAAGAGATGTTTTCAAATATAAAAAGCTAAAAGAAATAAGCACCAATGTGCCTGCATCAAAAGAATTGCTAAAGGAATTCCTATGTATGGAAGGAAAGTGACACCAGATAGAAATGTGTATGTACACAGAGGGAGAATTGCATAGGAAATGGTAAGTATATGAGTAAATATGAAAAAGTTATCTTAAAAGTCTCTTTAAAAATTACTTTTAAATATACATAATATACTGTGATCTGTAAGAGAGGTGGAAGTAAATTTTATGATAATATCACAAAGCCCAGGAGGGCAACAAGGACATGTGCTTTTGCATGATTCTTGTGTTATGTGTGAAGTGGTGTAATGTGACTTGATAAATTAAAAATGTATACCATAACCCCCAAAGTAGCCACTAAAAATAGGCAACAAATGTTTTAGCTAATAAATCAAGAAAGGACATAAAATGAAATCATGACAAATTCTCAGTTCAAAAGTAAGAAAGGAAAAAAAAAGAACAGATGGGACAAATAGGAAACAAAGAGCAAAATGAAAGGTTTAAATGCAGCCTTATTGCTTGTAAATAGAATGGACATTTGGTTAAAAAAGAGATTTTCAGATGGATAAAAATTGAGATTCAATTACTTGCTGCTATAAGAAAACTACTTTTATTATAAAGACACAAGTTTAAAGTGAATGGATATAGAAGGATATATCATAAGTTTGGAGTCAGTGTTTTGATACAAAATGAAGTAAATTTCAGAGAGCATCATGTTGTGAATACCTGTACTTCAAATAATAAGGCCTCAGAGCACAGAAAGTAAAAACTACTTAAAGTGCAAGAAGAACTAGACAAATCTACAGTTGTGATTGAGATTTTCGACCTCTCTCCTTAAGAAATTGATAGAACAATTAGAAAATCAGTAAGTAAATAGAACACTTGAACAACACTATCAACCTAAATGGCGTTTTGAATACTCTTCCTAAAATGACATCATATGTTTTTTTTCCAACTATACCCAGATATTTTTAATAGACATATTGTGACATATGACATGACTTAATACATTCAAACTAATTTAAATCTTACAAAGTAGTTTCCTTATAACGGACTTAAATTGAAAAGCATTAACAAAAATATATCTGAGAAATCTTCAAATATTTGATGCTAAGTATTTTCTAAATAATTTCTAGGTGAAAGAAGAAATATAAATGGGAACAAGGAGGTATTTCAAACTGAGTCAAATAAAGTGCAGCTTATCAAGATATATAGATTACAGTTAAGCAGTAAATTTGTAGCACTAAAATGCTCATATTAGAAAAGAATAGACTTGAATTAAAGATCAGCTTCCAATTTAAGAAACCCAAAAGAAAGAGAAAACTAAAAAGAAAAAATGTAGAGAAAAGGAAGTAATATTCACAAGAGCTTAAATAAAATAGAAAAGAGAAAATGAGTGAAAATAAAAGCTGATTCTTTTTCTTTGAGGCACTCAGCATAATTGACTGTTCTTAAGACTGACTGATCAAGAAAAATGAAAAGACACAAAGTACCAAGGGACAGCACTGCAGATTTTACAGATACAGATAAGTAAATGTTATGTCCAACTTTGTGCCACTAGCTTCAAACAGCTTATATGACATGGTCACGTTGCTCAAAAGACATGAAGTGCTAGTGCTCACTCAGGAAGAGACAACCTCGGTGGTCCATGTCTGTTAAATAGTGTGAACTCATAGTTAACTACCTTCCGCAAAGAAAACTCCAGATAATCATGGCTATCATGCTGACTTCTACCAGACTGTTCGAGGAAGAAATAGTAGCAAGTGCACATAAACCCAAAACATTGAGGAGAAATTACTTCCTAAGACTCTTTCTATGAGACCAGCTTTATTAGTTTATCTAAAACAGATAATGCTATAAGACATTTAAAAAAATCAAATGATTGTTATGAAGAATAGCCATATTTTGGGTCTTGCATATATATCTTACCTAACAAATGAGCAAGAACACGCCCCAAAGCATAAGAGAATTTGAGACATAGGAATCCATAACTGAAGAAAATTTCTAGTTGATTAAGTTACGTCTTCTCTGAAAGTCGGGAATAGACTTCCAAACTGCTCTTTGCAAATGAGTTTATTTTAAAGACAACTGCTCTAACCAACACTTATTCATTTTCTAAAAGCAAACTCCAGAGGAATTTCATTACTAGAGAAGATCAGACTTCTAAAGAATCCGATTTTTTTCAAAGTTGTAAAGAAAAAGTTTTGTTTCACGGTTTAGATCTCTGCAATATTGTGTTTAAGAAGAGAACACTAACTGAAAAGAATATATCTGACTCTTTGAGACCTCATGGGCTGTAGCCCTCCAGGCTCCGCCGTCTATGGACTTCTCCAGGTAAGAATACTGGAGTGGGAAGCCATTCCCTTCTTCAGGGATCTTCTTGACCTAGGGGTCGAACCCAAGTTTTCTGCATTGCAGGCAGATTCTTTACCATGTGAGCCACCAGAGAAGCCAAAAAGAATATATTCTTATTACAAAGTCACAAACAAATCCCATGAAGCATACGTGATTTGTGGAAAAATTAACTTATCACACTGAGATTAAACTTAAAAAAAGATTAATAATTAAACTAAAAAAATGATAGCAAAACTGAATAAAACAGAAGTGCTGGTAAGAAGAAAAGGGTTCATATACCTAAAGATTGCTAAAAATCTAAAAGAAATGATTTTAGTAAAAATCCTTACTAAAAATCTGAAAGAAAGTAGAAATGATTTTATTTACTTCAGGTGTAGAAGATGAATAAAATAGAGGAAGTGATAGGCTTGCCACTCAGGGAGGCAGAGGGTAAAGTTAAAGAATAACAAATACATTCATACTTAATCACCTCTTCATCACTCCTAGAGAAAGAGGCCAACTTGACTTTCTGTGTAATGTTTTAACTATATCTCCTGCCCTGTTCTTTCCCACAGGACTTCTAGCTTCACTGACCCTTCCATTCCCTGAGTGGAGGATGCCATCTCTCAGCCCAACCCCTCAGCAAACTATGCTCCCTCAACCTACTCTGGCCTTCTCATTTCTGAGTCATTTTTTGCACCCCCTTCTTCTCCCAGTCTAAAAGTGGCTTGCTGCATGAGAACAGCAGACCCTTGATACATAATCTTGTTTAATTGTAAATTTTTTTAATAGCACTTATAATGCTATGTAATGTCTGTAATTGGGGCTTCCTGGGTAACTTGGCTGGCAAAGAATCTGCCTGCAATGCAGAAAAACCCAGTTAGATTCCTGGGTTGGGAAGATACTCTGGAGAAGGGACAGGCTACCCACTCCAGTATTCTTGGGCTTCCCTGGTAGTTCAGTTGGTAAAGAATCTGCCGGCAATGAGGGAGATCTGGGTTTTATCCTTGGATTGGGAAGATCCCCTGGAGGAGGGCATGACAACCCACTCCAATATGCTTGCCAGGAGAATTCCCATGGACAGAGTAGCCTGGGGGGCTACAGACACAACTGAGTGACTTTCACTCACTAATGCCTATAATGAAAAATTATAAGTGTTTGATTCATGTCTGCCTCCCTTTCTAAACTGTAACCTCCTTGAATGCAGATTCATTCTGCATTCCGAATGCAGAATGAGCTTAGTCTGTAGCACAACATGGGAATTAATTTGAGACATGAATCAACGACAAAGAGAAGGAGGAATCAAACTCAAAATATAATTATCAAAGAAGAATAAATAAAATAAGCACAAAAATGAAACACTGAAGCTCAAGGTAGACTGAAGCTGTAAGAAAACATGTAGACTTCTGGTCCTCCTGCCTGAGTGGCTTCCTGACCTATTGAGAGAGTTCTCAGAGGGACAATGTCATGGGGTGAAAAGATTCACATAACTGGCACACCTGGGCCTGACTCTATTTGTCTGCTGCATGCTACTGTTATTTCCTCTTTTCTTTTGCAATGTCCTTTTTCCTTCACCTCCACACAGCTAAGATATGGCTTGGACACTCAATATAAGATAACGTCATGAATAAATAAACCAGGGAACAGCAGTGGTAGAAGTTCTCATAATGGCCCTCAGTCTAAGAAAGTTTTACATTAGTGGTGCCATCAGGATATTCAGTGCTCCAGAAATCTAAAGCATGGCCCTGGACTTCCGTTGACATCATTTATTCTACTTAATGGCATTGGCGTGCCTTCTTGCTGGCAAAGATATTTAGCCATAGGGGTGGGTAAAACTACTAGCTTTGAAAACATCTAGGTAGTTATAATAAGAGATCAAAGTCCCTAACCAAATCATTCTGTTAGTCACAGGGCATACAAATGATGTCACGTTGCTGCTTGAATGGTCTTTAGCTTTCTTTGTTGTTTGTTTAAGTTGGGGAAAGTATACAAACACTTAGTTCTTTTTTGTTACCTCTCTCATGTAGTTTTATTAGCTTATAACCATTGTTACTTTTCTGATGTAATTTTATTAGCTACTAACCATTGTGACCCAGGGAATCACATTTATACTAGCCAAGTCACAGACTATACCTTTATACATAATTTCAATTTATTTTCAGCTTTATTATACTGATATAAATTGGTTAAAAAGAAAAATGGACTCCATTTCCTATTTATATTCTAGAGTCAATACTGCTTCAGGGAGAATTTACAATTATAGATTCATAGAAGCAATATAATATGAAGAAAGAGTAAATTTTTATTTAACATATTATGCATTTCAGAAAGTATCTGGGTTTCTTTTATATACAGGTCCACTTTTATTCAACCATGTCTTCCTTATTAAAAAGTCCACATTTTCAAATGCTGCTCTTTGTTTTCTTGGCTAAATAATGAGTCATCTTAAACATAAGTGCAACTGATACAAAGACCCCATGAAATGTTTACATTCCATGGGTGAATGAAATAACCTTCCTTCTGGCTTTTATATTAGTTGACAGCATGCCTGGGATGATAAGTTCTATGTAGAGATAAGATAGTATGGGACAAAGATACTTTTGGTTACCTGCATTTTCTATATCTTACTATATCTTAAGAACCCAAAGTAAAATCTTCATGGAAACACCAACAACTCAAGTGGTCATAGAGCACAATGACTTATATAAAAGCTCGTGTGCAGATGAACTGCTCGTGAAAGCAGAAGCCTGATTTCAGTCCTGGGCAGTCAGTATGGGGATTCTATCTGTGATAATAATGACATGAGGCAGACAGAAGCTATTTTTAAAAGAACTGCCTGGAGGCCAGAGGGTTTCTCCCAAGGGGAGAAAAAAAAATCAGCATGTCCATCTTCACTTCTGAGTGTGGAACTCTGACTTTGCCAGCCTGTAAAGAGGAAAAGCTGAACCTATGAGGTTTAGTAAAATAGGCTGCAGAGAATAAGGAGAAAAACACTGACAGCTTCACGTGGCAGAAAGAAAACTCAATACATAGAAAGTCTGGGCTTGTAATTCATTATCCTCAGTCTATTGCACTGTTTCCGGTTATTGCCCCTGAACAATATATGCCCATAACAACTATCCAAGTCATACATAATGCATACTAGATTGGCGAACTGATGCCCACACTAGTCATATTAAATACACCACTCAAAATATAAACCTTTTGCCTATTCTCCTCTCTCTACATTTAGTAACCAGATTCTAATTTTCTTCATTTATTTGCAAATGTAGACTTATCTCTAGGTTGATATTCTTCAAAAATAAAGATGGTATCTCCAAGCAACCAGAACACACCAAAAGAAAAGTCGAAAGCAACAACAAAAAACACTTTAGCCTGAATTAAACTGCTCTTTTTCCAAATAAGTTCAATTTGAAATAATCAAATTACTCTATAAATGATCCTTCTGTTCATTAAGTGAAGTAAAGTCGCTTAGTCATGTCCAACTCTGCAACCCCATGGACTATAGCTCACCAGGCTCCTCTATCCATGGGATTTTCCAGGCAAGAATACTGGAGGGGGTTGCCATTTTCCTTCTCCAGGGGGATCTTCCCAACCCTGGGATCGAACCTTGGTCTCCCACATTGCATGCATTCCTTACCATATGAGCCACGAGGGAAGTCTGTTTCGCAAAGCTCACATCAAATAGCCAGAAACCTCTGTGAAGAGAGAAGAGGCTAGTCAAGGATCTAGGGAGACTTTCATAAACACAGTACAACATTCAGTCTATGCTTCTGGACTGTTCCTGCAATGAAGTAATATACTTTCTTCAATGCCATCCTTTCCACTTTTTAACTGAGAAATCATTAATTTAAAAAATGCTTAGCCTCAGAGAAAAGTAAGTTGAAAGAGATATTTAAGCTAGCATCAGAATTAAAAGCAAAGATTGATAATGCTTGTCAGAAAAATGAGGCATTTAAAAGCCAAGCTTTAAAGTGAGTTAGTTTGTATATGATTCTGTTGTTCTAGGGGGCAGTGTGTATTTAGATGAACAATATCACACCCTCCTTCTAAATCTTCTGCAGTTTAGTTTTCTATGCTCCATTTCCCTTTTTAAAAAGTGGGAAAGATCTTTTGCTTTGTTTAAATTAGAGCATGCAATAATAGTATTTATCAAGTACTGACATTTTCAACTTTAAAACATAGGCTAAACAAGCACACATCAAACGTGTAATTATTTGCTTTAAAAATCCTATTATCTGTTCATTGCTGTCCTGTTTTGGTCATCATTCCCTTTACAGATAGACTTCTGGAAAGAATGTTTCCTTTCATTTTCTTCAGTGACAACCTCTTTCCTAGTCGTCTTCAGTCTACTACAGTTGAGCTTCTTTGTCCCAAACTCCAGTTTGCTAAATACAATTGATAATTCTAGATCCTATTTTGTAAAAATTCACGCAAGTGGCTCAGACAGTAAACAATCTGCCTGCAATGCAGGAGACCTGGATTTGATCCCTGGGTCGGGAAGATCCCCTAGAGAAGGAAATGGCAACCCACTCCGCTTTCACTTTTACTTTTTCACTTTTTCGACATAACTCAGGAATATGTTCCCTTTATACCCTTACTCCTCTTACCACTCTGAGTTACTCACTGTCAGTCATCTGGTGCCTATCTTTCTGTTCCCCCGTCGGTGCATTTCTACATGCATATATTTAATGTAGGCTGGTTAAACTGTTTCTAGTCTTTACCTTCTAACCCTTTAATAGATCCTGCAGTTCTCTATGAGCACTGCAGGGTAGCTAGGTGGGGCTGCGTTTTCCTTTCCAGTGGCTATGGTGTGGGTGCACCATGAGGTATGTAACTTCTGGACTGCTGATGGACATTTAGATTGTGCATCCCTTCTTCTTTAACTTTTCAGTGAATAGGTTTGAATGGATTTGTGAGTCATTAGTAGTGCACTTAAGAAAATGCACTTACTGCCAAAGTGAAAAGTGTTAGTTGCTCAGTCATGTCTGACTCTTTGTGACCCCATGGACTGTAGCCCTTCAGGCTCCTCTGTTCATGGGATTCTGCAGCCCAGAATACTGCCGTGGATTGCCATTTCAGGTGGATTCTTTACCATTTGAGCCACCAGGGAAGCCCACAGATACTGCCAAGTCTCCACCAAAATCTTTTGACAACTTCTCTCACCAACAACAAATAAAAATGCACATCCATATCGCTACTTCTGAAATACACTTCTTTGTTACTGACTGTCTCATGATGAAAAACATCTTATTCCACTGGCTATTAGTGAGGGTCATCATCTTTTTGTGTGTTTACTCATTGTATGCCACCATTGCTTTCTAGTTTATAATCTTCTAAGTTTTTTATTACATGGCTGAGATTAATATTGGAGATTTTAACTTGAAGGATATTAACCTTTTATGTTTTATATATTGCACATATTACTTACATATGCTGTTGAATTTGAACATTTTAATGTTATGCTGTGTTATACAGGAGTTTTTGATGCTGTAAAATATGTCAATTCTTCCCTTTATGATATTTACATTATATGACTTGCTTCTGACGATCATAAAATACTACTTTACACTTTATTCTATTGTTCTTCTAGTTCTCAAATCCATCAGGAAATTTCCTCTTCTCTCTTTTGCCATATACATATTTCTAAAACATTTATTGAATTTATAATTGCTGGGTGATTTTAATATTACCTTATATAAAAATGGCACATTCATATGTATGTTTATGAAATTTCCATTTTGTGTGCTGACTATGTTAATGTTTGCATGAATAACTCATTATTTCAGCTGTTCATTTTAATAATTCATTTTTATAATTAATAGGGTGTGTGATGTGTGAAAGTCATTCAGTCGTGTCCAGCTTTTTGTGACCTCATGGTCACATATATGCTATGGAATGTTTTTAAGCCATGAGTAATCAGGAAATCCTGCCATTGGAAACAACATGGATGGACCTTGAGGACATTATGTTAATAATGTTAATATGGCAAATAAGTAAGACAGGGGAAGAGAAATAGTGCATAATCCCACATATATATGAATCTTAAAAAGTTATATTCATGGAAACAAAGTAGAATGGGTATCTCAAGGGTCTGAGTTGGGGGGTTGGGGAGAACTTGGAGATGTTGGTAAGAGGGTGCAAACTTCACATTGCAAGAGGAATAATTCTAGGGATCTAATGTACAGCATGATGATAATAGTTAATAATAGTTTACTAAATTCTTGAAAGTTTTTGAGCGAGATCTGAAATATTCTTACCACACAAAAGGTGGTAATTATGTGACATAATGGAGGTATTAACTAAAGTTATGTTTGTAATCATTTTGCAATATATAAGTGTATCTAATCATTACACTTTATACCTTAAACTTTTACAAGAGAGTATGTCAATTATATCTCAATAAAGCTGGGGAAAAGGGAAAAAACCTCCCCTCCCCCCAGAAGAACCATAAACCCGGCTTTCTGTGGGTTTCTTCTCTCAGTTTTGGAAGAATGTATACTTACTAACTGGATCTGAGATCTTGCTCAAGATATAAGATATGTTTTTGTTCCCATACTGTATTCCTCAGTTCAGCTTATCAACAAGGAATGCCAATTCAAAGCTCAGAACTTACTGGGCCTGGAGAATACATTAGATCTATAGAATGTATAGATTGAAATTGAAAAAAAGTCAAAAAAGTCAATGCAAGAAATAAATTAAGGATAAATATACGTCTTTGAAGTACAGAATAAAAAAAATTAGTTGTATTTATAAAGAATATTTTGTTGCATTATTTTGTCTAAGTATAACATTAATTTGTCTTACTATATATTATTTTATTTAATAGTTTGTCCTGTTATTTGTCAAAGGAATAGAGTATTTCTGTCTACTTAGTGGGAAGGTTCTGGGAATTTGGAGTAGATGCTCCTGTCTTCACTTTTTTGTTTACCAATTTCCCCAATCCTCCCACCCCTTTCCTTTAGATCCAGTTTCTGTTGAAGTGTTCAGTCGCTAAGTTGTGTCCAACTCTTTGCGACCCCATGGACTGTAGCCCACCAGGCTCCTCTGTCCATGGGATTCTGCAAGCAAGAATACTGGAGTGGGTAGCCATTTCCTTCTCCAGGGGATCTTCCTGACACAGGGATGGAACCCAGGTCTCCTACACTGCAGGTGGATTCTTTACCATCTGAGCCACCAGGGAGGCCCTCCTTTAAGGCCACCTTTTAGGATGGCCTTGACTTCTATTTCAACAATGTTTGTGACTCTGTCATTTAAATATATTTATTTTCCTTTCTTTTCCTTATTTTTTGGTAGAAATAGACACTTCTGTAGGTGATGCAGGATCTCCATATCAGACCCATGAAGCTTTTACTGCTAGTTGATTAAGATGCTGAATCACATGCATGCCAGCCAAGACTCATGGTGTTCTAAGTGGAGTTTGCTATCCCATGATTTTAGAGCTCTCCTTGAGAAGATGAACTTGATGAAGAAGCAAAATTTCTGTGAATCTGAGGGCTACACTTGCCTTGAAAAGTATGGTCAGATAATTACTAGAATAAATATCAAGGAAGCTGTGATATTTCCTGCAAGAGGAGTTGCTCTGTCAGCTTTTATGCTCATAATATCACTGGCTACCAGATTGAGGCTTAAAGGCTTACACAGTCCTTCAGGTTTGGAAGTTTTCCCCAAGAACTGCTTAGCTCTTTCCCATATCTGCATTTGTTGGGAATAAACAGTTCATGGTCTTCTGCTTCAGTTTCCTATCTAACCTGCCTGCCTATCTAATCCACCCCAAATAACCATGAGCAGATTTGCTAAATGGTTAAAGAGTGCTTCTAGAAGGATTTTCCAAAGTATCAGGTGAAAACGTTTAAAAGCCAACAGACTCTATAAACCAGAATCTCAGTTCCTCTGACACCCCAGGGGATTCACATCCCTAAAGAAATTTGTAAATGTAAAGCAGAAGTCCAAAGAGTGTGTAGTGCAATGACAGAAACTGTCATTATCCCCACCCAAAACCTAAATGATGAAGTCAAAGTATGTGCCCTAATACACACATAGCAAGTGGTATTGCCAAGCAGAGAATGACAGAAGGCTATTCTGTGATTTCATTACCTTATTTTTCTCATGATTCCCTACCCTGAGTGTTTTATAGAAAAAGTAGGAATGTGTTGAGAGAATGGGGATGGTGATAAAAATCAGTACCTCAAGGGCTATAATATTGGCTTTTGAATGTTGTTTTTCTCTCTACTTTCCCAATTCCACTTAAAAAAGAGGTCTCAGGAGGTGAGTGATCTCTGGCTCTGAGAAGAAATTAGTCAGACTTAGCTACTTTCTCCTCACTCTGTGCACTAATTCTACAGAATTAGATAACAAAACAAGCTTAGCACTGACAGTCTGTAGGCAGCCTGAATGATTCAAGTGGAGGACCAAACAGACAAGTCCCAAGAGGGATTATTTCTTCTTTCATCCACAGGATGAGAAAGATTTATCACAATGTTGAAGTAAAATGTTGAAAATGTTATTTCTTAAGCATTCTATGGTGATCTTTGTCAATCTGACTTCTGTCTGCACAAGATTGCAAAATTTCTGCACAGAACTGACTATTTAATAGACTAAAAAAAACTTTAAAAAAATCCTTTAGTTTCACCTTCTTTTTTAAAAATGTAGTTGCATTACTTGCCTACAAAGATTGAGCAAATTAACCAACAGTTTCCTTCTACAAACTTCTTGGAAAGAGTTTTGATAGAGTTTAGCTTTCTAGTATGTCACTAATGAAAATTAACTCTTTGGGAATTCTTTAGAAAAAAGTAATCTTTTAGAGGTATTGTTCCATGTTAGGATTTGTTTATTTTGGTCTTAAATCTCTGTAAAACATCACTCTTGGAAAATGTCAGTGTATTGATCATCTTCCTAAAATTATACCATCCTCTTGCATTTGACCATGTCTATGAGGGAATGAAAATTTATCTTATCTTAGGTGACATTCAAAAAAGAAGTCTAGAAAACTAGGAGAAAAAAAAATCCAAGAGCTATTTAAAGCAATGCTGCATAACCTTATTAAATCACTTATATCAATTTTGCAACTGCACGAATATATATTGGTCCTAAACTTTTGATTTAGTTAGTAAAATGCCTGAAATTAGGTAAAGAGTAGCTATTATATCATATTCCTGTACTAACTGGTAGATTTGGAAATCTACCAATCACCAAACTAAAAAAAATAAACTTTTCTGTGATTTTCTGATGCAGAGTTGGATTGGAGAAGCTCGCTCAAGGGAAACAGTATCAAGAGAATTTATCAAGTGTCAAATTCCACCATTGTATTATAGTTTCATGTTGAAGTGAAGTGAAAGTCACTTAGTCATGTCTGACTCTTTGCGACCCCATGGACTGTATAGTCCATGGGATTCTCCAGCCCAGATTACTGAAGTGGGTAGCCTTTCCCTTTTCCAGGGAATCTTCCCAACCCAGGGATGGAACCCAGGTCTCCTGCATTGCAGGTGGATTCTTGTTAAGTTTCATTTCAAGCTACCATAATAATAGTATTTCTTGGGAAAATGCATTTTGAATGTCAAGTTGCATTTTCAGGAAAGAAATACATTTCCAATCCTCCTTCATGTCTTCCTTCACTTGCTCACTTCATTTCCCCTACTTCCTTCCTTAAAATTCTCTCCTCCTTCCCTTCCTCTCTTAACTATTTATTGAGAATGAACTACGTGTTAGGCCCTATAACAGGCTCTGGGGGTACAGAAATAAGATAGACTACTTTTCCCTTGGGCTTCCAAGGTGATACCTGCATTGGCAGGTGGGTTCTTTACCTTCAAACTTATTTAACTCCCCAACTGTACAACTCTTCCTAAAAGTATCATGAACTTCCACTTTCCACACTTCCCTGGTGGGTGGCTCAGCTGGTAAAGAACCCACCTGCCAATGCAGGAGATGTGGGTTTGATCCTTGCCTCAGAAAGATCCCCTGGAGGAGGAAATGGTAGCCCACTCTGTTATTCTTGCCTAGAGAATCCCATGGACAGAGAAGCCTGATTGGCTAGAGTCCATGGGGGTCAAAAAGAGTCAGACACAACTGAAGTGACTTAGCATGCACACACACACCTTTCCTTTAAAGAGATCACAGCAGCAAGCCAGGCAAATAATTATATAATCAAGTATGTAATAAATAAGTAAATAAAAAACTGCAATACAAGGCAAGGAACAAAGTGACAGAGAACGATGCATAAAAAAGAGGAGGGAAACTCATGCTAGTGCTGTAAAACTTTACAAAGCAAGATAATGCCCTTGCTTAATTCAGATGAGCAGGGCTTTTGTTCATGTGTGTGTGTGTGTGTGTGTGTGTGTGTGGAAGGGGGTGTTTGTTTCATATGGGGTGACAGAGAAATAACATTGTGGGCAAGCATAGTGAAGAAGTAATAACAGTAGAGGATGATGTCTTTGGGAAATCTGAATTTCTCTTATCATAGGAATTGGCATGCTTGGTGAAGAGCGTGAGATAAGCTTCAAAGACAAATGAACAAGTTCAAGTAATTTGGGCTGCAAGGCTGAGATTTCTGGACTTGATCCTGTTGGTGTAAAGCATCAATGGAGTGGTTTTTGCAGGAGTGGCAGTATCTAAAATGGTGTGTATGTGTGTGTGTGTATGCACACATGTATGCCTGCATGCTCAGTCATGTTAGATTCTTTGTGACCTCATGGACTGTAGCCTGCAAGTCTCCTCTGTCTGTGGAATTTTCCAGGTAAGAATTGTAGAGTGGGTTTTCATTCCCTTCTTCAGGGAACTTCCCAGCCCAGGGATTGAACCCAGGTTTCCTGCATTGGCAGGTAGGTTCTTTGCCAGCTGAGCCACTGCAGAAGTGTGGGAAATGGAATTTGATGACAGGATGAGGATGAGTTATACAGTTGGGGAACTAGATAAGTTTGAAGGCAAAGATGTCAGGTAGAAGACATTCCAGAGTTAGCGTTGCTGCTGTTGCTGCTGCTGAGTCACTTCAGTCGTGTCCAACTCTGTGCGACCCTATAAACAGCAGCCCACTAGGCTCCTCTGTCCCTGGGATTCTCCAGGCAAGAACACTGGAGTGGGTTGCCATTTCCTTCTCCAATGCATGGAAGTGAAAAGTGAAAGTGAGTTACTGTTAAGAAATTGTGTTGTCTTCTATGAAGACTGGTTGGTAATCTGACACTGAGAAATAGTTATCAATCATGAATCGTGTCTTTGTCCTCCACTCTAACTTGGCATGCTGAGTGGACAATGAAGCCTTTATACAAGATATAAAGCTAAGAGAAAGAGCAAAAATCACTTTGGGGTTCATTGAATTTTCAATACTTTTAGAAGAGTATAATTGGTGTGTGCATGGTTTTGATTTTAGGGGTGTGTGTGTGTGTGTGTGTGTGTGTGTGTGTGTTGATTGCAGGAAGGTTATTTCTCCCTGCATAATATCATCTCAGTTGTTTTAGCTGTGTCCAGAGTAGCCTGGTTTCTGTGCCTCTGTGTAGCTGTTGCCATTTTGAAAGAGTGATATAAAATGTGTTTAGTGTGCTTTATGTGACACTCAGCATTCTACTTAGTGCAAATAAATCTGTGATACCTCTGGGTGAAGACTTTATCATGAGTCAGCCTGAAATTATCCATAAATGGACAATGACATATTTTTCAGCAAGTTGTCACCTGTCTTCCTTCTGCTTTCTCACTATCATCGAGCATAGCACCTCTGACTTTCAAGTGTTNTAAATCTGTGATACCTCTGGGTGAAGACTTTATCATGAGTCAGCCTGAAATTATCCATAAATGGACAATGACATATTTTTCAGCAAGTTGTCACCTGTCTTCCTTCTGCTTTCTCACTATCATCGAGCATAGCACCTCTGACTTTCAAGTGTTTTACAAATGGTACTTACTTATCTTCACACCCTTCCTGTGAAATACAATTGCAGTGAGAAAACCTGCTATGTTTTGAGAGGCAGGTGAGGAAAAAGAAAAACACAGACAGTTGTTTCTCTCTTCAGTAAGGATCAGGGTAGAGGATTATTGCAAGACNAAAACTGAGATGGAAGATACAATCCTGAAAAGGATAGCTATAGATGCTACTGCAGCTGCTAAGTCCCTTCAGTCATGTCTGACTCTGTGCGATCCCATAGATGGCAGCCCATCAGGCTCCTAGCTAATAATCTTCAAAAGACATCAGGAGTGACAAGTATAACATGCCTGATATCATAACGCTGGGTGTCTGTTCAGTAAAATGTGAAAGCGTTAGTCAGTTGTGTCCTATTCTTTGCAATGCCATGGACAGTTGCCTATCAGGCTCTTCTGTCCATGGAATTCTTCAGGCAAGAAAACTGGTGTGGGTTGGCATTCCCTTCTCCAAGGGATCTTCCCAATCCAGGGACTGAACCTGAGTCTCCTTCACTGCAGGCAGATTCTTTACCATCTGAATCACCAGGGAAGCCCTAAAAGTATGCATGTAATATATTTATAATAGACTGATTTCAACAAATGATAAAATGTAGGATATCTAAGAAAACAAATTATCTGACAAATGGTCTTCCATGAACATTACTGATAAATATTGTATAGTAGCTGGAATAAAGTCTGTGCTGTCAATTAAGAAGATAGATGCCTGATTTTATAAACAGCCAAATAAGGATCAAAAATGCCTGAAAACTCACTGAAGCTTGGAGGAGTTGTTGAAGCAGTGTGGGAGACCAGAGCCAACATTTTCTCAGAAAATCCAGGTTCACACCAACAAAATAATAAATGGACAATTAAAGTCTCTGTAGTATTGTCTTATTTTTATCTCTTTAGGCAAGGTTGCAATATCGTTAACTTGAAAAATGTTAAAGTGCTACTAAATTCAAACTTTGAATGACGCACTCGGAGAACACATAACTTTAAATAATATACCATCCAGGTTGAATCCTTTAAAAGAAACAGGTTACAAAAAGTCCTCCAGGCAATTGAACAGACTGAGCTATTCTGTAGAGTTGTTAACTGAAAGCTGAAGGACACTTACCAAAAATTATTTTGACCTTGGGATACTTCATTTAAAATAATCATTTCTAACAGTAACTATGTAGAAGTCCCAGTTATCTCTTAAAGCTATCCCTAATTTCTAATAATATAACCTTGTTATCTAAAACTACAATTGGATACTTAAACTGTTTTCTGTTTTCTAAGGGGACAGAGAAGGACCTCTCAGCTCATCCAAAAATGATTATCAAATCACTGAGGTTCACAAAATTAAAGCAGGNTTAGCAAGTCTGGTTCAGATATTTTCTGAGGCAGTTTATAAATGTAAGATGTTAAGGTTAACGAGTATCGTTTGCTCTGTATTGCCAGGATTTGTGGAGGCCAGAAGAAAAGACAACTGGAAGGTATATTAGGAGAAAAAAATCAACAGAACTAGCCTTTAAAAAAAACTGTTGAAATTTCTTTTTCCAACTATTAAAGCTATTTCTGCCTTTCTTTTAAGAAAAATAATGTTTAATAAACCCAGCACTAGTCGTACTTTGGGGCTTCCTAAGTGGTGTTAGTGGTAAAGAATCCACCTGCTAATTCAAGAGATGCAAGAGATGTTCAATCTCTGGATCAGGAAGATGCCCTGGAGAAGGGAATGGCAACCCACTCCAGTGTTCTTGCCTTGAAAATCTCATGGACAGAGGAGCCTGGTAGGTTACAGTCCCTGGGGTCACAAAGAGTCGGACATGACTGAGTGAGCACACAAATCATACCTTACTTTATAATATTTCCTCCATGGTCTCCAAAGTTGTTTTTACCACATAAAAGTGGAGAATTAAAGACATAGTCTGTCTGATGAGATTAATTTGCCTTTGATTCTTAATTATCTTAAGCAAACTATTAAAGGCATAATTTATTATTCTCAAAGCAAACTCACCATATGATTTTATCATATTGAAGTGTAAATAGACATCAAGTTTGCAGCATCCCTCCTCATTTTTTAGACTCTAATCAAATATTCAAAAATTAAATTATTTACAATAAAGACCATTAAACTTTCTCAATTACACTCAACTCTGCAAAGTAAACTGGTCCAGAGCAACTGGGACTCTCATATATTTCTAGGGAAAATGAAAAATGGCATAGTCATTGTAAAAAATATTTTGACAGATTCTTATAAAGTTAAACATACAGTTAATTACTATAAGACCAAGCCCTCCTTCTCCTAGACATTTTCCCAGTGGAAAAGAAAACTTTTGGTCATACAAAATATTGTTTATAAATGTTCATAACAATTTTATTCATAGTCACAAAAAAACTGGAAACAACCAAGATAACCTTCAAGTAGCGAATGGATAAACAAACTGTGGTACATGTGTAAAACAGAATTCTACTGAGTAATTAAAAAATAGTTGATTCATGTAAAGATATAATTAATCTTACATGCATGTTTTTCAGTGAAAGGAGGCAGAGACAGTGATCTGTATAGGAATCTATGGGATGGACAGCAACAGGATGCATCAGTTGTTTCCAAGTTTTGGAAGGGACAGAGGCATTTACTTGAAAGAGATGGCACAAAAGTGTTTATTGGATTGGTTGAACTGTCGTGCATCACAGCTGTGGTAGTGGAGACACAATTCTATATATTTGCTGAAACCAGTGGAACCATATACCACAAAGAATGAATTTTACTGTATGTAAATGAAAAAAATCAGGGTATGAAAAACCCAAAACAGAATACAAATGATACCAAGTGAACTAACTGTGCTACAAAGAACTAGCAGTAATGCAGTGAAGGTGAACATAGAAGAAAAGGAAAAAAGAAAGAACCTTTGGAAAACACTTTGATTGAGTCGTGTAAGTCTCAAGTCAGGAAGCACTGTAAACAATTCCCTAGTCAAGTCAGAAATAGATTCTTAATGAAGTATGAGTTAGCAACTCTAAAAATTTTATTGGGAACAGTAGCATTCAGTAACTAAGTAAATTTACTGTAGAAATTAGAGCCAGAATTCTTGTCTGTTGGAGAAAAAAGTGAAATAAAATAAACAAAATAAGGCTAGAATGAACATTTTATGTTAGATTTGAATTTGAGGCATCAGAATTAACTCACTGTTTTTAATAGTAGATAGGGTTATAGACATGCATGCATCTAAAATGAATACAGATGTGTATGAGTTAGTAAATACAGAGATTTCCTAAGCTCTGTCAACAAAGAAGGCCTGGAGGCAGTGGCACCTCAGTAGCAATGAGCATATCATGGTCTCAGATCTTGGTTTCTAAGTCCCATTTGCCAATAAAAGAAACCTAGAAGCAGTGGTATATTTCAGATCTAGGGCAGGAAAAAGTGGCAGATGAGCTTGGCGTATCCTGTGATGGCAAACAGGATCATACAAAAAAAAAAAAAAAGAGGCAAAGGGACACAGGAGCCAAACTGCCAAACTGAAAGAGCTCCCAGTGCCCCAGACTGGAGCACTTTGGGACATAAAAATAGTAGGAGTACTAGGACTACAACCCATAAATAGAATAAATATAATTCCATACTGAAATAAATAAATGGGGAATAAGAGGAATGTCACCTCTTATGAAATATTCCAACTAATCATGCAGGAATAGAGAAATAGAAAATCACTATTGGAATGCCAGCATAATAACTATTTCAGGTCAGATCCACTAATGGAACTGAAATTAGTGATCAAAAGTTTGAGGAGAGACAGGATACTTGCATAGTCTCAAATCATTTGTTTTACAATGGGAAAAGCATAGTGATTTTTTCAAAGGAGTGATGATCATGGTTAATTTCACCACTGGTATAACATATCAACATCATGTATATCCAAATAAGATGTGCTGAGCACAGCACACCATTTCTGTGATATTCTTGTTAAAAATAAATATGCAGCCTCAATAGAATAATTAAGTGACATGGTATTTTCAAGTGTTAGAATAGTATCTGGCACCCAGTAACCCTGATAAAAATGTAAAATGGAATGAGAGAAAAAGAGACGAGCAAATAGAGTCTTAGAAACTGAAAATTAGTTCTGGGTAGATAGCACACATACAGGCATGGCTTTAAAACACTTTACCAAGTAATATACAAACAAGAGCAAATTAGCTTTGGCATAAAGAATAAATGCCTGAAATGCAGGGGGAGCGAGTGATCTGAGTCAAGTGGCATTAATCAGGGAATGCTAAAGATAGACTTTTTTTTTTTCATCAATATTGTGTATTTGAAAAGTCTATCCTCAAGGGCACTTCATCATTTTTAATAAAGACAAATTATATTCCATTTGTGAATAGTTAGTACATTTCACTACCGACAGCAAGTGCAAGCAACTGCTTCACGTGACTGTATTTGAACCAGCAGCGTCTGTAAGCTGTATGACTTTGGCAGTTGCATACACCCACCCCGGTTGCAATTATCACCTCTTTTGGTAACTTCACCTCAATTCCTGATCTTTCTCCCAACACATAGTGCAGCATTTCTACCTAGAGAACCTGCCAATTGCCAGAGCTCTGCAGATTTAAAATTAAGATTCCTCCTATTTTCCTTAAAATCATCCTTCTTTCCACTTCTTTTTTTTTTTTTTTGATTACTAAATATATAACATCACAGGGACTTCCTTGGTGGCTCAGTGGAACAGAATCTGTCTACCAATACAGGAGATGTGGGTTCAGTCCCTGGGTTGGAACGATCTCCTGGAGAGGGACATGGCAACCTATTCCAGTATTCTTGCCTGGAAAATCCCTTGGACAGAGGAGCTTGGTGGGTTACAGTCCATGTGGTTGCAAAGAGTCATATATGACTTAGTGAGTGAACAGCATCAATATAACATCACAATCATTTGGAAACATTTCCTAATGAACTCAATTGAGAAATGGTTCTTAGTAGTTCTGCATTTACTGTGTGTTTTGCTAAGGCATGTCCGACTCTTTGTGACCCCGTGGACTGTAGCCTGCCAGACTCCTCTGTCTGTGGGATTTTCCAGCAAGAATACTGGAGCGAGTTGCCGTTTCTTTCTCCAGTAGATCCTCCCAACCTAGGGATCAAATCAGAGTCTCTTGCATTGACAGGCAGATTCTTTACCACAGTTGGGAGGAGAAGGGGACAACAGAGGATGAGATGGCTGGATGGCATCACGGACTCGATGGACGTGAGTCTGAGTGAACTCTGAGAGATGATGACGAACAGGGAGGCCTGGAGTGCTGCGATTCATGGGGTTGCAAAGAGTCGGACATGACTGAGCGACTGAACTGAACTGAACTGAGCCACCTTCACTAGTTGATGAAAGAAAAAAATATATATATGGAACACTGACTGGTGCCAGACATTTGGCTAAATACTAGGGATTCAACAGGGAGCAAGACATTGTCTGGACACAAGGAAGTACAGTGTAGATGGATGCTTACTGAACATTTGATCCTTTTCTCACATTTACCAGCTCACTTGCTTCCAGGTAGGGCCATGAGACTAGTCCTGGGCAGTGGACTCTAAGTCAAAATGATGCCTGTGCCATCTTGAGCTGAGACAGTGAAAATCCCTTATGCGCCTCTCCCTGTGTCATGGTGACTGAGAAAGTTAGGTTTTCAACAGATTCTGATCTATTGATTTGCCTAAAGAAGGTTCATTTTGTGGATTCCATAGGATTTTCTACAGAAACAATTGTGTTGGTGAATAAAACTAGTTCCTTCCTAGATATTTATATTGCTTCATTGCCCTTGTTGAAACCTCCAGGAATAAAATAAAACCTTTGTTTAATAGAAATGGTGAAAGCAAGCATAGTTACATTATTCTCTATCTTAAAGGCCTTTAAAAATTAAGTTTAATTTTAGCTGAAGGCGTTTTCATTGTGGTCCTTTATCAGGTTGAAAAAAATTCCCTTTAATTTTTATGTGCAGAGGATTTCCTCAAAGTCTATCAGAAAATATATTAGATTTTTCTGTGTCTCTGTTTCAGTCTCTCTGTCTCACACACACATATACAGAACTTCTTTACTGAAGACAAACTTTCTCAGAGATAGTAGCATTCAAACCCACAAGAATAAATGTACTTTTTCAAACTACTCAGTGTTTTACTATTTACGAGGCAACTGCTGTCCAATGGAGAATGATGTTATACACGAAGCTGTTAGTTCCTTTCCTCCTTTCTGCCCTTGAAGCCTTTATAATTGGGCCACGTGGGTGCCCAGGAGAATGATCTCCTGAACTGAACCATATTTCTCTTAATGGAAACTCTTGGCTGCATATTCAGGGCCCTCTGAAAGGATTTACTCATATCTTTAGCCAAAGGCTAGTCTTATTCCAAGTATTTGTTTGGAAGGAGGAGAGAGAATTGTTTTTTTCTTTTTTCTGTTTTTTAGTTATAAGAAGAAAGAATTCATTTGCATTTAGCATTATAGGAAGCTGATTGGAGCACAGATGGCTGATATTTTTCCTGTTAAGTAAATATGAGGTCTTTGGCTAAAAGTATTCTCTGAGATGCTGAGTAAATGGTATAGGGGAGAGTGCTGGACATTTGAATGAGTCACTGTGGGGTCTGAGAGAGGGAGCTAATAAGGTTAAGCAAGTTCTAAGTAGTCCTGGGGCGGTCCAGCTGCAGATTGAGACTATAGCTGCTCGTGATGGTAGTCTCCACGGTCATGGCCTGATATAAAAATGGAAAAATACAGATGGCCAGACTCTAAAACAGTTTGCAGGGGGGTGGGTTACAGACCCCAAAGGAGCAGAGGGATGAAGTTGCAGCTCTAGGAGTGACTGAGAAGCTGGATGTAGAGGGTCTCCCTTAGTGAAAGGGAAAGTCACATGTGTTTTCCAGGCTCCTTTAGTCCCCTTGTGAGTAGCTAGGGCTTCCCAGGTGGCACTAGTCTAAAGAACCTGCCTGCAATGCAGGAAAAGTAATGGATGCATGTTCAGTCACTGGGTCAGGAAGATCCCCCGGAGGAGAGCATGGCAACCCACTCCGGTATTCTTGCCCAGAGAATCCCATGGACAGAGGAGCCAGGCAGGCTGCAGTCTGTGAGGCTGCAAAGAGTCGGACACAACTGAAGGGACCTGGCACACAGGCACATGTGAGTAGCTAAGTCCCGTTGACAGTTCTTCTGGAGGCATTCACTGTGACTTGCAGTCCACCGCCTCCTAAACATATGTGTTAAAAATAACACACTATGTTTCATCATCCTATTTCAGCTTTCTAATTAGGAATAACCCCAAACAAAAAGGTTTAGTACCTTCTTTTGTCTTTTCAAGATACTTCATTCACCTTATTTGCAGCTCAAGATTCTCATATGGACTGTATTTCTCAGTGGACTAATCCAGCTTAAAGTATGATCAACTCATTTAAACCTGTCACTTTAAATAAAATAAGGTAGTTAATCCTGAGTTAATTCAGAGGGAATAATCTGGTTGATACTGACTCCATATTTCTGATTTATTGGAGGAAGTGTAGAATGGGAGAGACTGATGGATGAGGAAGATGGACTTTGGGAGAATAGAATGTCACTAAACTGGGGGTTTGTGGTTGGTGCTGAAATAATCTTCCATGATGAGTACCTGAGACCTAAGCTAAATTTTCAGCCCCTCCCCTAATGCTCATGTGGAAAAATGGGGATCATGACCCATAAGCTTCTTAGAAATGTTTTACCTGTTAGACCACACCCATCTAAAGATAAAGCATATGTTCTTTCTGTTTCTCTCCAGGGCTGAAAATGTTGCCTTGGAGGTTATTGTCATTTATATCTGTTTTACATACATAATTAATCAGGATTTCTTTCTTTATTACGATTTTTAACAAGTCACAGTGTTAAAAGACTCTTAATTTAGAAGAAACTTGCTGGTGGGCAAAGGGAATTGAAATATCCTATAAATTATTGAAATGGGCCTGTGGAAACCGTAATTCATTAAGCTCCTTTGCCCTCTGGAAAAATCTCTATACTTTGTGCATCCACTCCCTTTGGAATCTCACCTATTCTTCCAGGACCAGTTTTACAGTGACTTTTCTGCATAGATTTGTCCCATCCAAACACATTCCCTTCCTCCTTCCAACTCCGGTGATATTTTGTGGTTTGTGCAGGTAATACATTTTATGTTATAAAATATTTCTTTTTCTGGATACCTTATCTCTGCTAATGCAAAATCATTCAGTAGCTTACAGTGACACTTGTAAACGTTTAAGTAAAATTAATGTCATTACTATTTTGTTTTTTGATAAAATCATTATGCCTTTTCTATCTTAATCCTTGCTATGACCCTGTGTGTAAGCATTATTTGGAAGACACTAATTATTAAGCATTATTTGTCTTGTGAATTTAGAGTAAAATACTCTTGCACTGTATTCCTGGATCCAACTTACTAGTGTTGTGACATTAGGCAGTTGCTTAATTTCCCTGAGTCTTACTTTCCCCATCTGTAAAAGCAGAATAGTATTTATATTTTAAAAATTGTATATACTTTTATGTATTTCTATAATCTATCATTGCTGTAAGAAATGAAAGAATGTTTGTATATAAAGTAATATATAAAATATATAGTTTTAAGCTGGCTCTTTCACTCTCCTCCTTCACCATCATCAAGAGGCTCTTTAGTTCCTCTTTACTTTCTGCCATTAGGGTGGTATCATCCATATATCTGAGGTTGGTGATGTTTCTCCCTCTGTCTTGATTCCAGCTTGTGACTCATCCAGCCTGGCATTTCTCATTATGTGCTTAGTATATAGGTTGAACAAACAGGGTAACAGCTAAGAGCCTTGTTGTACTCCTTTCTCAAACTTGAAGCCTGGCGTGCTGCAGTCCATGGGGTAACAAAGAGTCAGACACGACTGAGTGACTGAACAATAACGACATTTAAAATGCCTACAAATCAGGTATTTATATAATTTCTAGGGGCTTGTGGAGCACAATTTGAAACATTTTTACTATAAATATTGGAAACTCCCCAGCTTTCAAAATAATGCCTTCTTGCCCTTGACTATTAGAAGATAGAACATAAGCCAAAATAAAGTGTAAACTGCTGGTGATTTATCCCTTTCTTTTTTGAGGAAGAGCAGTCTTAGTCATCACCAGATGCACATGCAAACAGATTATCAAGTGTGTACCTGTACGTAACTGGGTTTGGTACTCTAAGTAGTAGGAATGAATGAATCATGTTATGAATCACAAGGGAGATATCAATTATGAAGGAAATGTCAATGTGAAAGGCATTATAAAAAAACCCATATTAACATTCACTAACATAACAAAAAGGATATTTTTAGGCAAGTATTAAGACAAAGCAGCCAGTGATCTGTCCAGATTCTTCTCAGCAGCAAAGAGAATGAGAAAAATAGCTACAGGTTTTATACAAATAGTACGGACTTCCTTGGTGGCTCAGACAGTAAAGCGTCTGTCTACAATGCAGGAGACCTGGGTTCGATCCCTGAGTCAGGAAGATCCCCTGGAGAAGAAAATGGCAATCCACTCCAGGACCATCGCCTGGAAAATCCCGTGGACAGAGGAGCCTGGTAGGCTACAGTCTATGGGGTCTCAAAGAGTCGGACACGACTGAGTGACTTCACGACGACACGACTAACTTGTAAGGGGTGGTGCGTTTCTCACCATGGTTGTTGAAACCTCTTTAATCATCTGCTGCAGGAAGAAGACAGTGTCAAGGTGCAAGGCTGTAACCTCTAGTTAAATACATTGGTATGATTGATAAGCCATGTTTTGGCATCTCTGGAATATGAGACTCATTTAAAGTCATTTGCAAGAGGGAAAAGAATGCTGTTTTACTTAGAGCAATGAAATCACACGGTACTGGCAGTTCGAGGGTGGCTAGTAAGATAGATTTCATCTAGGTTAGCTTATTTCAGAGAGCAGCAGGCCACGACTGATATTGATTAAGACGGACACTCCATATCATGATGACCCATATAATTTCTTAAGACAAAACTATTTTATTTGTTGGCTTGGGCATTCCTCTGGCCTGAAATCACATAAATGGATAGTAATTTTATGAAGGATGGCAAAAACTAATATTGCCACAATCCCTACATTATTGCAAAACAGAGTTATCTTTGGGAAATTAAGTATTCTCTAAAATATTTTGAAGTCACATGAACAAGAACATAATAATTAGAAAAATGTTGGGATTTTGTTAAGCAAAATAATATTTTTGTTCCTAAATATTGTTATATTTATGAAATCCTCAAATGGAAGATATAGAAAAAAAGAACAGGATTTTGACCTGGGTAAACTTGCTCCCGGAGAAGGCAATGGCATCCCACTCCAGTACTCTTGCCTGGAAAATCCATGGATGGAGGAGCCTGGTAGGCTGCAGTCCATGGGGTTGCCGAGAGTCGGACACCACTGAGCGACTTCACTTTCACTTTTCACTTTCATGCATTGGAGAAGGAAATGGCAACCCACTCCAGTGTTCTTGCTGGAGAATCCCAGGGATGGGGGAGCCTGGTGGGCTGCCATCTCTGGGGTTGCACAGAGTCGGACACGACTGAAGCGACTTAGCGGCATCAGCAGAACTTGCTCCTGANAGGGAGGCCTGGAGTGCTGCGATTCATGGGGTTGCAAAGAGTCGGACATGACTGAGCTACTGAACTGAACTGAACTGAGCCACCTTCACTAGTTGATGAAAGAAAAAAATATATATATGGAACACTGACTGGTGCCAGACATTTGGCTAAATACTAGGGATTCAACAGGGAGCAAGACATTGTCTGGACACAAGGAAGTACAGTGTAGATGGATGCTTACTGAACATTTGATCCTTTTCTCACATTTACCAGCTCACTTGCTTCCAGGTAGGGCCATGAGACTAGTCCTGGGCAGTGGACTCTAAGTCAAAATGATGCCTGTGCCATCTTGAGCTGAGACAGTGAAAATCCCTTATGCGCCTCTCCCTGTGTCATGGTGACTGAGAAAGTTAGGTTTTCAACAGATTCTGATCTATTGATTTGCCTAAAGAAGGTTCATTTTGTGGATTCCATAGGATTTTCTACAGAAACAATTGTGTTGGTGAATAAAACTAGTTCCTTCCTAGATATTTATATTGCTTCATTGCCCTTGTTGAAACCTCCAGGAATAAAATAAAACCTTTGTTTAATAGAAATGGTGAAAGCAAGCATAGTTACATTATTCTCTATCTTAAAGGCCTTTACAAATTAAGTTTAATTTTAGCTGAAGGCGTTTTCATTGTGGTCCTTTATCAGGTTGAAAAAAATTCCCTTT
Source organism: Raphicerus campestris (assembly GCA_006410735.1). Classification (NCBI taxonomy): domain Eukaryota; kingdom Metazoa; phylum Chordata; class Mammalia; order Artiodactyla; family Bovidae; genus Raphicerus; species Raphicerus campestris. The sequence goes on along the minus strand of SJYW01028972.1, from coordinate 1,320,589 downwards.
AATTTTTATGTGCAGAGGATTTCCTCAAAGTCTATCAGAAAATATATTAGATTTTTCTGTGTCTCTGTTTCAGTCTCTCTGTCTCACACACACATATACAGAACTTCTTTACTGAAGACAAACTTTCTCAGAGATAGTAGCATTCAAACCCACAAGAATAAATGTACTTTTTCAAACTACTCAGTGTTTTACTATTTACGAGGCAACTGCTGTCCAATGGAGAATGATGTTATACACGAAGCTGTTAGTTCCTTTCCTCCTTTCTGCCCTTGAAGCCTTTATAATTGGGCCACGTGGGTGCCCAGGAGAATGATCTCCTGAACTGAACCATATTTCTCTTAATGGAAACTCTTGGCTGCATATTCAGGGCCCTCTGAAAGGATTTACTCATATCTTTAGCCAAAGGCTAGTCTTATTCCAAGTATTTGTTTGGAAGGAGGAGAGAGAATTGTTTTTTTTCTTTTTTCTGTTTTTTAGTTATAAGAAGAAAGAATTCATTTGCATTTAGCATTATAGGAAGCTGATTGGAGCACAGATGGCTGATATTTTTCCTGTTAAGTAAATATGAGGTCTTTGGCTAAAAGTATTCTCTGAGATGCTGAGTAAATGGTATAGGGGAGAGTGCTGGACATTTGAATGAGTCACTGTGGGGTCTGAGAGAGGGAGCTAATAAGGTTAAGCAAGTTCTAAGTAGTCCTGGGGCGGTCCAGCTGCAGATTGAGACTATAGCTGCTCGTGATGGTAGTCTCCACGGTCATGGCCTGATATAAAAATGGAAAAATACAGATGGCCAGACTCTAAAACAGTTTGCAGGGGGGTGGGTTACAGACCCCAAAGGAGCAGAGGGATGAAGTTGCAGCTCTAGGAGTGACTGAGAAGCTGGATGTAGAGGGTCTCCCTTAGTGAAAGGGAAAGTCACATGTGTTTTCCAGGCTCCTTTAGTCCCCTTGTGAGTAGCTAGGGCTTCCCAGGTGGCACTAGTCTAAAGAACCTGCCTGCAATGCAGGAAAAGTAATGGATGCATGTTCAGTCACTGGGTCAGGAAGATCCCCCGGAGGAGAGCATGGCAACCCACTCCGGTATTCTTGCCCGGAGAATCCCATGGACAGAGGAGCCAGGCAGGCTGCAGTCTGTGAGGCTGCAAAGAGTCGGACACAACTGAAGGGACCTGGCACACAGGCACATGTGAGTAGCTAAGTCCCGTTGACAGTTCTTCTGGAGGCATTCACTGTGACTTGCAGTCCACCGCCTCCTAAACATATGTGTTAAAAATGACACACTATGTTTCATCATCCTATTTCAGCTTTCTAATTAGGAATAACCCCAAACAAAAAGGTTTAGTACCTTCTTTTGTCTTTTCAAGATACTTCATTCACCTTATTTGCAGCTCAAGATTCTCATATGGACTGTATTTCTCAGTGGACTAATCCAGCTTAAAGTATGATCAACTCATTTAAACCTGTCACTTTAAATAAAATAAGGTAGTTAATCCTGAGTTAATTCAGAGGGAATAATCTGGTTGATACTGACTCCATATTTCTGATTTATTGGAGGAAGTGTAGAATGGGAGAGACTGATGGATGAGGAAGATGGACTTTGGGAGAATAGAATGTCACTAAACTGGGGGTTTGTGGTTGGTGCTGAAATAATCTTCCATGATGAGTACCTGAGACCTAGGCTAAATTTTCAGCCCCTCCCCTAATGCTCATGTGGAAAAATCGGGATCATGACCCATAAGCTCCTTAGAAATGTTTTACCTGTTAGACCACACCCATCTAAAGATAAAGCATATGTTCTTTCTGTTTCTCTCCAGGGCTGAAAATGTTGCCTTGGAGGTTATTGTCATTTATATCTGTTTTACATACATAATTAATCAGGATTTCTTTCTTTATTACGATTTTTAACAAGTCACAGTGTTAAAAGACTCTTAATTTAGAAGAAACTTGCTGGTGGGCAAAGGGAATTGAAATATCCTATAAATTATTGAAATGGGCCTGTGGAAACCGTAATTCATTAAGCTCCTTTGCCCTCTGGAAAAATCTCTATACTTTGTGCATCCACTCCCTTTGGAATCTCACCTATTCTTCCAGGACCAGTTTTACAGTGACTTTTCTGCATAGATTTGTCCCATCCAAACACATTCCCTTCCTCCTTCCAACTCCGGTGATATCTTGTGGTTTGTGCAGGTAATACATTTTATGTTATAAAATATTTCTTATTCTGGATACCTTATCTCTGCTAATGCAAATTCATTCAGTAGCTTACAGTGACACTTGTAAACATTTAAGTAAAATTAATATCATTACTATTTTGTTTTTTGATAAAATCATTATGCCTTTTCTATCTTAATCCTTGCTATGACCCTGTGTGTAAACATTATTTGGAAGATACTAATTATTAAGCATTATTTGTCTTGTGAATTTAGAGTAAAATACTCGGACTGTATTCCTGGATCCAGCTTACTAGTTTTGTGACATTAGGCAGTTGCTTAATTTCCCTGAGTCTTACTTTCCCCACCTGTAAAAGCAGAATAGTATTTATATTTTAAAAATTGTATATACTTTTATGTATTTCTATAATCCATCATTGCTGTAAGAAATGAAAGAATGTTTGTATATAAAGTAATATATAAAATATATAGTTTTAAGCTGGCTCTTTCACTCTCCTCCTTCACCATCATCAAGAGACTCTTTAGTTCCTCTTTACTTTCTGCCATTAGGGTGGTATCATCCACATATCTGAGGTTGGTGATGTTTCTCCCGCTGTCTTGATTCCAGCTTGTGACTCATCCAGCCTGGCATTTCTCATTATGTGCTTAGTATATAGGTTGAACAAACAGGGTAACAGCAAAGAGCCTTGTTGTACTCCTTTCTCAAACTTGAAGCCTCGCGTGTTGCAGTCCATGGGGTAACAAAGAGTCAGACACGACTGAGTGACTGAACAATAACGACATTTAAAATGCCTACAAATCAGGTATTTATATAATTTCTAGGGGCTTGTGGAGCACAATTTGAAACATTTTTACTATAAATATTGGAAACTCCCAGCTTTCAAAATAATGCCTTCTTGCCCTTGACTATTAGAAGATAGAACATAAGCCAAAATAAAGTGTAAACTGCTGGTGATTTATCCCTTTCTTTTGTGAGGAAGAGCAGTCTTAGTCATCACCAGATGCACACGCAAACAGATTATCAAGTGTGTACCTGTACGTAACTGGGCTTGGTACTCTAAGTAGTAGGAATGAATGAATCGTGTTATGAATCACAAGGGAGATATCAATTATGAAGGAAATGTCAATGTGAAAGGCATTATAAAAAAAACCCCATATTAACATTCACTAACATAACAAAAAGGATATTTTTAGGCAAGTATTAAGACAAAGCAGCCAGTGATTTGTCCAGATTCTTCTCAGCAGCAAAGAGAATGAGAAAAATAGCTACAGGTTTTATACAAATAGTACAGACTTCCTTGGTGGCTCAGACAGTAAAGCGTCTGTCTACAATGCAGGAGACCTGGGTTCTATCCCTGAGTCAGGAAGATCCCCTGGAGAAGGAAATGGCAATCCACTCCAGGACTATCGCCTGGAAAATCCCGTGGACAGAGGAGCCTGGTAGGCTACAGTCCATGGGGTCGCAAAGAGTCGGACATGACTGAGTGACTTCATGACGACACGACTAACTTGTAAGGGGTGGTGCATTTCTCACCGTGGTTGTTGGAACCTCTTTAATCATCTGCTGCAGGAAGAAGACAGTGTCAAGGTGCAAGGCTGGAACCTCTAGTTAAATACATTGGTATGATTGATAAGCCATGTTTTGGCATCTCTGGAATATGAGACTCATTTAAAGTCATTTGCAAGAGGGAAAAGAATGCTGTTTTACTTAGAGCAATGAAATCACATGGTACTGGCAGTTCGAGGGTGGCTAGTAAGATAGATTTCATCTAGGTTAGCTTATTTCAGAGAGCAGCAGGCCACGACTGATATTGATTAAGACGGACACTCCATATCATGATGACCCATATAATTTCTTAAGACAAAACTATTTTATTTGTTGGCTTGGGCATTCCTCTGGCCTGAAATCACATAAATGGATAGTAATTTTATGAAGGATGGCAAAAACTAATATTGCCACAATTCCTACATTATTGCAAAACAGAGTTATCTTTGGGAAATTAAGTATTCTCTAAAATATTTTGAAGTCGCATGAACAAGAACATAATAATTAGAAAAATGTTGGGATTTTGTTAAGCAAAATAATATTTTTGTTCCTAAATATTGTTATATTTATGAAATCCTCAAATGGAAGATATAGAAAAAAAGAACAGGATTTTGACCTGGGTAAACTTGCTCCCGGAGAAGGCAATGGCATCCCACTCCAGTACTCTTGCCTGGAAAATCCATGGATGGAGGAGCCTGGTAGGCTGCAGTCCATGGGGTTGCCGAGAGTCGGACACCACTGAGCGACTTCACTTTCACTTTCCACTTTCATGCATTGGAGAAGGAAATGGCAACCCACTCCAGTGTTCTTGCTGGAGAATCCCAGGGATTGGGGAGCCTGGTGGGCTGCCATCTCTGGGGTCGCACAGAGTCGAACACGACTGAAGCGACTTAGCGGCATCAGCAGAACTTGCTCCTGAACCTGCCACTTTTGAGCTGTTACCTTCATAACACATCTTGATAAAGATATGTTTCTGGTTGCTCTTTTATAAAATGGGTGCAGAATTGCTCTCCTGATTTAATTGTTGAGAAAGAGATGCCTTTATATGGTTAACATGGTACCTAATACATAATAAATGGTAGATTTTATTATTAATTTTACTATGATGATGATTGAAAATAATCCAAAACTTAAAAAATCCATTGTGAGTTCACATTAACTTTCTGGCTTTTGATACTAAAATTAAATATTACTTTAATAATACCATGAGGATCAGTGTCAGAATGCATGGTTTCTGAATATACTGGATAATATTTTCATTTGGAATTAGGAGAGATATGTTCCTGCCCTGCTTTAATTTTGTGAACCTCAGTGATTTGATAATCATTTTTGGATGAGCTGAGAGGTCCTTCTCTGTCCCCTTAGAAAACAGAAAACAGTTTAAGTATCCAATTGTAGTTTTAGATAACAAGGTTATATTATTNGGGCTTCGGCATTGGGAGATCGTGTACACCTGTGGCTGATTCATGTCAATGTATGGCAAAACCAGTACAGTATTGTAAAGTAGAATAAAGTATTAAAAAAAAGTTCTTTAAAAAAATAAAATCTATTTAAAAATAAATAAGAAATAAAGGCAGCTATTCAGATCAAAGTCATGAGAAGATGGTAATAATAATCAGGAGGTGGGAAGACTAGCTTATCAGTAGGGAGTAGGACAAAGTGCTTATTATATTCATGAGTGTATGTGACAACCTGTGCTTTTTCAGCCTTTTATCATAGTGTTAGACAGGCTCGACTTTAAATTTCAGCTCAGATACATGATAGCTGTGTGACCTTTAGCAAGTTCACTAAACCCTCTGAGCTCAGTTTCTTCATCAGTATATGGTTGTAACAATAATGTACACCTCACAGCATTCTTGTAGGATTAAGTGCAATGAAGTGCATAAAGCAATCAGCCCAGTTTTAATTATAGTAGACAGTTGATGGATGCTGCTGATATATTAGTAATCTGCTTAATTTTTGTAAAATGAACAGTCTAGGGTTCAGTAAACATTGGGGAAACACATATCTGTTCTCTTTAAGGAATACATGTTTAACTGGTTCATCCTAAGGATACATAAGAAGATTGTGCTTTGATCAACAAATTTTGTAACCATCAGAAAGCAGTCTAGAGAAATGTAGATAGTTTGGCAGTTCTGGACCTTTGTCCTTGTTTTATCAGTTACTTAGCTACATGGACTGAGGAGACTCATTTGAATCCCTTGAGACAGAGATTTGTCACCTATACCCTTAACTGTAGAGCTTAACTTACCTTAAGTTAGTAGTGTACAAAGAACTCAAGAAATTTAAATTGTTGCTGTTATGTAAGCCAACAATAAAGAAATAGTCCTAGTGATGTCTTCTGGGTCTATTAACCTCTGCTGTATATAAATAGGTACTAAAAATACCACAATATTGGAATATTTTGAATCTATAATTGTAATAGTTATAATTTCTACAAATTTCTTTATAATAGATAAGGTAGTCATAAAGACTTTTTGAACAACTCACTTTGCCTGAGAAGTAATCCTCTTTGATAAATACCATGTAGAGAACAATATTCTTACATATGTAAGATTATATATGGTAATTTGTCCTACTGACTAGTTATTGTCTGGCTATAAATGTTAGTAGTTACCAACCAGTTACTAATGTTGAGTCATGAGCTACTAATGGTCATAGACTTTTTGCCTTTGGCTACTTTAAAGCAAGTGATCAGTTTTCTTAACATTCTTTTTTGCTCATCAAAGTCTCACTAAAACTGAGATTCTTAGGTTAAATACTGGGACAAAGACATAATAGTCATCTTTAGGCTGAATTATTAGGCCCACATAGGTGTCTGACATAAGACTTTGGCTTTTTGGTACCATCTAAAATCTAACCTGACCAGACTTGTAAATATAAGAGAGAAGAAATTGTTCTTTTTTTGTTCTTTTCCTTGACAGACTGCACAGCCTTCTGGACCAAAGAATAACAATGTCTTGTCTATTTCATGATAATGATTAATTACTAGAAAATCTCAAGTGTTGAGTAAAATTATTTGTAGTTTTGGTCTGAGCATAGACCTCTTTAAAAAATACTTTTCCCTCAAATATCGACTTAATTCCTTGAGGCTGACTTTCCTGTGAATTATCATTTCACTCAAAGCAGTTAGATCAAGTTTCATTTGTAAACTTAAATGCATTCCCCAAAGCAAAATGAATGAATTGGCTTTCTGTAGGTAAAAGTGAGCAGCCACTTAGAGACAGAACTAATGCAAAAGGTTAGTGCAAGAAGGTAGCTCCTTTGCGAAAAGAATTGCACACATGATTAGGAGGGCTTCCCTGGTGGCTCAGTGGTAAAGAATCTATCTGTCTGCCAATGCAGGAGATATGAGTTCCATCCCTGGGTCAGGAAGATCCCTTGGAGAAGGAAATGGCACCCCACTCTAGTACTCTTGCCTGAGAACTCCCATGGACCGAGGAGCCTTGCAGGCTACAGTCCATGGGGTTGCAAAGAGTCGGACATGACTTCGAGACTTAAAAACAGCACGGCTGGGAGGGTTCTCAGCCTGGCTAAACTGAGAGCACTGCCCTTCTCCAGGATTTAACAAAGCAAACACCTTCCTGCCAAGTCTATTAGGAAGGTCTTTGAAAACATCTTTCTGACAAATCTTCACATAGATGAGTGACTTTAAATCTTCATAAAAGAGATCAGCAACACTTAATACCACAGACCAGTAAAAATGAATGTTGTTATAGTTTGCAGTGCATTATTTTGCTACCGTTCTCATTACACGTGAAGTATTTTCCATTGTCTGTAACATTAAAAATGCTATTTCTAGAATTACTAACTATATTTTAATTTGTTGCAGATGTTTTAAAATGATTCATTTCCCCCCTGGAAAACTCTGTTTTTGAAATAAGTAATTACTTGTCCAGGACTTCACATTCAAGTTTAAAGAGCCCTGCTTTTCACCTGCCTCCTTCTCCAAGTCTGGAGTTGGGAGGGAAGTGCTGGGTCATTGCTGCTGGGCAGAGATGGAAATTAGCCTCCCTTGACGCCAGCACCACACGAGGTTAGAGGAGCCAGGTGGCCATATGGATTTCCCGTCCCATGGTGTTAGGCTGGAGTAGGGCACAGGATGTCAGAAAGTCTAGCCTTTCCTAGTCCTCTGGTTAAGAAAAGCAAGCATTTCTTTAGGCCTTTTTCTCTCCACCTACTGGAGACTCTACATTGTTGGCCTCTCCTGTGTCCAGCAAGATAAATGAAAGGAAAAGGAAAACAGAGGGAAGTCACTGCTGTTTTATCCCTTGAGTCCCAAAGCCCCTAACAAGTCTGCCTTCATCTTCCCAGTTTTCAGAGTTTCTCTGTGCTTGTTTTATGTATTATGTCCAGGACTTCTCTCTGTATTTCATGGAGAAATAAGGAGGGATGTATCTGTTTCTTCTAGACCATAACAGGAGTTCCAAAAATTGCATTTATAACAAATATACCAGTAATTAGAGAAAAACAAATTGAACAACAGGATACTATTTTACGCCTCTGGTGTTTTTGAGATGACATGAAAAAGTAGTAGCTCACAGATATACCAGTAATTGTGTAAAACGGTTCAGATATTTTGTAAAGCAATTTAATCATATATCTGAAAAGCCTTAATAATTTTCATAACTTTGGATTCAGGATTTCTACATCTTAGAACTTGACCTAACTAGTCAGAAAGATTGGTGATATACTCATCTACAATAACTAATGATAAATGAAAAATTACATAGAACTATACATATTCAGTTCAGTTCAGTTCAGTTGCTCAGTCGTGTCTGACTCTTTGTATCCCCAAGGACTGCAACATGCAGGCCTCCCTGTCCATCACCAACTCTGGAGTTTATCCAAATTCATGTCCATTGAGTTGGTGATGCCATCCAACCATCTCATCCTCTGTTGTCCCCTTCTCCCACCTTCAATCTTTCCCAGCATCAGGGTCTTTTCCGATGAGTCAGTTCTTCACATCATGTGGCCAGAGTATCACAGTTTCAACTTCAACATAAGTCCTTCCAATGAACACACAGAATTGATCTCCTTTAGATTGAACTATACATATACACACATACATAAAGTAAAAAAATGTATGTAGCTCTGGTGATATCTGAATAAATCTGTGGATTGTACCAATGCCAGTCTTCTGGCTTTATATTGTACTATAGTCATTGCAGAATGTTAGCACAGGTGGCACTAGGTGAAGGGTACAGGAGACATCTTTGTAATACTCTCCACAGCATCCTTCTAAACTATAATTAATTGAAAATAAAAAGATGTATACAGAAAAAGCCTTTGTTGAAAACTGTATTCCAATTTTGCTGCAGAAAATAAGACTACCACAACTTTTGTCTGTTCTTTCAAAGTTCACACTTTAATTTTAAAGTGCTTCCTGTCCTGTTCACCCACCAATCCTCCTCTTCCCCACAGGCTCCATGGTGAGAATTTCTCTTGCAATTAAGTACTGCCAAAGATGGAGAAGCTCTATACAGTCACCAAAAACAAGACTGGGAGCTGACCGTGGCTCAGATCATGAGCTCCTTATTGCCAAATTCAGACTTAAGTTGAAGAAAGCAGGGGAAACCACTAGACCATTCAGATATAACCTAAATCGAATCCCTTATGATTATACAGTGAAAGTGCTAAATAGATGTAAGGGACTAGATCTGATAGATAGAGTGGCTGATGAACTATGGACCAAGGTTCATGACATTGTACAGGAGACAGGGATCAAGACCATCCCCATGGGAAAGAAATGCCAAAAAGCAAAATGGCTATGTGGGGAGCCCTACAAATAGCTGTGAAAAGAAAAGAAGTAAAAAGCAAAGGAGAAAAAGAAACATATAAGCATCTGAATGCAGAGTTCCAAAGGATAGCAAGGAGATATAAGAAAGCCTTCCTCAGTGATCAATGCAAAGAAATAGAGGAGAACAACAGAATGGGAAAGATTAGAGATCTCTTTAAGAACATTAGAGATACCAAGGGAATATTTCATGCAAAGATGGGCTCAATAACAGACAGAAATGGTATGGACCTAACAGACATAGAGGATATTAAGAAGAGGTGGCAAGAATACACAGAACTGTACAAAAAAATATCTTTACCACCAAGATAATCATGATGGTATGATCACTCACCTAGAGCCAGACATCCTGGAATGTGAGGTCAAGTGGGCCTTAGAAAGCATCACTATGAACAAAGCTAGTGGAGGTGATGGAATTCTAGTAGAGCTATTTCAAATCCTGAAAGATGATGCTGTGAAAGTGCTGCACTCAATATACCAGCAAATTTGGAAAACTTAGCAGTGGCCACAGGACTGGAAAAGGTCAGTGTTCATTCCAATCCCAAAGAAAGGCAATGCCAAAGAATGCTCAAACTACCACACAATTGCACTCATCTCACATGCTAGTAAAGTAATGCTCAAAGTTCTCCAAGCCAGGCTTCAGCAATACGTGAACCATGAAATTCCAGATGTTCAAGCTGGTTTTAGAAAAGGCAGAGGAA
>SJYW01028972.1:1289388-1308407 GCA_006410735.1 Raphicerus campestris | reverse complement strand
AGATGTCCATCAACAGATGATTGGATAAGAAAGCTGTGGTACATATACACAATGGAGTATTACTCAGCCCTTAAAAAGAATAAGTTTGACTCAGTTCTACTGAGATGGATGAAACTGAAGCCGATTACACAGAGTGAAGTAAGCCAGAAAGAAAAACACCAATACAGTATACTGACACATATATATGGAATTTAGAAAGAGAGTAATGATGACCCTGTATGTGAGACAACAAAAGAGACACAGAGGTATAGAACGGACTTTTGGCCTCTGAGGGAGAGGGAGAGGGTGGGATGATTTGGGAGAATGGCACTGAAACATGTATACTATCATATAAGAAACGAAGCACCAGTCTAGGTTCAATACAATACAGGATGCTTGGGGCTGGTGTACGGGATGATCCGGGGAGATGGTGTGGTGTGGGAGGTGGGAGGGGGCTTCGGCATTGGGAGATCGTGTACACCTGTGGCTGATTCATGTCAATGTATGGCAAAACCAATACAGTATTGTAAAGTAGAATAAAGTATTAAAAAAAAGTTCTTTAAAAAAATAAAATCTATTTAAAAATAAATATGAAATAAAGGCAGCTATTCAGATCAAAGTCATGAGAAGATGGTAATAATAATCAGAAGGTGGGAAGACTAGCTTATCAGTAGGGAGTAGGACAAAGTGCTTATTATATTCATGAGTGTATGTGACAACCTGTGCTTTTTCAGCCTTTTATCATAGTGTTAGACAGGCTCGACTTTAAATTTCAGCTCAGATACATGATAGCTGTGTGACCTTTAGCAAGTTCACTAAACCCTCTGAGCTCAGTTTCTTCATCAGTATATGGTTGTAACAATAATGTACACCTCACAGCATTCTTGTAGGATTAAGTGCAATGAAGTGCATAAAGCAATCAGCCCAGTTTTAACTATAGTAGACAGTTGATGGATGCTGCTGATATATTAGTAATCTGCTTAATTTTTGTAAAATGAACAGTCTAGGGTTCAGTAAACATTGGGGAAACACATATCTGTTCTCTTTAAGGAATACATGTTTAACTGGTTCATCCTAAGTATACATAAGAAGATTGTGCTTTGATCAACAAATTTTGTAACCATCAGAAAGCAGTCTAGAGAAATTTAGATAGTTTGGCAGTTCTGGACCTTTGTCCTTGTTTTATCAGTTACTTAGCTACATGGACTGAGGAGACTCATTTGAATCCCTTGAGACAGAGATTTGTCACCTATACCCTTAACTGTAGAGCTTAACTTACCTTAAGTTAGTAGTGTACAAAGAACTCAAGAAATTTAAATTGTTGCTGTTATGTAAGCCAACAATAAAGAAATAGTCCTAGTGATGTCTTCTGGGTCTATTAACCTCTGCTGTATATAAATAGGTACTAAAAATACCACAATATTGGAATATTTTGAATCTATAATTGTAATAGTTATAATTTCTACAAATTTCTTTATAATAGATAAGGTAGTCATAAAGACTTTTTGAACAACTCACTTTGCCTGAGAAGTAATCCTCTTTGATAAATACCATGTAGAGAACAATATTCTTACATATGTAAGATTATATATGGTAATTTGTCCTACTGACTAGTTATTGTCTGGCTATAAATGTTAGTAGTTACCAACCAGTTACTAATGTTGAGTCATGAGCTACTAATGGTCATAGACTTTTTGCCTTTGGCTACTTTAAAGCAAGTGATCAGTTTTCTTAACATTCTTTTTTGCTCATCAAAGTCTCACTAAAACTGAGATTCTTAGGTTAAATACTGGGACAAAGACATAATAGTCATCTTTAGGCTGAATTATTAGGCCCACATAGGTGTCTGACATAAGACTTTGGCTTTTTGGTACCATCTAAAATCTAACCTGACCAGACTTGTAAATATAAGAGAGAAGAAATTGTTCTTTTTTTGTTCTTTTCCTTGACAGACTGCACAGCCTTCTGGACCAAAGAATAACAATGTCTTGTCTATTTCATGATAATGATTAATTACTAGAAAATCTCAAGTGTTGAGTAAAATTATTTGTAGTTTTGGTCTGAGCATAGACCTCTTTAAAAAATACTTTTCCCTCAAATATCGACTTAATTCCTTGAGGCTGACTTTCCTGTGAATTATCATTTCACTCAAAGCAGTTAGATCAAGTTTCATTTGTAAACTTAAATGCATTCCCCAAAGCAAAATGAATGAATTGGCTTTCTGTAGGTGAAAGTGAGCAGCCACTTAGAGACAGAACTAATGCAAAAGGTTAGTGCAAGAAGGTAGCTCCTTTGCGAAAAGAATTGCACACATGATTAGGAGGGCTTCCCTGGTGGTTCAGTGGTAAAGAATCTATCTGTCTGCCAATGCAGGAGATATGAGTTCCATCCCTGGGTCAGGAAGATCCCTTGGAAAAGGAAATGGCACCCCACTCTAGTACTCTTGCCTGGGAACTCCCATGGACCGAGGAGCCTTGCAGGCTACAGTCCATGGGGTTGCAAAGAGTTGGACATGACTTCGAGACTAAAAAACAGCACGGCTGGAGGGCTCTCAGCCTGGCTAAACTGAGAGCACTGCTCTTCTCCAGGATTTAACAAAGCAAACACCTTCCTGCCAAGTCTATTAGGAAGGTCTTTGAAAACATCTTTCTGACAAATCTTCACATAGATGAGTGACTTTAAATCTTCATAAAAGAGATCAGCAACACTTAATACCACAGACCAGTAAAAATGAATGTTGTTATAGTTTGCAGTGCATTATTTTGCTACCGTTCTCATTACACGTGAAGTATTTTCCATTGTCTGTAACATTAAAAATGCTATTTCTAGAATTACTAACTATATTTTAATTTGTTGCAGATGTTTTAAAATGATTCATTTCCCCCCTGGAAAACTCTGTTTTTGAAATAAGTAATTACTTGTCCAGGACTTCACATTCAAGTTTAAAGAGCCCTGCTTTTCACCTGCCTCCTTCTCCAAGTCTGGAGTTGGGAGGGAAGTGCTGGGTCATTGCTGCTGGGCAGAGATGGAAATTAGCCTCCCTTGACGCCAGCACCACACGAGGTTAGAGGAGCCAGGTGGCCATATGGATTTCCCGTCCCATGGTGTTAGGCTGGAGTAGGGCACAGGATGTCAGAAAGTCCCTGTCTGCTTAGCTAGCCTTTCCTAGTCCTCTGGTTAAGAAAAGCAAGCATTTCTTTAGGCCTTTTTCTCTCCACCTACTGGAGACTCTACATTGTTGGCCTCTCCTGTGTCCAGCAAGATAAATGAAAGGAAAAGGAAAACAGAGGGAAGTCACTGCTGTTTTATCCCTTGAGTCCCAAAGCCCCTAACAAGTCTGCCTTCATCTTCCCAGTTTTCAGAGTTTCTCTGTGCTTGTTTTATGTATTATGTCCAGGACTTCTCTCTGTTATTTCATGGAGAAATAAGGAGGGATGTATCTGTTTCTTCTAGACCATAACAGGAGTTCCAAAAATTGCATTTATAACAAATATACCAGTAATTAGAGAAAAACAAATTGAACAACAGGATACTATTTTACGCCTCTGGTGTTTTTGAGATGACATGAAAAAGTAGTAGCTCACAGATATACCAGTAATTGTGTAAAACGGTTCAGATATTTTGTAAAGCAATTTAATCATATATCTGAAAAGCCTTAATAATTTTCATAACTTTGGATTCAGGATTTCTACATCTTAGAACTTGACCTAACTAGTCAGAAAGATTGGTGATATACTCATCTACAATAACTAATGATAAATGAAAAATTACATAGAACTATACATATTCAGTTCAGTTCAGTTCAGTTGCTCAGTCGTGTCTGACTCTTTGTATCCCCAAGGACTGCAACATGCAGGCCTCCCTGTCCATCACCAACTCTGGAGTTTATCCAAATTCATGTCCATTGAGTTGGTGATGCCATCCAACCATCTCATCCTCTGTTGTCCCCTTCTCCCACCTTCAATCTTTCCCAGCATCAGGGTCTTTTCCGATGAGTCAGTTCTTCACATCATGTGGCCAGAGTATCACAGTTTCAACTTCAACATAAGTCCTTCCAATGAACACACAGAATTGATCTCCTTTAGATTGAACTATACATATACACACATACATAAAGTAAAAAAATGTATGTAGCTCTGGTGATATCTGAATAAATCTGTGGATTGTACCAATGCCAGTCTTCTGGCTTTATATTGTACTATAGTCATTGCAGAATGTTAGCACAGGTNCCGATGAGTCAGTTCTTCACATCATGTGGCCAGAGTATCACAGTTTCAACTTCAACATAAGTCCTTCCAATGAACACACAGAATTGATCTCCTTTAGATTGAACTATACATATACACACATACATAAAGTAAAAAAATGTATGTAGCTCTGGTGATATCTGAATAAATCTGTGGATTGTACCAATGCCAGTCTTCTGGCTTTATATTGTACTATAGTCATTGCAGAATGTTAGCACAGGTGGCACTAGGTGAAGGGTACAGGAGACATCTTTGTAATACTCTCCACAGCATCCTTCTAAACTATAATTAATTGAAAATAAAAAGATGTATACAGAAAAAGCCTTTGTTGAAAACTGTATTCCAATTTTGCTGCAGAAAATAAGACTACCACAACTTTTGTCTGTTCTTTCAAAGTTCACACTTTAATTTTAAAGTGCTTCCTGTCCTGTTCACCCACCAATCCTCCTCTTCCCCACAGGCTCCATGGTGAGAATTTCTCTTGCAATTAAGTACTGCCAAAGATGGAGAAGCTCTATACAGTCACCAAAAACAAGACTGGGAGCTGACCGTGGCTCAGATCATGAGCTCCTTATTGCCAAATTCAGACTTAAATTGAAGAAAGCAGGGGAAACCACTAGACCATTCAGATATAACCTAAATCGAATCCCTTATGATTATACAGTGAAAGTGCTAAATAGATTTAAGGGACTAGATCTGATAGATAGAGTGGCTGATGAACTATGGACCAAGGTTCATGACATTGTACAGGAGACAGGGATCAAGACCATCCCCATGGGAAAGAAATGCCAAAAAGCAAAATGGCTATGTGGGGAGCCCTACAAATAGCTGTGAAAAGAAAAGAAGTAAAAAGCAAAGGAGAAAAAGAAACATATAAGCATCTGAATGCAGAGTTCCAAAGGATAGCAAGGAGATATAAGAAAGCCTTCCTCAGTGATCAATGCAAAGAAATAGAGGAGAACAACAGAATGGGAAAGATTAGAGATCTCTTTAAGAACATTAGAGATACCAAGGGAATATTTCATGCAAAGATGGGCTCAATAACAGACAGAAATGGTATGGACCTAACAGACATAGAGGATATTAAGAAGAGGTGGCAAGAATACACAGAACTGTACAAAAAAATATCTTTACCACCAAGATAATCATGATGGTATGATCACTCACCTAGAGCCAGACATCCTGGAATGTGAGGTCAAGTGGGCCTTAGAAAGNAGCCACCCGCCGGACGGTCCTGGCGCCTGGGCGCCCCTTCACAGCAGCACTGACAGGCGGCCCTCCCTCTGGGCACTCAGCACCCCTAAATCCTTTCACCCACCTGCCCAGCATCGCCCACAGAACCACCAGGCTGGCTGACCGCCGGGGTCCCCGGCCCAGCGCTCTGCACACAGAGGTGCCAGGCAGAGCCACCTCCCTTGGTCTGCAATCCTCACCCTCTGCCACTCCCAGTGCCCTGATCCCGGGTTACATCCACGGCATGCCACCCGCCCTCGGAGCCTTTAAGGCTGTCCTGGGAGTGCAGAGTGGCCCCCGGGGGGGCCTGAGGTTCTCCTGACGGGAGCCCACATGCTGAGCTAGAAGCGTGGCCAGTGGCCTCAGCCGGCCTCGGGGTCACGAGTGAGCCTCAAGCTGAAGCCCCTTGGGGACACAAGCCCCTATTTTGTGCGGGGACTGGTAAGGGAGGAGAGTCAGTCAGACCCACTGCCTCCTCACGCTGTGTGACTCCAGGCACAGGACTGCCCTCTCTGGCGCAGATTCCTCCCCATGATATGGGACAGCCTGTCCCCCTTGTAGGGCTGTGACATCACGGACGACAGGAGAAAAAGTCCCAAACTCCAGGCTGGCTCACAGTCAGGCTCCCCCTGTCAGCCCCAGAATCCCACAGGGGCCCGCGGCACTTGGAGCCCCTGCCCCATGGAGGGGTCATTCGGCGGGCAGGCTCCCCCATCCAGAGGCGGTTTTGTCCTCTGGAAGCTCCTGGCCCACGGAGGCCGGTGGAGCCTGCTGGCACCAGCACCAGGCCCAGCAGGGTGCTGGGAGGCCTGCCCCGCCCCACTCCAGCCCCCGAGCATCCCTGGATACTGGCGCACCCCTTCGTCCACCCACAGGGGGCCGTGGCCACGGGGCTCCACCTCAGCTCTGTGCTTGCCACCCTGGACAGGCCCCTCCATCTCCCCGGGCCTCCATCTCCTCGTCTGTGACGAAGGGGCGGCGATGCGGGGCTCCCCTCCTAGGATTTCCCTGGAGACTGCGCAGAGAGTGCCCACCCACTGTGGGGCTCAGCGGAGACGGCGCCCACCACTGACCCTCCACGTGATTTCCAGGCCACAGACAGCCACTCTGGCGCCTGCAGCCTCTGTCTGACAGCTGGCTGACCCGCCAGGGCTGGGCCTGAGTGGACACAGCTGTGGGCAGGCTCCAGGGCGGGAGGCTCTGAGCCGCCAGCAGGAACTCCTGTCGGCCAAACTGAGGGCCCAGCCCCACGGCACGCAGCGCCCCCAGGGGCTCAGCCCTGCCTTGGGCACACACGCCTGCGGCAACCCACCTGGCCCCTCTCAAAGGCCACGTAAGGGAGAAATGTCCTTCCTGGAAACGCTGAGTGCTAACGAGCCACGGGCAGAGGTGCTGCGGGCACCCTGGGTGGCGCTGTCCCAGGACTCAAGCCCTCGGAGGGGCCTGAGACAGGGCAGGAGGAGTCAGAGGTCGGCAGGCGAGCCTGCAGGCCATGTTTTTTAGCACCGCCCCCGCCAGGGGGGCTCCCAGATGCACAGACCGGGGGTGTGTGCCCCACTCTGCCACCCCACTGTGACCGAGACAGCTCCAGCAGGGCCGCGGGGGCCTGGCGGCTCCCAGGGCAGGCAGTGTGGGCAGGGTGCCGGTGAGTCCAGGCTTCTAAGATACAGCATCTGGGGGCAGAGCTGCCAGCCCGCAGGAGAGGCCGAGGCTCCAGAGNCAGGCCATGTTTTTTAGCACCGCCCCCGCCAGGGGGGCTCCCAGATGCACAGACCAGGGGTGTGTGCCCCACTCTGCCACCCCACTGTGACCGAGACAGCTCCAGCAGGGCCGCGGGGGGCTGGCGGCTCCCAGGGCAGGCAGTGTGGGCAGGGTGCCGGTGAGTGCAGGCGTCTAAGATACAGCATCTGGGGGCAGAGCTGCCAGCCCGCAGGAGAAGCCGAGGCTCCAGAGCCAATCAGGGCCACAGAGGACCTTCTGAGCTGTGAAGCCCAGCCTCTCAAGGCCTCCTTTCTGCATCTTCAGAAGCAGCCATTTACACCTACCATCCAAAGCAGTGTCTGTCTGAGCAAACGAGTGTGGAGTTCCCGGGAGCCTGGCAGGCACACAGTGGGTCCGCACCGAAGGCCACTGGCGACAGCAGGCTTGTCTCCGAGTTGGTCCAGCAGGGGAGGCCGGCCGCTCCCAGGCTCGCCCCTTGGGTGGGGTTCACCACAGCGGAGGATGGTACCTGGAACAGCAAAGTAAGAGCCCGGTTGTAGCAAGACAGCAAAACAGTCCTGCGTGTCCCAGAGCTTCCTTCTAGGCTGCAGACTCAGAACACCATGAACACGTTCAGGCGCCAGGATGGGCCCTGCTTGGAGCCACGGCCCCACCACCTTGGCGGCGGGGGCACCCCATGTCAGAGCATCCCCTCCAGGCAAACCGCCTCCCCTCCTTTTAAATGGACAGGAGGCACCGGGACGACGGTGCTGCCCCCACCGTGACCACCGGTGCCCCAGGGAACGGTTTCCTTCGAGGGAGAACACACAGGGAGAATCTCGGCGGGTCAGTTTCACTCTGGTGGTTAACTTCATAATTTAAAAGAATTTTTTCTTCAGTTACAAAGAGTAGATGCTCACGAACGTGATTCCGGGAAACAAAGGAGAAAGAGGCAGTGAACACCGTGCATCCTCCGAGAACCCAGCCCACGGCAGGCCGTGCCCACCCGCGGCCCGCAGCCATTCTGGAGGCACGTGCGTGTGGCCATGAACCCTGTGTGTGTTCCTGACCGGCCACAGAGCCTGCCCCCAGGACCTCATCACAGCTGCTCAGCCCACAGCCAAGCCCACCTTTGTGAGAGACGTGACGCTGAGTGCCTCTTATCTTTATGCAGACACCTTTCCTTGCTCCCTCGGGGAGGCCCCTAGAAGTGGGGTCCCAGCTCAAAGCCCAGGGGCGCTCTCGCATGTCTGAGGTAGCCACCCCAAATCTGGCCCCTCAGAGCCTTCCAGGGCCCCACCCTATGTCGCAGGTGCAGGTCTAAATGACGGTGCGTCAGGGGCAGGACGGGCCCACAACCTCGCCGCAGGCCGCCGACAGAGCCAGGAGGCTGCTGGGCCCTGCCCACCGGGCAGTGATCTCCCCAAGGCGCGCTTTTATTTTTTATTTCCTTTTTAAAATGTATTTTATTTCATATTTACTTGGCTGAGCTGTGCAGCACACGGGGATCTGGTTCCCTGACCAGGGAGTAAGCCTGCACCTCCTGCACAGGAGCACAGAGTCTTAAGCCCTGGACTGCCAGGGAGGCCCCTCCAAGCCACACCTTTAAATGGCCTGAATGGAAGCTGACCCAGACCCTCCACAGCTGGACAAAGAGGCCCCAGGGGGGTGCCGGGCGCTGACACCCGCGTTCAGCACGACTCATAGAGGTGAACAGTCGTAACGACGGGCTGTGGCAAGGTCCCCCCAAGGAGCCGCAAGCCAGGGCTGACCTGTCTGGAACCAGCCACTGCAGGGAGACGGGAGGCCAGAGGGTCCTGCACCTTGTCATCACCCCCTGGAGGGGACCCCTGGGAGCTGGGACAATGTGGGGGCAGGAGCAGGTAGGAGATCTGAGTCAAAAATATCTCACTTAAACAGAATGTGCTGAGGGCTCCCCATCCATGACACCCAACGGACTGACGGATCCGCCTCTCACACCCAGTGATGGGTGAGGAATGGGCCCCACAGTACCTGCGGGCAGCCGGACTCGCCGGTCTTCCCGCCGGGACCCCCGGAGGCTGCGAGGTCCTCCCACAGCCTGGCGTCCCCCACAGTCTGCACTCAGGCCGAGCCTCGGGTGCCACTGCACCATTTGTGACAAGGTGTGGCTCCACGGGTCCCGGATTCATCCTAAAAGGGAATGTGTCTGGTGGAGGCGGAGAAAGAAATAAACTCTCTCCACTTGTTTCTCCAGGAGCCTAGACTCCTCCTGGCTGCCACGGTGAGCTGCTGGCTTGTGCCCGGTGCAGAGCCTGGGGAGTCGGCACTCAGCCTTCTCTTCCGTTTTGGTCTCCGGATTCCATTTCATTCATTCATGAAACGCTCCCCAAGAGCCTGCTCTGTGCCAGGCTGGTGAATGTGGCTCGTCCTTCCCCAAGCGCCCAGTCTCCCAGGGCAAGACATCTGTGGGCGGTGGGCATGTGCAGAGCAGGGAGGGCTTCCAGGCGGAGGCGATTCTGCACTGCAGTCTGGAGAGGTGGGGGATGGCGCCGTGGAGGGGGCAGAACAGGTTGCTGGGGGCCTCTCGAGTCCCACGAACGGGACACTGGACTGCAGCCAGGAGCTGGAGGCAAGCCTGCAAGATGGGCACCGGGGCAGAGGCCCGCACTGCGACAGCATGCTCCTGGGCAGGCAAGACAATGGACGCCGTCTGGCGGCAGAGAGGAGGGTGTCTGGGAAGTGCTGGACGCCAGTGGAGCTGGAAGGGCAGTCCGGGGGTGGTGCAGAGTCGAGGATGACGGGCAGGGCAGCAGCCACGGGGACAGCCCCCAGGAATTTCAGGAGGGAGAGGAGACGGGTGTGGCCCCAGCAGAGGAAAGTCCCCATGGAAGCCGCCCAAGGTCAGGCCCAACATGGCGCCCCATCCAGGCAGCCCAGCGTCTCTCGTCTAGGTATAGAGCAGTCCCAGATCCACGCCGGGAAACGCACCTTCTTTCTCCTGCCTGACGCTGTGGTCCTGGCTGTCCCCCTCTTGTGGGCCTCCCTGACTCTGACCAGCCACCTTTCTGATGGGCCGCCTCCCAGGCCCCAGACGCAGCTGTGGGCAGAGGGTCAGTTCTGAGGCCTAGGACAGCGGCTGGTCTGGCTCGGGTGCCACCATTTAGCTCTGCAACAAGAGCTCAGCCTCCAGAACTCAGTTCCCTGGCTGGTAGCACATCACGGTTCCGTGAGGTCGCCCCGATGACTAACGTCAGGGCCCGGCACATAGAGGGGCTTCAAGCATGGGTGCTGGGCGGTGTCTGGGGGTCTCCAGGCTCAGGGGGGACTGAGACGGGAGGCGGCAGTACGGCCAGCCAGGGGAGCCCGCCGCCCGCCATGAATCACTGCGCCAGGCTTTATAATTATCTGGGCACTTAGGCTCCTCTTTCTTTTCCTCCCACTTCCCTGGGGAAATTCCCTTCATTTCCTCCATCATCCTGGGCTCCCTGTGTGTCTAAATCAACCTTAGCCAGGGCAGCAGGCTGCTCCTCCAAGCTCACGCCCTCAGCCTACTTTACTGGCGTGGGCAGGCTGGGGTGCCAAGACGCAGGGGCTACTGGGATGCCATCTTTGCTCAAACTGGAGCTCCATTCCTGCCCTGGACAGAAAACCGAAGACACTACCCGCTACCCTTTAAGCTGCAGCGACCGCGTCCCCGGGGCTTATGGGCTGCCGCTCTCATCACCACGATCTGTCGGCAAACCCAGGCAGCCTCGGGCAGGGGCTTCCACGGTCCTTCAGCCCAGATGACAAAGAGGAAACACCAACATGCTGGCAACCCAGGGCCTTCTGGCAGCGGGGTTCCAGGTGACCTTGAGGAAGGTCAGGCTGTCCCCACTCTCCATGGAGCCTCGCCGCGGGAGGCTCAGCCCCTCCGTGGGTCTATAACAGCCGGGGACGTGCAGCCTGCTCGTTCTTGGTGAGGGTATGGGGTGGGCGCTGTTCTGATGCCACCTCCTGCGCGCATCCAGCCTTGACCCCAATTCTCACCAAATTTCCACACGACCCCTGCACGTGGTATGTGCCCAGTCGTGTCCGACTCTGTGGCTCTATCGGCCGTAGCCCGCCAGGCTCCTCTGTCATGGAATTCTCCAGGCAAGAATACTTGGGTTGCCATTCCCTTCGCCAGGGCATCTTTCAGACCCAGGGATCGAACCTGTGTCTGCTGCATTGCAGGCGGATTCTTTACCACTGAGCCAGCAGGGAAGCCCGACCCCTAAGTAACTTAAATATGTATTAATTTTTTAACACTATCCTTGAGAAGTAGAGAAGGGGAATAAAAAAAGAAGCAAATGTAGGAAAAAAAAATATGGGGAACCTATTGAAAAATCTGTCCATTTTACAGATGGGGACACAGAGGCCCAGGGGGCAAACCAGTCTGCTCAGACCTCCCAGAAACCACTCTCTGCTGCCTCAAGGCTCTGCTCCCCATCATGAGCTGAAAAGCGTCCCCTGTAGAGCACTGAGTGGGACCAAGCAGGGGCCAGCCCCCGAGGTACCTGCGACGTGTCACAAGAAGCAAGTGGGCGCTGAGGGTCTCATGGGAGGAGCCAAAGCACCCGCTGGGCAGGGTGGGCAGAAACGTCCCCAAGACGTCACCCCCACCCCCCCTGTCTCCTGCGAGAGGAGGCGGTGAGGAGGCCAGGACCTCCACCAGGGCGCCCGCGGGGCCTGGGGCAGCAGCCGCGGAGCAGCCCTGGGCGAGCTCTTCCCACGAACCCAAGCAGCGCCGCTTCCTGGGCCCCTCACCGGGCTCCCCAGAGGAAGAGCCAGCTGGCTTTCTTCATAAAGCTGGATCGCCTTTTCTGCCCACATCTCTTGCCTCCGGAAGCCTGTCGGGTAGTTTTCCAGAGCCCTCTGGGTTCCATTGTGGGCACAGTGCATGCCTCTGCTCACCGCGGTCACAGCCAGGCCACTGGGCACCCGGCAGATGACAGGAGGAGCCTGGCAGGCACAGCTGCACAGGCCGCTGGCCGCCCGCAGCCCAGCGGGGCCTCCCTGTCATGGGTCCGTGGGCTCCGGCTGGCTCTCGGCCTCTCAAATTTGATCTCCGGTCAAATTCCATGGCTCCTTCCTTTTTTTTAAAAAAATAAAAAATAAATAAAATCCCTCTTTGAAAACAAAAATCCCAGAACAGACTCCAGAAATGCTGGCCTTGCTACAGCTTCATTTTCTCATTCTTTCTCTTTCCTTTTTGGCATCCCAAGGAACTGGGGGAACAGTTCAACCCTGTCATGTCACAGAGAGGCAAACTGAGGCCCAGAGGGGGAAAGGGGCCCCTTCGAGGTCCCCCGGTGACTCCCTGGCACAGCTGGGGTGGGAACCAGGCTACTCTACTCAGATCCACAGTCTGAGCCCCGGCAGCTGCTGGCCCCGTGGGAGAGGAGGTGGGGTCTGAGCCTGTTAGGACAAGAGCCACCGCGGCCCTGGGCAGGTCTCCGGGCACTCACCCCGCGGAGGGATGCCCGCCAGGACGGGCAGGCCCGGGCTGCCAGGCCTCCTGGCACAGGAGAGGCCAGCACTTGGTAAATGCGGGAAGAAGCCCCTGCCGGGGTGAGGGGGAGCCCCGAGGAAAGCAGGCTGGCTCTAATGGAAACCAGTCCGAGGGCCAAAGGCAGCAGGACCCCCGCCCAGCGGTTTCCATGGGGACGGAGCCGGGAGGTGGAGTCCTGGCAGGCTCGCTGCAGCAGATGTGGCCTGTGGAGGGCTGGCGCGAGGCGGCGGGAGGGGCGGCGCCAGGCGGCAGGGCCCTGGGACGTGGCAGGCCCGGGCCAGACTCGCGCACAAGCCGGAGGCCGCGAGTCTGCCACCTCCAGGAAGCCACCCAGATTCCCCCCACCTCGGGGCGCTCGCTCTGGCCACTCTGGCCTAAGTTTCTGCTCCCCTGGCTGGGNTGGCTGTCCCCCTCTCGTGGGCCTCCCCGACTCTGACCAGCCACCTTTCTGATGGGCCGCCTCCCAGGCCCCAGACGCAGCTGTGGGCAGAGGGTCAGTTCTGAGGCCTAGGACAGCGGCTGGTCTGGCTCGGGTGCCACCATTTAGCTCTGCAACAAGAGCTCAGCCTCCAGAACTCAGTTCCCTGGCTGGTAGCACATCACGGTTCCGTGAGGTCGCCCCGATGACTAACGTCAGGGCCCGGCACATAGAGGGGCTTCAAGCATGGGTGCTGGGCGGTGTCTGGGGGTCTCCAGGCTCAGGGGGGACTGAGACGGGAGGCGGCAGTACGGCCAGCCAGGGGAGCCCGCCGCCCGCCATGAATCACTGCGCCAGGCTTTATAATTATCTGGGCACTTAGGCTCCTCTTTCTTTTCCTCCCACTTCCCTGGGGAAATTCCCTTCATTTCCTCCATCATCCTGGGCTCCCTGTGTGTCTAAATCAACCTTAGCCAGGGCAGCAGGCTGCTCCTCCAAGCTCACGCCCTCAGCCTACTTTACTGGCGTGGGCAGGCTGGGGTGCCAAGACGCAGGGGCTACTGGGATGCCATCTTTGCTCAAACTGGAGCTCCATTCCTGCCCTGGACAGAAAACCGAAGACACTACCCGCTACCCTTTAAGCTGCAGCGACCGCGTCCCCGGGGCTTATGGGCTGCCGCTCTCATCACCACGATCTGTCGGCAAACCCAGGCAGCCTCGGGCAGGGGCTTCCACGGTCCTTCAGCCCAGATGACAAAGAGGAAACACCAACATGCTGGCAACCCAGGGCCTTCTGGCAGCGGGGTTCCAGGTGACCTTGAGGAAGGTCAGGCTGTCCCCACTCTCCATGGAGCCTCGCCGCGGGAGGCTCAGCCCCTCCGTGGGTCTATAACAGCCGGGGACGTGCAGCCTGCTCGTTCTTGGTGAGGGTATGGGGTGGGCGCTGTTCTGATGCCACCTCCTGCGCGCATCCAGCCTTGACCCCAATTCTCACCAAATTTCCACACGACCCCTGCACGTGGTATGTGCCCAGTCGTGTCCGACTCTGTGGCTCTATCGGCCGTAGCCCGCCAGGCTCCTCTGTCATGGAATTCTCCAGGCAAGAATACTTGGGTTGCCATTCCCTTCGCCAGGGCATCTTTCAGACCCAGGGATCGAACCTGTGTCTGCTGCATTGCAGGCGGATTCTTTACCACTGAGCCAGCAGGGAAGCCCGACCCCTAAGTAACTTAAATATGTATTAATTTTTTAACACTATCCTTGAGAAGTAGAGAAGGGGAATAAAAAAAGAAGCAAGTGTAGGAAAAAAAAATATGGGGAACCTATTGAAAAATCTGTCCATTTTACAGATGGGGACACAGAGGCCCAGGGGGCAAACCAGTCTGCTCAGACCTCCCAGAAACCACTCTCTGCTGCCTCAAGGCTCTGCTCCCCATCATGAGCTGAAAAGCGTCCCCTGTAGAGCACTGAGTGGG
Source organism: Raphicerus campestris (assembly GCA_006410735.1). NCBI lineage: Eukaryota > Metazoa > Chordata > Mammalia > Artiodactyla > Bovidae > Raphicerus > Raphicerus campestris. The sequence continues at coordinate 1,293,839 of SJYW01028972.1, read as the reverse complement.
ACCAAGCAGGGGCCAGCCCCCGAGGTACCTGCGACGTGTCACAAGAAGCAAGTGGGCGCTGAGGGTCTCATGGGAGGAGCCAAAGCACCCGCTGGGCAGGGTGGGCAGAAACGTCCCCAAGACGTCACCCCCACCCCCCCTGTCTCCTGCGAGAGGAGGCGGTGAGGAGGCCAGGACCTCCACCAGGGCGCCCGCGGGGCCTGGGGCAGCAGCCGCGGAGCAGCCCTGGGCGAGCTCTTCCCACGAACCCAAGCAGCGCCGCTTCCTGGGCCCCTCACCGGGCTCCCCAGAGGAAGAGCCAGCTGGCTTTCTTCATAAAGCTGGATCGCCTTTTCTGCCCACATCTCTTGCCTCCGGAAGCCTGTCGGGTAGTTTTCCAGAGCCCTCTGGGTTCCATTGTGGGCACAGTGCATGCCTCTGCTCACCGCGGTCACAGCCAGGCCACTGGGCACCCGGCAGATGACAGGAGGAGCCTGGCAGGCACAGCTGCACAGGCCGCTGGCCGCCCGCAGCCCAGCGGGGCCTCCCTGTCATGGGTCCGTGGGCTCCGGCTGGCTCTCGGCCTCTCAAATTTGATCTCCGGTCAAATTCCATGGCTCCTTCCTTTTTTTTAAAAAAATAAAAAATAAATAAAATCCCTCTTTGAAAACAAAAATCCCAGAACAGACTCCAGAAATGCTGGCCTTGCTACAGCTTCATTTTCTCATTCTTTCTCTTTCCTTTTTGGCATCCCAAGGAACTGGGGGAACAGTTCAACCCTGTCATGTCACAGAGAGGCAAACTGAGGCCCAGAGGGGGAAAGGGGCCCCTTCGAGGTCCCCCGGTGACTCCCTGGCACAGCTGGGGTGGGAACCAGGCTACTCTACTCAGATCCACAGTCTGAGCCCCGGCAGCTGCTGGCCCCGTGGGAGAGGAGGTGGGGTCTGAGCCTGTTAGGACAAGAGCCACCGCGGCCCTGGGCAGGTCTCCGGGCACTCACCCCGCGGAGGGATGCCCGCCAGGACGGGCAGGCCCGGGCTGCCAGGCCTCCTGGCACAGGAGAGGCCAGCACTTGGTAAATGCGGGAAGAAGCCCCTGCCGGGGCGAGGGGGAGCCCCGAGGAAAGCAGGCTGGCTCTAATGGAAACCAGTCCGAGGGCCAAAGGCAGCAGGACCCCCGCCCAGCGGTTTCCATGGGGACGGAGCCGGGAGGTGGAGTCCTGGCAGGCTCGCTGCAGCAGATGTGGCCTGTGGAGGGCTGGCGCGAGGCGGCGGGAGGGGCGGCGCCAGGCGGCAGGGCCCTGGGACGTGGCAGGCCCGGGCCAGACTCGCGCACAAGCCGGAGGCCGCGAGTCTGCCACCTCCAGGAAGCCACCCAGATTCCCCCCACCTCGGGGCGCTCGCTCTGGCCACTCTGGCCTAAGTTTCTGCTCCCCTGGCTGGGCCCAGCCCCTTCCTGCACCATCTCAGCCCTGGCCTCGCGGAGGGCGCCCATGTTTGCTGGGACAGGGGAGAAACAGAAGCTGGGGACAGACTCCTCAGTCGTGGCTCTAGCCCTCCAGCCAGTGAGTGGGCGCTCCACCTGCCTGCCCCACCTAGTCCCTGGACAGTGCCGCCCGTCCCCTGCCTGCGCCCTGAGCTGGCCCCCCAACTGCTCTGCAAGGTGCCTTGGAGAATCAAGTGGGTGCTGAGCCGCCTCAGGACACAAGGAAGCCGCGGGGTCACTGGCAGAGTGCTGGGGAGGCAGCCACTCGGATGGGGACTGAGTAGCAGGGTGTCTGACACTGGACGGGGCCGCCGTTCACTTGCAGAGAGTTGGTTTCCATGAGCTCATCCCCCCAACGCTGCACTCGGCGCTCGCCGGCAGGAGCCCTCCACCCTGGGACCTGGGGCAGGCCGTGGGGCATGCAGGCCCTAGCCGTGCCAGTGACACCCCGCTACTGACTGGTCTGGGAGGCTGAAGACCAGGTTGGCACACCTTCACGGGAGAGACTCAGGGTCCCTCACATGTCCAGTGGTGCCTGCAACAAGCCCCACGGAGAAAAACCCCAGGCTCCAGGTCTACACCGCAGGCTCTTGGTCTACACCACGGGCCCCAGGGTCTGGGCTTGGCACAGAACACAAAAAGGACCATCTTGAGAATGCTGGAGCCTGCAAAATAGTCTTGCCTATTTGGGGGTTTTACAGCATCTCCCAAAGGTTCGACTCGCGGTTGTCTGAGTATTAAAGTCTCGATCACCTCGGCCTACAGCATCACTCCCGCTCTGGGCCGGGGGGACACAGAGATGAAGGATGACCAGGGTCCCCTTCCTCCCACCCCTCGCTGACACGCTGTGCATCGTCCACAACAGGCCAGAAAACGACACAGCGGCCTGGAGCCTCATCCAGCAGGGCACTCGGGAGTGGCGCCAGTCCAACCAGCGGGCCTGAGATCTTAGAGAAACAGCAGCTCAGGTGGAGACAGCCCGGGGCTCCTAGAACACTCCGTCGTGTGGTCCCCCGGGGGGGGAGGGAACGGAGGCAAACCCTGACTCTCCCTTGGGGCAGGCCAGAGGACAGGACCTCCTGGTGACCGGTGTCCTGGGAGAGGCCCCCAAGGTCGGCACCCATGAGAGGGACCCCGTGCCTGGCTGTCCCCAGCTGGCCCGGGGAGACGCTGGGTCCTGCAGTCAAGGGCCCAGGTTTGAGGGCGGGCTCCGTTGCCTGCTAGCCCTGTGTCTCTGGGCATGTTCCTCGGCCTTGGTGAGCCTCGAGTTTTCTCAGAGAACCGCTAAAACCCACCTTCCACGAGGGCAGGGAGGGGGACATCCTGTCTGTGCCCTATCCTGCCACCAGGATAGCACTAGCTCCTGCTGGCTCTATTGGATGTTGAAACAAGATGAAATCAAACAGATTACATTTAAAAACAGATGTTTAAAGAAGCAGATTAAAGTACTCGGCCCTAGGGAGTTCCCTGGTGGTCCAGTGGTTAGGGCTCCACACCCCACGGCGGGGAACACGGGTTCAATCCCTGGTTGGGGAACTAAGATTCCGCAAGCTGGGCGGAGTGGCAAAAAAAAATACCGATTTTTTTTTTTAAACAAGGACTTGACCTTGGGCCTGGCGCTTAGTAGGTCCATGAAGGTCAGCTCCCCCAACCCTAGAGAGCTCACTCTTATTTGCCAGCTCAGACGCGCACTGGCCTCCCATGTGGGGGAGACAAGGCTGGACCCCGACCCTCAAGGCAGAAGATCTCTGCCACTCGAGTCCCCCCTCCATGGGCCCTGCCGCAGCCTGCCTCGCTCACCCTCCGCATGTACCTGACCTTCGTGGCAAGGCTGAGGCGGTGGGCCATGGTGGCGTGCCAGGCTGCCAGGCTCGGGAGCCACCACCCAGAGGCTGCTTCACTGGGCCTCCGCTGGGCACTGGTCACAGGGCAGGCAGGAATACCAGGACCGAAGCTGAGACCCTCGAGGCCCACGCATCTGTCCACCCATCAGGGCTGGGAGTCTCCCAAGGGCTGACACGGGCGACTCACGAGTGTGTGTTCACGGCGACAAAGGCGCAGGCTGCGGGCACCCTGTCCACACCGCCGAGCACCCTCTTCAGCCGCCGGAGGTCTCTGGCGCCACGTCGGGGGCGCTGCTGGCCTGGACCCGGCATGGTGGGCCCAGGTGGGACCCCTCGTCCCTTCGAGTTCAAGGAAGCAGCACGCCGGGAGGCTGGGCGGGCGGGAGCGGCGGGAACTGGCCGCCTGCCTCTGGGATCCCTCCACCCAGAGCAGCCGGAAGTGCGGGCACACCCACCGCAGGAATCCCCGGGCAGGGCCAGCGCCCAGGAAACTGGGCCAGAGGTTCCTGTGCACGCTGCAGCAGCGGGACCCCCAGAGCCTCCCTGCTCCCAGCTCCCTTCAAGGCCCCGGAGAGTCACAGGGACCAGAGGCGAGCTTCCTCCAGGGACTCCCCAAAACCTGCTCTCGTTCATGGCAGGTGACACGGCCTGCCTCCACAAGAAGACTGTGGGTAGGACTTACCCTCTGCCTCCAGGTGGGGAAACTGAGGCTGAGAGGGGCAGGTGGCTCCCCGAGCAGCCAGGCCCCATGCTCCTCCCTCGAGGCCGCAGCCTGGGATGAAGAAGGCTGGCCACCAGCTTCCAGGCAAGACCCCCACTTGCTGCCTCTGACCACTCCCCCAGGCCAACGCTGTCTCCCCAACTTCAGAGATGAGAGAACTGAGGTCTGGCTACGAGAACCGTTCTTATTGAGGCCTTTTCTGCTTGAAGGCAGGCTGGGGGTTCACAACATTTCATCAGATCCTGCCCCCAGTCCCCGCTGTGTTCCTGGCGGGCAAACGGTTCGGCTGGGCTCCCGGGTGTGTGCTCAGGGCCCCAAGCCCGGCACACAGGCGGGTGCACACACGGGAGCACACACGCACACACACAGACCTGCACAGAAGGCCGGCCCTGCCACCCGCTTCCCAGAGGAGGGCGCTGGCC